>CM022300.1:29887590-29930349 GCA_011799875.1 Thinopyrum elongatum | reverse complement strand
AACCCTGATACTTCGAAGAGCATTGGCCCTTTTGTCACTAAGTGCATCCAGTTTTTGCCGTAAACCTCTCAACTTTTTAGCATATGCTAGTGGGTGAAATGATGATACCATGCCAACTTTCAACCTTTTTCAGAGTTCATTTGTAAGTGCTTTTCAATTTTCAGGGTCATATAGCTCAAAAAACAGTAAATGCATGAAAATAACAATGAAGTCAGAAAGGGTTGAAAATAATGATGTGGCTTTGAATGGTGGCATTTTGAACACACAAGTCTGGAGTTCAAATAAGTTCAAAAAAATAATCCCTTTGTAACAGACGGTTTTCGTTCGAAACCCTGATACTTCGAAAGAGATTGCCCGTTTTGTACACGAAGTGCATCCAGTTTTTGCCGTAACCCTCTCAACTTTTTAGCACATGCTATATGGGTGAAATGATGATACCATGCCAACTTTCAACCTTTTCAAGTTCTTTGTAGTGCTTTTCAATTCAGGTCTTTAGCGCAAAAAGATGAACTAATAGCAAAAGAATGAACTTAAAAATAACATTCAAATATTCTGTTATGATCAACTAAAACAACTATAATATTCTTCAATATTAAAAAGAATCAACTAAAAAGCTTTTTAAAACTCTAATAGCAAAGGATCAACTAAAAGCTTTATAAAACCTCTAGTATTTTTTAAAACTAAAATATATAAATTTATGCAACTAAAATTATCAAATTATTTTCGTTCAAAACATTAATGGCAAAAAGAATTTTCATAAAGAACTTTTTTGTTAGAAACTTTAATAGCAAACTAAAATAACAAAATTTGTTCTTGTTAAAACAGACATTTAAAATAACCTAAAAATTACCAAATTTAATATAATGATAAAACACAATAATATTAAATACTGGAAAAAGAATCACTCAAAAATCTATTTTTATAGTAAAGTTATTCACAACTAGTGATTCACACAAATTTAAAAGAATTCAAATTAAACTATTCAAATTTGAAAATTAATGGCACTAACGAAAGTCTATAATTTTTGTGACCTAACAGCAAAAAGAATCACTGGAAAACTGGAAAAAATAAAGGTTATCATGACGCACATGCATCCAGTTTTTTGCCGTAACCCTCTCAACTTTTTAGCACATGCTATGTGCGTGAAATGATGATACCTGCACCATCACTTTCAACCTTTTCAGAGTTCCTTTGTAGTGCTTTTCAATTTCAGGGTCATATAGCTCAAAAAATCAGTAAATGCATGAAAAAACAAATGAAGTCAGAAAGGGTTGAAATTGATGATGTGGCTTTGAATGGTGCATTTTGAACACACAAAAAGTCTGGAGTTCAAATAAGTTCAAAAAATGAAATCCCTTTGTAACAGATGAGTTTTCTTCCGAAACCCTGATACTTCGAAAGAGATTGTCCATTTTGTACGAATGCATCCAGTTTTTGCCGTAACCCTCTTAACTTTTTAGCACATGCTATGTGGGTGAAATGATGATACCATGCCAACTTTCAACCTCTTCAGAGTTCATTTGAAGTGTTTTTCAATTTCAGGGTCATTCAGCTCAAAGAATGAACTAATAGCAAAAAGAATGAACTAGAAACTTTTATGAAACTCTAATAGCAAAAATAATGAACTAAAAGAATGAACTAGAAAACTTTAATGAAACTCTAATAGCAAAAAGAATGAACTAGAAAACATTTATGAAACTCTAAAAGCAAAAGGAATCACACTAAAAAGCTTTTATAAACCTCTAGTATTTTTGAAACTAAAATTATATAAAATTTATGCAACTAAAATTATCAAAGTATTTTTGTTCAAAACATTAATAGCAAAAAGAATTTTCATAAAGAAATTTTTTGTTAGAAACTTTAATAGCAAACTAAAACAACAAAATCTATTTTTGATTAAAATAGACATTTCAAATAACCTAAAAATTACCAAATTGAATATAATGATAAACACAGTAATATTAAATAGCAGGAAAAATAATCACTCAAAAATCTATTTTTATAGTAAAGTTATTCCCAAACTAGTGATTCACACAAATTTCAAAAATTCAAATTTAAACTATTCAAATTGGAAAACCAATGGCACTAACAAAAAATTTATATTTTTATTACCTAAACAAAAAGAATCACTGAAAAACAGAAAGTATTTAGCTGTAAGTAAAACAAAATAAAATAAATAAAGCAAAAAAGAAAACAAAAAACTGGAAAAAATTAAAAAAATGCCATACCTACTGGGCCACCACGGCCTGAATACGACTAGAAACCCACCAGTTTGTTGGGCCAGGATTCAGGCCCGCAGCAGGCCCAATAGCCCCAGCAAGGAGTGACAGATTAGGCCCGAAAGCCTGCAGTTGAGAGGACTCGAGAGGGTGGGCGCAACAGCGCTTATAAACCACTCTCGAGCTCTCTCAGCTAGCGAGGTGGGACTAAACATCCCACCGCACCACGCCAGCACAAGCCTTTGGTCCCGGTTGGTAGCACCAACCGGGACGAAAGGGTGTGCATTTGTACCGTTTCGTGGAACCAACCGGGACCAATGCCCCCCTTTAGTCCCGGTTGGTGCCACCAACCGGGACCAAAGGAACTGACCTTTGGTCCCGGTTGGTGGCACCAATCGGGACTAAAGGGGGGCATTGGTCCCGGTTGGTACCACGAACCGGGACCAATGCTCTGGGTATATAGGGTAGCCCTTAGGAATTTTCAGTTCTCATCTCGCATTAGCCTTGACGACGCCGACGACATCGACGCCGCCAGGCTGCCCCGACGCCCGCCCACCGCCCACCGCCGTCGCCGTCGCGTCGCCCGCGCTCTTCTTCGCCGAGGCTCCCTCCCGCCGTGCGCCGTCGCCGCGGGGAAGCACCACGCCGCGCCCTCGCCCCTTCATCCCCCCGACGTCTGCTTCTCTGCCGCCGCACCGATTCCGGCCACGACCTCGACCCTCCCCCTCGCCGCCCCTGCCGTTCCCTACGACCGCGCTGTGAGCCCCTGCCTCCTCCCCTTTCCTTCTCATAATCGCCGTCCCCGACCTCGCCGTCGCCGACCACCTGGCCTGTTTTTTTTTTTTTTTTTTTTTTATACGATGTATGATGTATGTTTCTCTGTAATGCTGTATAATGCTCTTTTTGCATTTTTTGTTACGAGATGAGATTTTGTGGAATTTTTTTTCATAGAAATTAGTGCGATATTTTTGTTCATGATGATCTTGCTCGATGAATGTTCTATGTTAAAACTCATATTAAGTTTATTCGATGTGATTTTTTTGTTCATAGAAATTTACTAAGTTAAAATGTTCTCGTGTTGGGGGAGGAGTCCTCGAAACATATCAAGTGCACTTTATAAATTCATATGTTAGGATCGCCGAGGGGTCGAGGGTTGAGATCGCCGAGGGTCGAGGGTCGAGATTTATCAAGAATGCCCCATGATGATGATGATATGATGAATTTGTTCATAGAATTTTTATGATTTTTTTTTGTTGTAATTTTTTTTGTTGTAATTTTTGTTCATAGAATTTTTATGATTTTTTTTTGTTCATAGAATTTTCTTTGTCATTTTATGTATATTTTCATATTGTGTATGTATAAGAAAATTGTGTATGATCAAGTCTTTATGTATATGTTCATATTTAGAAGAAAAAGAAGGAGAGAAAAAGAAAATAATAAGAGAGAAGAAGGAGAAGAAGGAGAAGAAGAGGAGAGGAAGAAGGGAGAAATAATAAGAAGATGAAAAAGAAGAAAAAAAGAGGAGAAGAAGAAGAAAAAATAGAATAATATCCCCTATTCCTTCTTCTTCTCCTCTTTTTTTTCTTCTTTTTTTCTTTCGATCTTCTCCTCTATTCCTTTCTTCTTCTCCTTTTTTTTTTCTTCTTCTTCCTCTCTTATTTTTTATCGGGTATGTCGTTGTCGATATACCCCCTCCCCGATAACTTCGACATGAGGGGGGTCGATATAACCCCACCCTCCCCGATAACATTTTTTTCCCATGTATGTA
Source organism: Thinopyrum elongatum (assembly GCA_011799875.1). NCBI lineage: Eukaryota > Viridiplantae > Streptophyta > Magnoliopsida > Poales > Poaceae > Thinopyrum > Thinopyrum elongatum. The sequence goes on along the minus strand of CM022300.1, from coordinate 29,926,362 downwards.
TGTCGTCGTTGTCGATATACCCCCTCCCCGATAACTTCGACATGAGGGGGGTCGATATGGCCCCCTCCCCCGATAACATTTTTTTTCTAAGTTACTAAGGTAAAATGTTCCTATCGTGCATAGACCGATTTTAGACCACGGAGCACCCCCCCCCCCCCCCCCCCCTCTCGCTCGACCAACTCTCGAGGACACTCAAACCTAGAAAAAAACTATGTCGGTTCTCCTACCCCCTCCCGCCCCTACCCACAAACTCTCTCGAGATTTATAAGAGATTTATCAGAATGCCCCCATTATGGATGTGCATAATTAAGTTGATCCATATTTTTCCTGATCTCATCTACCATCTCTATTTGCATGTTCTCTTGTGCCAAAGTATTGAAGAATCCATGGTTTCATAATTGGCCGGAAGTAACAGCGCATGATGGTATGAAGCTCTCCAAAATTGTTTTGGAGAACGGAGTCCTGATAGATAATTCACCTTTTGGTTCGAAGTTCAGCAAAGGCCATCCCAATAGCGATATTCGAAAGGCTCTTGCTGAACTTCGTACCAAAAAGCGAATTATCCTATCACACTCCGTTCCAAAATAATTTGTGAGAGCTTCATACCATCATGCGCCTGTTACTTCCGGCTAATGATGAAGCCATGGTTTTCTTGAATCCTTTGACACTAGACAACGTGACATATAGAAGGGTAGATGAGATCAGGGAAAAATAGGGACCATTTTCTGCACATCCAGAATGCGTCTTTTGTTAAATCCCTTGTCGGTCCGGACGTCGGACATTCATGAAGAGGCGGTCCGGCCCAAACCCTAGAAGTGTTTGTCGAGGGCCACCCCAAACCGTTAAGCGTCGAGCTAGCTAGGTCTACGTTTGCCACTAATATATCCATCTCTCATGTTTGTATATAATTGCCATGTTGTAATTTTGCGAAACTAGGATCATCAAAGAGACTTCGAAGAAGAAGAGTTGTTGGGAACATCATCCGCGGAGGAGGTGATGTCATGTCGTATCTCACCGACACCGATGGTCTGGAAGGAGAGGGTGAAGCAGGCTCCGGTGATCGAACAATGGAGGTGGAAGGACATGATCATGATGGATCCGGTGACCGAATGCCGGTGAAGAAGAGACCGTGATGACGGCTCCGGTGACCGAACGAGGAAGGAGCTGTTGCAAAGTCCGGCGAGGTTATATATTATTAACCCTGTGCTGACTAGCTAATTGATGCATTAATGTTTTGTATGTACACATATTAACTCTCTTCTTTCTTCTTTTCTAGCCCTCCGGATCGAGCCCAAACTTCGGTAACGAGACGAGCCCGAAGAAAGGTTGCGCCAGATGAAAGGTTCACGATCACAGCAATCAAGGGCGGTGGCCAACCGATTGAACCCAGCCGACCAAGGAAGCATTTTTTGCTCAGTACGGGTTCTTGTTAGGGACATGATCCCGACAGCATCATCCACCAATGGCAATCAGCCTAAAGAGGAAGACCCTCAAGGTCTTATGTCAACGATAGACAGAAAGATGATCTTTGGACCGCGCTGAAGCAAATTTCACACCCTACCGCCAGAGGAGGATCCGGATAAGCCATTATAGAGCCTTGGTCAAGGCTCATGCTCCTTAAGAAGATGGCAGATCTATTCAAGGTGGAAGAATGAGTTGAAATCAACGTTGTCGACAAAGGGAAGACTCGAGAATTCACCGGCCAATTTGAGAAGATAAGAGATCACTGGCCCGCATTTGTGCTACAGACATCGGAGAAGAGTAAGAAGATGTCGCGACAAACACGTTAAATGCTGCAAAGAAGGAGCATCACCCATCGCACGGGGTCAGTGTGCTACCTCAAACCCGGCCTTTGTGGGACAAGGCTGAGAATGACCTGCTTGATAAAGGGGTCGAACCAGAGACATTGCACTGGCCAGAACGTTCAAGGACTTGGTTCTTTGGGGTTGGGAAACCTTGGACCCTGAAAACAGGGAAGTGCGTTTGGACGAACGAGCAACTTGAAATACCGGTCAAGAACTTCAGAAGTATATCGCCGCGCGCAGCACGGGACTTTCATTCCCGACAGAGAGAACGACGAGCTCACACAGGCCCTCGGGAATCCTGAGCACCCAGGACGAACACGAGCCACGGCAAGCTCCGTTGCGTGGAAGGTTGGGTTTCCCGGCGCAGGCGGTTACAAACCCCGGAGAGGAAGAGGAACAGATGAGCTAACTGCAGAAGCTGAATGAAAGGGTACGAAAGCTAGAGGAACAAGCAGTTGACAGCCAGCGACCTGCCGGAGCTACCCCAGAAGCTACCCCCCCGCCATCTCAGCGGAAAGCAGCGTGGCTTCCACCGAGATCCTTCAGCAGCCTGACTTCAACGGCTCCTACTACCCCGTGATGCTATCAACGGAGGCTCAACATTGCCACCTTATGACGCAATGGCAGAACCTCAAAGTCAAGGCGGCTGTCGCTCTATTGCACCTCCTGAACCCGACGCAAACTTTTCAACTGCCGTCCAATTCCACAAAGCTATGCTGTTGTGATGGTGGATGAAATAACGAGGATTTGAGGAGCTCGAGCTTGACCACCTCTACCGGTGAAGGGGAGACTCAGCTATGTCTTGCTCTGAAGACTCATGTCTATGGCGGAAGGAGCTCATCAAGCTTCCGAACTGGACGCCTCCGCCTCGTCCTCCTCCTCCGGCGAGTCAGGGCACTCCGCCTCCCTCCTCCTCCGCGAGTGATCAGGGCACTCTGCCTCTTCTCCGGCTGCTCCGGCGCGTGAGGCCACTCTCTCCTCCTCCTTCTCCTTCGCCTCCTCCGGCGCGTCCGAGCAGTCCGCCTCCTCCTCCGACTCGTCAGTCAACGCGGAAGACAGACGCCGCCGCTCCGGCTCCGTCTCCTCGGCGCATCGAGCACTCCGCCTCCTTCTCCGCCTCGTAAGCAACGGCGGAAGAGAGACGCCGCCGCGCTCCGGCTGGCTAGCATACAAAGCAGAGACGGGAGGCAATTTAGATATACGGTCCAGCTCTCAAGCCTCTGGAAAGTTACCATATGAAGGACCGACGACAAGGAAAACGAGGAATCTCTCGTGCCCAAGTGAGGGACTTTTTTGCAAAGTACCTTCGCTTCGAGGATGATAGATGCGCGGTGAAAGCGAAGCGCACTCTCGATGCCCTGAAGCGACACCACCGTCTCCACCAGCAAACCAACTATGAGCGCATTATTGAAAGGACATATCAGGAAGCGGAGCGGTGGAAGTACTTGCAGTGATCGAAGGTTAGCAGAACAAGAAGTGGGAAAAAAATCCCCAGCTCGGCGAACAAGCGAACCATCGTGCCCCCCGCTCAAGGTGTCTAGCGATATCGTCGCTAATCATCCGGGGATGGTGCCCCGGTAACATCCTGCAGATTCCTGCCCGACGAGGCCATTTTGATACAATAAGTGGACGAACACAATACGCGGCACGGAAGCCTCTCGTCAATCTGGTCATCCTCCTCTAACAACGATGATGCGAAGATTCCATGAGTGGTACATGGACACCTGCAGCGAGTCTGGGAAGGTACTTTGACGCTGAGAGGATAAAGAGGAGCACACGACCCTCGTTGGAATTGATCTGTTTGTCTGTTCCATTTGAGAGTTTCTTTTCCAGTTTTTTCAAATCAAAAGGCCCTCGATAAAATAATCGTCACTTGCTACTGGTATGTAGTACTACTCATCTGTAATTAAGTCTCTATATATAACTCAGCTCTTTCATTGCTGTAATATATTATTATCCTCACTATTTATGCAGATTGAAGATCGTCGAATGCAGAAAAGCCACATCTATGATATTGGGTTCATTAACACAAATCTCATAGATGAATGGACGGTTAAATATAATGCTAAAACCGAGGCCAAGTTGCTACAATCGTTGCTTAAAAATCAAAACAAAGATAATACTCTTTTCCTTACAACTTCAAGGAGTGTACTGTCTCCTGCATATTCGGTTTTCCTTATTACTCGAGGTTATAGTAATGTAATTGATGAGTTATGCATGCGTGCGCAGCTTCCACTTTTATTCTCTAGAGATTAAGCTTGAGCAGGGACTAGTAACCGTCTTATACTCGAGCGAAAAGACCCCAAGGAGTATGCGGGCCATGACTAAAATGGCTCGAGAAGTAAGTCGATCGATCGTTATGCAGATAACCCAATATCGGCAACTTTGTTATTTCCTGATATCAAGTAATTGTTTTTTCTTTGTCTGGCAGGGTTTGGAAGAGTTCACACCGCAGAAGCTCCGAAACTGTCGGGGGAGCTGCGTGTCCACACCGAAAGTAAGTACTACTAGCTAGTTCCGCGCATCTCCCATTGATTCTAGCTAGTTTCATCAAAACCTTTAGCATGCTTGCTTATCGTTTGATTGATCTCTATTTCTTGTAAATTGATTGTGGCAGGAAGGCGGGAATGTTTTTGTGGATACACGTTGGCGAGTTTCATCCGCCACACGACCTGTGAGCGGGGCTACTCTAAAAACAATATAATGCTGTAGCAATTAATTCACAATTTTATTTTATTACCATCATTTGTGTTGAGTTTCATTCATATATATTTTATGACCGCCTTTCTTCAAATTAGATGTGCAGATGCGGGATGAACTCCTACCATAAGAATCGCATACGAGCAATTCAAGAGGAATTGGCGGGATCTTCTTGACCACTCATAAATAAAGCCGAGAATACCATGTGAAACTTGACATCAGATGTTAGGGATTGTAAGAGATCTTATATTGTATATATAGTCCGAGTAGCGTTCGGATAGATATACGAAAACTTGTTGTTCTCCAATCTCTCGGAGAAGGAGAGGTCGATCACTTCTCTCTGTATATGTTCTGACGATCTTGTGTACTTAATGGTCCTTCATTTCTTACTAGCTAGCGTGTCTCAGTCCTCTCTATACGTATAGTACGTAGCTGTCGACCAAGCACGGAGATAAGAGAGGACCTTCTCTCTATTACTAGCTAACACAACATATGAACCCCCTAAATTAACCCTACAAACCCCCCAACCCCCCCCCCCCCCCCACCCCCCCCCCCCCCCTACCAACCGGGGACAAAAGGCCCTCCTGTCTGGGCAAGCCGCAGCGGCCCCGTGGAGCCTATTTGTCCCGTTCGTAGGCGAACCGACTAAAGGTATGGGCTTTATTCCCGACCCTTTAGTCCCGGTTCCAGAACCGGAACAAATGGGCCTCTGGAGCCAGGACAAATGGGCTTTTTTCTATAGTGTGAAGCAATGGCTTACTCCAAAACCATAGCTTGCCTGTTCACCATGCTGCTCCTTGCTCCGCCATCATGCCGCGGACCCTGACCCGCTCCAGGACTTCTGTGTGGCGACCACCTTGACGACAACGCGGTCCAGGTGAACGGATACCGTGTGTGCGCCTGTCGGAGGCTGGCGATGACTCTCTCCTCTTCTCGTCCAAGCTGGCAAGGCGGCAACACGTCCACCCCAACGGCTCAGCGGTGACGAGGCTGGACATGTACGGATTCCCGGCGAGAACACGCAGGTTCTCTCATGAACCCGTGGACTTCGCGCCTGGGGGCACCAACCCGCCGCACATCCACCCGCGCGCCAACCGAGATCGCGTCGTGGTGAAAGGCGAGCTCCTTGTTGGAATCAATCGGAACAATGAGTCCGGAACAAGCTCTACTCCAGGGTGGTCGCGCGCCGGGAGAACTTCGCCATCCGCGCGGCCTCCACTTCCAGTTCAACACCGGCCGACAACCGTGGCCACCATGTTTGTCTCCTTCAACAGCCAGAACCCCGGCATTGTCTTCGTGCCGCTCACGCTCTTCGGCTCCACCCGCCATCCCCACGACCGGTGCTCACCAGGGCGCTCCGGGTGGACGCCGAGGGTCGTGGAACTCTTCTAAGTCCAAGTTCGTCATGGGTCTTTGTCTCTTGGACAGTAACTCCTACTAAGTAATTCTGGATATGCAGTCATGCAATGCTAGTGGATTTATAATAATTCTCAGCAGAAGACTTGTATATTCAAGCTGCTGGTTTAAGCTCGATCGCATGCAGTTGTAAACTTGTAATACGTACGATTGAATAAGTATTGTACACTTTTTTGCCGTATTTCCTCTTTTATATTGAACCCGTTATCAAATTACCATTTCGGTATTTTGTCCTGTACTCACTTTTTTTGCATTCATTCTGGGCTCAGTAACGTAAATGGCATCGAACCCACTCAAGCGATTTGAGCACGTTGAAAATTCTGTTCGGAGCAATCAAGCATGCTCTATAAAGTTTTTGAATGGTAGCTCACCATTCATGACGAATGGTAGCATGCTCTTGTAAGTTAATTGAATGGATATGCTCATATGGTTCATGTTTTGTGCATGCAAGTAAATATACATCCCGTCTTTATATGAGTCGATGCGCCTGTATATTTAAAAATCGTAATTTCTAATGAGAGTGTACTATTTCAAAGTCCATAGAGCAATTCCATCCCATGCCTAAAAACGGGGATTTTTGTACAGCTCGGGACGGAGTGATTATATTAATTTTCACAGAAACTTGCTATTCATCTCTATGTGCCCGAATTTTTGTTTAATTTTAAAACTTGAATTCCAATCTAGATCTCAATTACAAGAAACTATTTACATGTACCGTTTCCTCATGTGCCATCGTTGTTATCAGAAACAAACCCTATTTGCCGCACGTTGTGGGCAATAAGGGAGCCAATGCCTGAAGCTTTCCATGAGTGGCCTTGTTTGAACAGTTGATTCTTCTTCTTTTTATCTTCTGTATATTTTTTCTTTTTTTGTTTTTTTTCTTTTCTTCCTTATTCTTGTGTGTGGTTTCTATTTTCTCTTGTTGTGCTTTTGCTTTTAGTTTTTATTATAGTAATTTTTAGGTTATCTATTTGACTCATGATATTATTTATTTACTTTTATGATACATGAATGCTACATTTATTAACATGAAATTTAAATTTTAGTTTTTATTCCTTTAGTAAATAAAGAATATTTTCTTGTGAAATAAGTGTTTGCTTGAAACATATGGATGTTTTCTTACAATAGCATGAACGAGCCATTTTATGATATATGAGCCTTTTTTTAATAACACTAGATGTTTACCGTTATTCTAGTTGTGGATACCTGTTGTGAAAAATGCATAATAGGTGCTACAAAAACATTGATACTATTGCAAAGCCATGTAAGAGTGGTCTCTATTTGTATTTTTAAATATGGCAAATAAAAATAAATGTTGAAGCAGGTAAATTATGTATAAAAGATAAAAAATATATGAGCAGTAACGGAATTTCATTTTCTAACAAAATTGTGAAGCATGAACTATATATGTACGCTCCAATCATCCAACACATGCAGTGTGCATGACATATAAATTAATGAAAAAAAATATAACTTATGACTAGAATGCATGACTTACTGATGTGGCAGAGTTACATGGATAGAAAAGATAATTAGTGCAAAAAGGACTTGTGACTAACATGCATGACTTGCTGATGTGTCATGGTTGCATGTATGTATGAAAATTGTTGTGGGTTGCAACTATTTTTTAAACAAAACTTTATGGCGGGCATGCATGAATTACTGATGTGAAAGGGTCACAAGGATATGAAACATATAACTAGTGCAAAGAATATAACCTAGCCTAATCTGCATGACTACCTTTTTTTTTTGTGAAAGCTGACTACTTGGTGATGTTTGAGTGTGCATAGCACAAGTACGTACATGCTCATGGCCGGGTTATTTTTTCATTACCACACTGGGCTGGGGTTGGTTAGTGGACCATATCAGGCCGATATTTTTTTTTAAGTACACCATGAAGGACATAGATTGGGGGTGGGTACGCGAGGCAGGGAACGTATCTGTGTGCACCGGGGGCAATTGGTGCTACCGGTGCACCGGACTCGTTGCACATTAAAAAATGTTCGAAAAATCCGTAAAACTGTAGTGCATTGACACAAACATCAATGTGTATTGTCATAAAAAAAACAAATCACAATTGAAACATTGATCAAGATATAAAAAATGACAAATTTGACATCAATGGCTACTGGGGCCAAAACTGAAAGCCAACTTGTGTTATGTACTATCAGTGTTAAATTTGTCATTTTGTATCTCGAGCATGTTTCAAATTTTGATTTGAATTTTTGTGACAACATACATCGATGTTATGTCAATGCACTAAAAAAATTCGGATTTTTTTGAACATTTTTGAAGGTGCCACGGGGGACCGGTGCACTGGTACATCAATTGCCCGGTTGCACCAGATACATCCCCGTGCGAGGCAATAGCACTTCTCATGTGGGTTTTGCAGCTAATGTCACACTTGTGTTTATTTATTCTTTTGTTTATATTTTGAAATACTAATTACATACATGATGGAAAAATAATTCTTTTAAGCATTCAATCCCTATTTTAAAACTGTTCATGCAATGTTAAATGAATATTCACCCATCTTTTTAGAAAATTTTTTACCATACAAAAAATGTATGTGACATTTAATGTAAAGGTTCACCGTTCACAAAAAGATTGTGAATTTTTTTTGAAAATGTTATGAAATGTAAAAAAAAGTTAGTATAATTTAAAAAATGTCTGTATCATAATTATTTTTACTAAAACATGTTTGCACATTTCTGAAATATGTTTGTGAACAGTAAGAAAATGTTTTTATACAATGTAAAAATGTTTCCATAGTTTCTTATCATTCATAAATGTTGTGAAAGTGTATTTAAAAATATTTAACACATATACGAGAAAATTTCAAAAGCATGTATTTGAAAAATGTTAATAAATTACTTGAAAAAAATATGGACGTGCATCAAAATGTTTTAGACGTATATGAAAAATATACAATGTGTTGAATTTTTTTATAAAACAAACACTATGTTTTAGTAATATTAATTAAATATTTAAAAAATTGTTAAACATGTATAAAAATGTTCCTGATGTATAATTACTCCCTCTGTCCATAATATAAGAACGTTTTTGACACTAGTGCAGTGTAAAAATGTTCTTATATTATGGGCCTGAGGGAGTAAAAATAATTTTTTTACAAAATAGACATGTATTAAAAGAAAAGAAAACGGTGAAAACTGTAGAAATAACAAAGAAAACCAAAGAAAAAATGACAGAAAGGAAAAACAAAGAGAAAAACGAAGAAATCACACTTCAGCTACATAATGGGATGTGACAGTACGTACTCCGCCAACGCAGCCCAGTTAAGTCGCAACGGGCACGAAATAGCTCCCGCGTATATTTGATGACAATGCCTATATGTCTCACTGTAGCGACCCTGATCCTCCTCACCTCACCGACACGAAGATGTGTTTGGGGCTGGCAATAAAACATATGCAATTTTCTTCACGAGGGTATTCCGCACGACTCAAAAATGAAAAGGGGTATTTTGTCATGGTTTTTTCCAGCATGCACGCCACAATTTTCCAGGATGCATTTTTTTCTATTTTACTATTTTCGCAAATGTTGATGAAGTGTTGAAAATCATTCATGTAATTTGGGTAAAAAAATGTGTGTGACATCTAAAAATTCACACTTAAAAAATATATTCAAAAGAGTGTTCATGTTTATTGAAAAAAAAATGTGTTGTATCATTCAAGAGTGTTTCATCACATTTAAAATGTGGACATGTTTAAAATTATGCTCATGAAAGGTAAAATGCCTGTTTGCATAATTTTTGGAAAATGCTCAATCATACATACAAATATGCAGAAGAAAAAAAACTTTGTTTTAAAAAACGCGGGGAAAAACAAAGGAAACCCATAAGAAACAACGGTGAAATAGGGAATAATAAAAAAAAATGATCGGAAACCTTTTAAAACCGGCGAAAGGTCGCCAGAAAAACCAAGGCCCACTTCGTTTCAAAACGAAACCAAACACAGATGACTCATTCTGTCTCACGAAGGCGGGATGGGGAAAGCTTTCCGAAGATTTGACTAGGTTGGACCATGTAACCAAAAGATTCAACATTTTGTTTGGAGTTGGCGCCCGATGATCACCTAGCCGTGTCTCTCCCCTTGTGAGTGTAGATACAGCTACTTCCCAAGCCTAATTGGACAAAAGAAAAACAGGTAGTACTATGACACATTTATTTAATTTAAAAAGGCGTTCAACAAACATTTAAATAATGTTCATGCAATGGTAAACGATGTTCACCATTTCGAAATGTGTTTTTACCCATTGAATAACATGTATTGTGACTTCGTATTAAATGTACATGTGTTGCAGAAAACAATATGGGTACATTTTTTTAATTTTGCATGTCATAAAATGCTATTGTAATTCAAAAAAATGTACTTGTACCATTAAAATAATAACTTTTCATTTAAAAAAAAAATGTGCATTTAAAAAGTTGTGAAATTTTAATAAAAATGTGTGCATAGTTTCTTCCTATCGTTCAAAAAGCTTCACGTCTATTTGAAAAATATTATTTAAACATATTTGAAAAGGTCTCGCGTAGATTTGACGATAAAGGTGCTATAGGTCTTGTGATAGATTTGAAAAATGTTGTTAAAAATATTCATTGGGGTGGATAGAAGCATGCATTTTACTTATCATGAGGGTTATTGAACCGCCATGACTCAAAAAAGTAGAAGGGTATGTTGGCATTGGTTTTTTTTCACAGCTGCACGCCACTTGTTTTGGCAGGATGCAAGAATTTTTTTTCTATTTTACTAATTTAGCAAATATTGATGAAGATAGAAATCATTGTCTGTGTAAGTTGTTAAAAAATGTGTGTGGACATCTAAAAATTCACACCTTATAAAATATATATCAATAAACAATTAATCATGACTAAATATAATGAATTGTACGTAATTTGAAAAAAAAAACATGTTTTATCATAAAAGAGTGCCCAACTGACATTTTAAAAAATGTTCACACGTTTAAACAAATATACTATGAAGGGTAAAATTTTGTGTTCCATATATGTTTGAATTGAAAATGCTCATAGTAGAAAGCAGAAGCGAAAATAGAGAACAGAAGAAAGAAAGAAAAAAAAAGAGGAAGATTATTTTTTGAAAAAAATTAAAAAAAAAACAAGGAAAAAAAAAAAAAAAAAAAAAACAAAAAACAAAACGGAAGAAAAAAAAAAAACGGGAAGAAGGAAATAAAAAAAAAAAACTTTAAAAGGAATAGAGAAGAAAAAAAATAGAAAAAAGAAAGAAAAAAAAAAATGATCAAAACCTTCTTAAAACCAGGGCGAAAGGGTCGCGGAACACCACGCCCACTTTTCGAAAACGACCGAAAACGCAAATACGGCCTCCTTCTGTCTCACGGAAGGGAGGGAATGGATATGCTTTTCCAAGATTTGACTAGCGGAGTCCATTGTAAACCACCAAAAGATTCAAATTCCGTTTTGGAGTTTGACGACGCCCACCTGATCAGCCTAAGCCGAGTGTGTACGATCCAGATAACTAGCCAAAGCATAATTCCGCCAAAGACAAAAGGTACTAGCTAGCTAGAAGGCCCAGGGATTATAGCCGTTTCAATACCCTAACTCGTATAGCGCGACGGCATACCATTGGCGCTGCAAGCCAGCCAGCATCTACAACTAAAAAACCCATTGCCACGTCTAGGATCGATCAGTTGTTTGTGGTCATACTCCTAGCTACCTGTCCTAGTTGTCCACCCACACATCGTAGCTTCCACATAAGCCATGACATTCAATGGTCGCTTGCCACCCCAGAACACCATTCAACTCCAACTACCAACCGCATTGAAATAAGCAGTCCGATTCCGAGTTGTGAATGCATGGCATGGCTGACAGGCCACGGCCGCCGGAAGGCAACACCGTGTGATGTCGGAATGTGGAGTTGGGACTGCACACGACACCAAACCCAAGTTAGTTCGCCAACCCCATCTAACAAACGTGGGAAAGCAAAGACGGGGAGGGTACGTAACGGGAGGGACGAGATTAGATGAGTATCCTGATGACCCCTTCCTGCCCATCCCTCGCTCTAGGGTGGACATGAATGTATTCCTACCTAAAAGCCACGGGGGTTCGGGTCTTGTCTCGTCTCTCCAACTGCGCCTGGCCCCATTGGTTAACGGCTCGACGACCGATCGAGCGATTGCAAGGAGGGTCAACGACCCTATGATAAATAAATACTCTTTGATGCGGCCATGCCTTTCTCAAAATGTGGCACAAATTTCTCCGCTCTACCATGAACATTTTTTCTGCTGTACGTAGCATGGTCAACTACGCATGGCAACTCAGGACATGCGTACGTGTCGACTTACTATGTTGTTATGGCGATGGGCGAATCTTTTGGTCATACATGGCAAATTGTCTTCTACGCAGTATGGACAATTACTGATGACGCATGGCCAGTCTTCAGTTGCTGCAAGCCTGCAAATTCTAGTCGTTCAACAAATTGTGCACGTGGCAATTGATAACTCTTTATTATAACGCCCATGGCAGCGCCTGCTACGGTGTGCGAGCAAGAGTGGCGCCAGGGCCCCTCTGGCTAGAGCCTCTAGTAGGAGCGAACCGTACAATTATACAATTCCAAGGTTACTGCGCGATTCGTACAATTCAAAGTTTAATAAAAGTAATGCTGGTAAATACTTGATACTACTCCCTCGTCTCAATGTAAGACTTTTTTTTTTTTGACACTATAGACGGAACACAACAGGCGGTGCTCATCCACCGACAGAGTACGGTTAAGAAGCGCCAGCGAAATGACGACGGACGACAGAGACGAACGGTGAGAGCGGAGAACCACGCAAAGCTACTAAATGCGAGGGGCGGCTTTGCGTTTTTCTCCAACCACCATCGCCGCTTCAGCTGCCACTGCAAACTGAACCCCGCGCCCGTTCCCCGCCCCCAGTCGCCTTCCCCTCCTCCTCGCGCCCGGCCGGCCGGCCGCCATGCGCACCCGTATCAAGGCCGAGGACCTGGTGTGCCGACAACCCCCTGCAGAGAGCATTCGACCGAGCTCGACTACTGCATCCCCCAACCGCCCACGCATGGAGTGCGTGCCCTCGCCCCTCATCCGTGCCTTAGCCGGTTCTTCACACAGTGGCTCCGGTTGACTGACCTTCCTCTGCTTCTCCTCCTTTGCCGCAGTCACCCCCGGTGGTAGTCGGCGTTCCAGCATACCTGGTCATGATCGGCACCCCCGTCATCATTGCCACCATCCTCGTCCCCATACAGGGGCGGCGGTTCCTGTGAGCACCTCCTCCCTCCCAGCCAGCCAATCTCCTTTCCCTCCGTACTCGTGTTCTGTCATGCGCCTGCGTTGCTGTGGCGCTACCTCGTCGCTCGCTGACGGTACCGGCTCATGCGTGCCGTGTGCAGTTGCAGTGAGGAGAAGGCGATCGTGATCCAGCCACTCCCCCCTTTCTCTTTTCTCCCCTGGCCGGATCACAAGTCACAAGTTCTGCAGGTGCACTTCGGATATCGCGGCTCCCCCGCCGTCATGGCGGCTCCTTCACACTCTATCGTCGCCGCCGTCGCCATCATAATCAGCCCAAGATCATCCTATCATCGGCGCCCGCTTTCGAGGTCGCCGGCCCCGTTTCGGACTTTTCTCCCATCCGCTGCTCTGGTCCGGCCTGTCCTGGTCCGCGTGAAGCAGTGGTTGCTGCACTGGCTGCCACGACTGACTTGAACTCCATCGACCGATTCTGTTTTTCTTCAAGGTTTGTGTAACCATGCGGTTCGCTCCAGGGCCGGCGCGTCATCATGCCGGCGTCCTTCCAGGCCGTCATGCGTCTTTCTTCGGCATATGGAGGGTCTTCATAAGGTTTTCCGGCGAGTCTTCGCTCCTCCCTTGCCTCACGCCACCATCCTCCGATCCCCGTCAATAACGTTCTTTTGTTACTTGTTGCAGACGACGGCTTCTGACTATGCTGGCCAGGTTCCTGAGCCCTCTCCCCGCTGTCCCCTTCGTCACGCTCTCCGCGTCGGGCTCTTCTCTCGCTCCCTTCACAGGGGTAAGACAGGAGCTCCGATGCCATGGTCTGTCCTCACTCTTGCTTCTGTTTGGATTGTTCCACTCTTTGAGTCAGTTCGAATCTTCGAACACACTTTGGCCGACCTGACAGGCGCCAAATGCATCGAGATCGGTTCTAACCGACCTCATTTCTCTTAATATTCTCAGAGGTATCAGGAGAAGTTGGTCCTCTTTTTTCTCTAAGACTTTGTTAACTCTGGGGATCTTTTTCCATGCCCTTCCGTCTCTTCTTTTACCCTTGACAGTATGCGTCCCATTACTTTGCAAAGGCAAGAGAAGCTTCGTGTCTTTTCGGCCTTCGGTTGGCCTGGTGCTTGGTGACGGTGATCATCGTGTGATCTTCGCGATTGATGATACTGACGGCGGCCGGCTGAATACGATGAATAGGAACGGACCCCGTGGACGCAAATTCGCTGCCCGCACCGGACGCTTCGTCGGCCTATCCACGCTGCGCCCCTGTGATGGGCCTTGACTCTCGAACCTTCTTCTCTGCCTAGTCTCATTGCTCCGTCGAGTGGCTCTCACTGACATACGCATCCTGTTTGCTTCTGCCAGAGCAGGGTCCAGTTCCTTACCCGTTCAGTGGGCGGTTAGCCTCACATCTCTGCGCGCAGGAACTGCTTCGCTATGATGGGCGCTTCCTTCGGTCAATTTATTGAGGTATGCGCACGCATCTCAGTGCTGCACTTCAAGTTGAAATGGGACTCGCACCGCACGGATTGCCTCAATTCTGCAAAACAGGAGTGTAACAGTTAGATACGGGAGAAAAAATATAAATGGTGGATTTATTGGGTTTTAGTCTGGTATGCTATTGGCATAAGTATCGAGTGTTTGGTTTTCTCTGCTTCAGGTCTCGCCGCTGGCACACCTAATCCGCCGTCGAGCTCATCTCAATACTCGCAGACAGGACGCAACATTCGTCCCACCTTTGTCTTTCGCTCCGGGAATTCGGCGGTGATTGGGGGGTACTTGAATAAACACAAAAAGTTAAATTGCTTGAATTCTCATGATGATATTTTGTCCTGCCACAACACGCACTGCTAGAAACTTCCAAAACATCACGGGTGACCTATCTATCATTACTAGATGGGATTGTGCGGTTAACCGTTTTGACAGCACAGAGCTCTTCGATGTAAATGACCTTCTTACATCTCCTCCAGTACTTATTCAGCTAAGAACCATTGCTCAGAATCATCGCCTAAATGGAAAATCTAACCTGATTGTCTTGTTCATCTATCATCTCGTTTTTAGTGAGAATGTGGTATCTACTATGCCTTGACGCGATGTTGGAAGGTTGATGAGGACAAGAGCGAGGATTCATCAAGATCTTTTCATGCTGTTTTATGATTGTACTCATCGCTTGTTTGGAGTGATCCTATTTCGCGAATTTTGTCTGCACTATCTGCTCAGTGATCACCATTTACAGTTCACGACTTCATTTGGATGACACTGGACCTTAAATCAAAGGAAATCAACCGGAAAATTTGGGCCGGAATTCGCTGCATGATTCCTGTTGCCAATTTTTTCTCTGCATTTACTTGTTCTCTTTTGCTTATTCGGTGAGCATTACAAACAATCACCAGAGTTCTATTGGAATCAAATCTTAGTCTCTTCCGTTTCTCTTTCTTCCCCATGTTCATAACCATTTTTATTTGTTGATCTTGTGTTTTCTGCCTGAAACAGCTTGCTTCAGGCCTCTGCTTCTCAATACTGCACAACCTATAACAAAACGGGGACGAAGCAAGTTTATAACTGGCCATTCTCGTCTTGTTCTCTGGCGGCATCCATACCACAGATTTCCGGCGAGTTCGAGACATTCTACGGCTTTTGGACCAGCTCAACACGTCACTGGCGGTATGTGAGACTCAATACAGGGGTGACACAAACCGAGTTAGTTGAGTTTTATCAGTATTATAAATTAACTTTCATCACATGATCTTACCTAAACCACTCGTTATTCATGAAATTTCAGTTACACTGTCATTGTCCCACGTGATATTCCTCCTCCAACCCGCCGACTGTTGCTGCCATACTTGCTACCTTCTCGATTGCAACACCTTCTACTGGGAAACCCCATGTGAGGAGGGGGACAGGGGCTGGCTTTCTAGTGTGGTTGGGAATTAGCAAATTCGTCCTACCCAGGCATGATCGTCGACGACATCGACCAGCGAGGAGTTCTCACGCTCTAACCGATGGTATGAGCAGGGATTCCCCTCGCTTTTAGGAGAGGTGAACAATGCGGAGAGATGAAGTAAGCGGTGGGGAAGTAGTGGTGGACTCAAAAGAATTAGACGGTGATGTATATTCAGGGGTCATCGTATAATTCAGCACTGTGATGTTTTTCATTTACAGCATGCAAATATTTTGTGATGAGAAACATTAAGCCATACTCAGACTGTGTATATTCGGTCGATGAGGATACGTTCATATTGCAACCTAAGGGGATGCTAGCAAGCTTCTACACCAGTTTTAACGCCTTTCTCCTTTGTGTCTTGCTCTGGTTTGAAATAGTCAGATAGCAACACAAACACCTTGTAAGCTGATTTTATCGCTGAACTGGCAACAGCAGATGTATACTTCCATGATGGAATTGGATTGAGGAAAACAGGCATCAGCTTAGTAACCAGCCAGAAACAGTCAGATAAGATTAAGGTATAGTTTCATAGGAATATTGAATTGAGGGAAACATGATATCCGTCAGTAATTTTCACAACGATAGTGAATGAGAATGATTGCACATACAGAGTTAATTCTAGTTCAATCCATCCATACCTGCAATTCCAATGCCTTTTTGTTTATATGCGGATCTGTTTTGGAAGAGGAACAAGAATCTTTGCAAGTTTCACAAAAAAAAATGATATGATTTAATTGTCATCAGGAACATCTACCAGAGATTACAATATTACTCTAAAACCAATTTGGCATAGCTAAGTCCAGCAACACCAAATTTGACACAATCTCAAAAGTCACCAACCCACAAACCTACCTGCGACGCCTATACTTCTACATGCACCTTTATATTTATATAATCAGATTTCTAGCACCTTCATTACTTGGAAAATCTACCAAGTGGCACATGTTACTACACATATATTAGTCAGGACTCCAGCAAGGTTTTTGAATACTTCCGCGTCTATGGACGTTTCCGCCAGAGGCGCGTTAGATACGAACCAGCACGTAGTACGCACACGGGGAATGGGAGCACCCAGAATGCCGCAGTGCTGCCTTTGCTGCGCCATTCGCCATAGTACACATGAGGAATTGAAAATGGGAAAACATGCTTCAGTTTCAGAGTTGACCTCCGGCATCAGTCAGAAATTTATCACAGATATCGTGAATGCATTGCACCCATACAAGTCAATTCCAATTCACATCCTCACCTGCAATGCCACAGCATTTTTGTTTATGCAATGTGTTTGGAATGACAAGGATCTTGTGCAAACTTCCACCAAAATTGCAATGATTTAATTACAGCAGGAATCACAGATATTACAATTTTTTTACATTACCCCCAGAACCAAATCAGCAAATATCAAAGTCTGGCCAAACCAAATTTGGCAATCGTCAAAAAGCCCGCATCGGACCCTACATGGGCACCTACATTCTACATGCACTTCCTATTTATAATAGGATTTAGCACCTTCTTTGTAGAAAAGATACACCACTGGCACATATGGCCCACATATTACTACATATCATACTCCTGTACTATGGATGTTTCCGACTTCGGTGCGGACGGTGGACACGACAGTCCCTTTGGAACCCAGGACGCTTTGCCGGGCTGCTGTGGTGCCATTCACTCGGCTAGCAACCGCAGGCCGCTGCCCACGGTACGTCCTTTTACAGCTCTCATCTCCACAAACCGGCTGCTTCTCCTCGAAAGCCGGCTCAGATTTTGCCTCCGGTTCAATCCCTTGAAACCCGCTTGTGCTCTCTTCCCACCGGCTGCCTTATTCCCGAAAGAGTCCCCAGATTTTGCCTTCCTGGTCATCCTTGATAAACCGCTGCTGCTTTGATAGCTACTCGCTAGTCACAGCAGCGACTGGCTCCGGTCGGATGCGCCCTCCTCCCATCTCAACACCGGCTCCGTCCTCCCCGCAGAAGCTTCTCAAATTTGTCCTTCCTGATCATTCACTTGTTTACCACTGCCCCCTCCTTCTGTGTGCTCTGCTTAAGCTTCTTATTGTGGCGGATGCGAGGATAGGCCTTGCGTGGGTCGGCCTTCCCCAACCTCCGGCATGCTTTCCCACAAGGCCATCGATTTGTTACTTCCCAGAAATGTTCCTTGACCATCGCCGTTCCTCGGCCGCGGCCTCTTGCCCGGGAATGCAGATGGACCCGTCCCTCTCGGCCAATCGTGCCTAGCTCGGTGCTGCTGCTGCCCTGCTGCCTTCCGCTTCTAGGCGTTTTTAATTCTTCTCTTCCACTTTTTCATGATCCCTGACGTGTGAACTCCGCTGCCAGTGGATGTAAATTTCCATTAATTCCAGGCTCTGCAGACATCAGCTTCCCTTCCCTGTTACCGACATCGAAGATTTATCCACGTCAAGCTTGACTTACCTCCTATCTATTGGAAGCAGCTTCGCCGCTTGTTCTTCCCCTTGGATCGCGATTGTCGGTGGCGATGCCTTCAACTGCCTCAACAAAGAGCCGGTCATGGCTTGTCCTGTCCTCAGCCTCCCAAACCCTTCTTCCCCTTGTTGGCTTTGTACCTTGGCTGTGACCGCATTTGGTATGAGTCAGTGTCCGCCCTCGGCAAGCTCCCTGGCAAGCCACTGTCCTCCCCAATGCCTGCCCTACAATCCAGGGCCTTCCCATTGCTCTCTCCTCCGGCTTGCCGCCGGTTTGGCTGGCTCGGCTTGAATGCTGTAGTGCCTGTGTGCTGGACGGATCAAACCCCAGAGCCTTGCCCTTCCCCCCTCCCGGACGCTCCTGCCTCCCGCCCCCGCCAGGGTTCCACTGGCCGCGTCCGCCGCCGGCCCCTCCTGCTGCCTCCCGCCGGCGCCACCACTACCAGCACCACTAACTCACTTCACTGCGGCCCGAACCCTCCCCGCGGCGGCGCGGGGAAGTGACGCACACAAGACCACCACGCGCGCGCCCTCCAACGTCACCCCGCACCACTGTATTACATATGAAAGGGGGCATCGCGGACATAAGAGAGCAGGAAGAGCCCTCTTCATCTCCGCCCGCCGCCAACGCCGCATCCCTAACCCTCTCGCGCGGGCATCCTTTCGCTTCGCCTCGGCTCTCGGCGTAGCCTACTCCTTCCCAAGTCGCGCCCGGCGCCCTCCTCTCCCACCCGTTCTCCTCCTCCTCGGCTCCCTCCTCGCGGTCGTGCATCCCTCACTCCTCCTGGCGCCGCCAGCCAGCTCGCCTTCTCCTTGAGGCGGAGCTCCTGGATGGTACCCGGAGGCTGACGTAGGGGGAGGGATGAAAGGGAGGAGGGCCTGTCCTCGCATCGGGCCCCGCTCGCCGCGACGGCGCCGCCGCGCATGCCCCTCTTCTATCCGTCATTCCCTACTCCGGCGACTCGACGCAAGGGTTATAAGGGATGCTGTTATGCGTGGAGCTAAATAACTATTTCTTTTTTCACTGGTTTCTCCTCGGTGAGGAAGGGAAATAAACTAATGTCCCGTCGCCCCACCACCCGTGACCCGTGTGGTTTTATAGGCGTTGAAAAATTTTGGGCCTGCTGCCCCTTCTGCCCACCGGCTTCAGAAAGTTCGTCAACCACAAGAAGATTCAGCGTCCGAGAGCTTGGCTCTGTGCAAACTGCAAGGACCATGGTCTTTTCTTCCTTATTATATACTCCTCCCCCATAAATACAAGTCTTTTCAGAGATTCTAATATAAACTACATACATACAGAGCAAAAAGTAATGAATCTGTGCTCTTAAAATATTCCTAGATACATCCGCTTTTATTTGTATGTTGTACCATATTTATTAAAATCTTTATATTAATAATTTAGGACTTGTTTTAGGAACGGAGTTGGAGGTATATTCTTTTCTTCCCGAAATTACTAGCAGTAGAAAGTGAGCAATGCTGCCCATGCTGCCTCCTAACCAAAATAAAATTGAAGAGGAGTGTGTTGTGTGTGGTTCATCTATAGTTTCACACCTGCTCTCGTTCCTCCTCGTAAACCAGAAAGATACCAGGGAGTGCGCTTGCTTTAAAAAACCCCACATGAAGAGCCCACCGCCAGCAATAAAATGTGTCCGGTTTGATTTGTGCATTTATAAATAGCAGTCGTATAAAAAACGCCTTTCCAGATGCACATCATACATGGCGTTCCTTTCGTAGTCCCGGAGGTGCGTCCCAGTGCCTCCATGCAAATTTGAGTAATACCGTTACAATATGGCCTTCCAACCCAAGAGCAATCAATGATAAACGATCCGTTTTCAGCTGCAGTGGCCCCTTGGATCCCACAATCGTCGTATAGCCTACGAGTGACGCCTGCAATCTACCCCGCCCGCGCCAATCGTCCTTGGTTGTTGTATGCCCTTATCTAATATCATGCCTGCCCAAACTATTGCCCCTCCCCCCTTGCTCGTTACCGATCTGGGTCGACCCGCAACCGACAAAGGTGAGCCTGTTTAGGTGCCATGAGGCAAGTCGTGTTCTAGCATGTAGTGGTCATGTAGCATGTCGTCGTAGACCCAAGCCGTGCTTCGTCACCCCCCCCACTCCCTCTTCATGCCACTGCCCGTACCGTTCTCATATTTTCAGTGACTGACCATGGAGCACGGGCCGATGAAACCATGTATTCATGGTTCTTATACCCCAATCATCTAAACTTCTTCTGTTCGTCCCGCGCGTTCTTCCTTACACCCAGCATCTAAGAACTTCTTCTTTCGTCCCGCGTTCTCTCCACTTACCGTCATCATCTAAGAACTCTTCTGCGATCCCACGGTTTTCTCTCAACTTACCCAATCATCTAAGCAGCTGCTTCTTTCCTCGGCGTTCTCTCCACTTCCCCATCATCTAAGAACTTCTTCTTGCGTCAACGCGGTTCTCTCCAACTTACCCATCATCTAAATAACTTCTTCGATCCCGCGGTTTTCTTGTTTTTTTCCACTTACCCGCATCTAAGAACTTCTTCTTCTTCGCCCCAAGTTCTCCCCCCTACACACTTACCCCCACATCTAAGGAGATTCCTCTTTCGGTACCGCGGTTCTCCTCTCCCCACTTACCACTCTCATCTAAGAACTTCTTCTTCGTATCCCGCGGTTCTCCCAACTTCAAAGCGTCTTATGCTAGGCAACACCCCCGCCTTCAACAGCCAAACTTGGAGAAAGGTACATGACTGCCAACTTTGCGATAGAGGATGATTTGGTTATTGTACCATGCATAGGCTGGTGACAGCAGAACAAGATGTGTGCTGCACTTGTGATGGCCGGTTCTATCATCGTTTCATGCTTGCAAAGCCATGTGTACCAAAATGTTGCTAGTGGTGGCCGAATATGTGGGTTTTTTGGCCTTGTGAATGCAGCTTGACAAGTCATTGGCTAGTGGCATCGACATGTCGGTGTCTTATGTGACTAATTTCATCGCAAAGTGCATTTGTTTTATTAAAACTTTTTGAAATAGGAGGGATTTGCAAACGTACTTGACAACCCTTCCCTCCAAGTTTAATACCAAATCTTACCATATCCAGGATACCATGATCAAGGTTGTGGTTGTCTAGGTCATTTTCCAGGGACACCTCTATCTTTTATTTCAATGGTAGTTTGTTTCTGATCCCAATTGTTTTTGGTCGTTATTCGGCGGTTTGACATGGTAAGTGTTCAAATTAAGTGTTTATATTGTCCTATGTTTGGCGATAGATGAAAACCCTTCTTGAATGTGTATGGCTTCTCACGAGGTTCTGGTGGCAGTGTTGTAGAGTTCATCAACATACTCAAACATTTTTAGACTATTTGAATGATTAGCACAATTGGTTATTTGAAGTGCTCGTTTTCCCTTTGAATTTTGTATTGATCAGCTCACAACACACCATTTGTGGCATCTGTTTTATATTTTAATAGCTGGGTCAAATTCCAATCAAAATTTTAGTGACCGGTAATCAACAAGACATTTGTACATGCATTTGGAACACAAAACTAGATTCAAAATCATTGAAAAAACGATTGATTTACTATTGCTTTCAACTCTTTCCGTTTTAAGATTTTTTTTTGGCGACATAAGTCCATTTTAGCATATAAGAAGAGATAACAACATCTTTGTCTTCTGCTTTCGTTAGACGAAGTTTTTCTAGCAAAAAGGATAATTTCTATTCCTTTGTGACCATCTGCAAGGCAAAAGGTCGTCGACCAAAAGCTCAGGAGACAGTTGAGTTATCCAACAACAGAGCTTTCCTCACACGGCCCGAAGGCAGATCCTATCGCCGGACATCCCTTCCAACGAATCATCAATTTTCAACCCTTTCTGACTTCATTTGTTATTTTTCATGCATTTACTGCTTTTTTTGAGCTATATGACCCTGAAATTGAAAAGCACTACAAATGAACTCTGAAAAGGTTGAAAGTTGGCATGGTATCATCATTTCACCCATATAGCATGTGCTAAAAAGTTGAGAGGGTTACGGCAAAAACTGGATGCACTTCGTGTACAAAACGGACAATCTGTTTCGAAGTATCAGGGTTTCCGGAAACTCGTCTGTTACAAAAGGCATTTCATTTCTTCACATGTAACTGCAGTGATATTCTAGATCAAAGGCATCATCATAATAGTTGTGGAGAGAAAGTCTTCACTTTTTCTTCGCTTGTGTCCTTTGCTTATTGCGCCGTAACCATGGATATTCTTCATCGCTTAACAGGGTGCTTGGGTCAGCCTTGACTTTGAAGGGAGGAATTTCATTAAACTTTTCATAATCTTCAGACATGTCTGTCTTGCCCTCCAATCCCACGATGTCTCTTTTTCCTGAAAGAACTATGTGGCGCTTTGGCTCATCGTATGATATATTCGCTTCCTTATCTTTTCTTTTTCTCGGTTTGGTAGACATGTCCTTCACATAGAAAACCTGCGCCACATCATTGGCTAGGACGAATGGTTCGTCTGTGTACCCAAGATTGTTCAGATCCACTGTTGTCATTCCGTACTGTGGGTGTACCTGTACCCCGCCTCCTGACATATTGACCCATTTGCACTTAAACAAAGGGACCTTAAAATCATGTCCGTAGTCAAGTTCCCATATTTCCACTATGTAACCATAATATGTGTCCTTTCCCCTCTTGGTTGCTGCATCAAAGCGGACACCGCTGTTTTGGTTGGTGCTCTTTTGATCTTGGGCGATCGTGTAAAATGTATTCCCATTTATCTCGTATCCTTTGTAAGTCAATACAGTCGAAGATGGTCCCCTGGACAACGAGTACAGCTCATCAGAAACAGTGTTGTCACCTCTGAGACGTGTTTCCAACCAACTGCCGAAAGTCCTGATGTGTTCACATGTAATCCAGTCGTCACACTGCTCTGGGTGTTTGGAGCGCAGAATGTTCTTGTGTTCATCGACATACGGGGTCACCAAGGTAGAGTTCTGTAGAACTGTGTAGTGTGCTTGAGACCAAGAATGCCCGTCCCTACATAATATTGAGTCCCCTCCTAGCGTGCCTTTTCGAGTCAGTCTCCCCTCATACCGCGATTGAGGGAGACCAATCTTCTTAAGGCCAGGAATGAAGTCAACACAAAACCCAATGACATCCTCTGTTTAATGGCCCATGGAGATGCTTCCTTCTGGCCTAGCACGGTTACGGACATATTTCTTTAGGACTCCCATGAACCTCTCAAAGGGGAATATATTGTGTAGAAATACAGGGCCCAGAATGACAATCTCGTCGACTAGATGAACTAGGACGTGCGTCATGATATTCAAGAAGGATGGTGGGAACACCAGCTCGAAACTGACAAGACATTGCGCCACATCACTCCTTAGCCTTGGTAGGATTTCTGGATCGATCACCTTCTGAGAGATTGCATTGAGAAATGCACATAGCTTCACAATGGCTAATCGAACGTTTTTCGGTAGAAGCCCCCTCAATGCAACCGGAAGCAGTTGCGTCATAATCACGTGGCAGTCATGAGACTTTAGGTTCTGGAACTTTTTCTCTGCCATATTTATTATTCCCTTTATATTCGACGAGAAGCCAGATGGGACCTTCATACTGAGCAGGCATTCAAAGAAGATTTCCTTCTCTTCTTTGGTAAGTGCGTAGCTGGCAGGACCTTCATACTGCTTTGGAGGCATGCCGTCTTTTTCGTGCAAACGTTGCAGGTTCTCCCGTGCCTCCGGTGTATCTTTTGTCTTCCCATACACGCCCAAGAAGCCTAGCAGGTTCACGCAAAGGTTCTTTGTCACGTGCATCACGTCGATTGAAGAGCGGACCTCTAGGTCTTTCCAGTAGGGTAGGTCCCAAAATATAGATTTCTTCTTCCACATGGGTGCGCATCCCTCAGCGTCATTCAGAACAGATAGTCCGCTGGGACCCTTTCCAAAGATTACGTGTAAATCATTGACCATAGCAAGTACGTGATCACCGGTACGCATGGCGGGCTTCTTCCGGTGATCTGCCTCGCCTTTGAAATGCTTGCCTTTCTTTCGACATTGATGGTTGGTCGGAAGAAATCGACGATGCCCCAGGTACACATTCTTCCTGCATTTGTCCAGGTATATACTTTCGGTGTCAGCTAAACAGTGCGTGCATGCGTGGTATCCCTTGTTTGTCTGTCCTGAAAGGTTACTGAGAGCAGGCCAATCATTGATGGTTACAAACAGCAACGCATGCAGGTCAAATTCCTCCTGTCTATGCTCATCCCACACATGTACACCGTTTCCAATCCACAATTGTAAAAGTTCTTCAACTAATGGCCTTAGGTACACATCAATGTCGTTGCCAGGTTGCTTAGGGCCTTGGATGAGTACTGGCATCATAATGAACTTCCGCTTCATGCACAACCAAGGAGGAAGGTTATAGATACATAGAGTCACGGGCCAGGTGCTGTGATTGCTGCTATGTTCCCCAAAAGGATTAATGCCATCCGCGCTTAAACCAAACCATACGTTCCTTGCGTCACCTGCAAACTCCTTCCAGTATTTTCTCTTGATTTTTCTCCACTGCGACCCGTCAGCGGGTGCTCTCAACTTCCCGTCTTTCTTACGGTCCTCTCTGTGCCATCGCATCAACTTGGCATGCTCTTTGTTTCTGAACAGACGTTTCAACCGTGGTATTATAGGAGCATACCACATCACCTTCGTAGGAACCCTCTTCCTGGGGCGCTCGCCGTCAACATCACCAGGGTCATCTCGTTTGATCTTATACCGCAATGCACCGCATACCGGGCATGCGTTCAAGTCCTCGTACGCACCGCGGTAGAGGATGCAGTCATTAGGGCATGCATGTATCTTTTGCACCTCCAATCCTAGAGGGCATACGACCTTCTTTGCTGCGTACGTACTGTCGGGCAATTCATTATCTTTTGGAAGCTTCTTCTTCAATATTTTCAGTAGCTTCTCAAATCCTTTGTCAGGCACAACATTCTCTGCCTTCCACTGCAGCAATTCCAGTATGGTATCGAGCTTTGTGTTGCCATCTTCGCAATTGGGGTACAACCCTTTTTTATGATCCTCTAACATGCGATCAAACTTCAGCTTCTCCTTTTCACTTTCGCACTGTCTCTTTGCATCAACAATGACCCATCGGAGATCATCATCGGGCACATCGTCTGGTTCCTCTTGATCTTCAGCTTCCCCCGTTGCAGCATCACCGTATTCAGGGGGGACATAGCTGTCATCATCCTCTTCTTCTTCGCTGTCTTCCATCATAACCCCTCTTTCTCCGTGCCTGGTCCAAACATTATAGTGTGGCATGAAACCCTTATAAAGCAGGTGGGTGTGAAGGATTTTCCGGTCAGAGTAAGACTTCGTATTCCCACATATAGGGCATGGACAACACATAAAACCATTCTGCTTGTTTGCCTCAGCCACTTCGAGAAAATTATGCACGCCCTTAATGTACTCGGAGATGCGTCTGTCACCGTACATCCATTGCCGGTTCATCTGCGTGCATTATATATAATTAAGTGTGTCAAAAACCATTACAGAACATCATGAATAGATAAGTGACCAAATTAATAGAAGTTCATCATCACATTAAAACCTAAGTACATACATAGTTCTCATTGAACAACATATAGCTCTCCAGAGCATCTAATTAAACCATACATTGAAACTATGTAAAACATTTCAATGCAACAACAAATGCGATCATAATCGCAACCAAGGTAACAATTGATCCAACGGCATAATGATACCAAGCCTCGGTATGAATGGCATATTTTCTATACTTTCTAATCTTGAAGCACATTGCATCCATCTTGATCTTGTGATCATCGACGACATCCGCAACATGCAACTCCAATATCATCTTCTCCTCCTCATTTTTTTTTCAATTTTTCCTTCAAGTAATTGTTTTCTTCTTCAACTAAATTTAACCTCTTGACAATAGGGTCGGTTGGAATTTCCGGTTCACATACCTCCTAGATAAAAAAATCTATGTCACGTTGGTCGGCATAATTGTCATAAATAATAAATGAACCAAATAGTTATAAAATATAATCTTTACCACATCCGAATCATAGACAGGACGAGGGCCGACGGGGGTGGATACCAAAACCATCGCACTATATAATAACAAACAATAATAAAAGTAAGAAAATTATACAAGTATCTATCTAAATCATACAAGTAAGAATTTTTTTCTTTTAGAAAGAAGATAAGAACAAGATCGGCGCGGGCGATCGTCGGCGGTGAAGACGGGGACGGGACGTGACGGACCGCTAAACCTAGACAAATCTTAAGGAAAATGGAGCTTGGAGGTCGAGCTTGGAGAGAAGAAAGCTTAAGTAGTGTGGCTCGGGCATTTCATCGAACACCTCATGTGCATAGGAGGTGAGCTAGAGCACCACAAAGCCCTTCCCTAGCCGGCCAGAAAAAACAGAGCAGTGGAGTGCTCTGCTTGCGGGCGAGGGGGTATATATAGGCACCTCATTGGTCCTGGTTGGTGGCTGAAACCGGGACTAAAGGACCTCCTTTGGTCCCGGTTCCAGCCATGAACTGAGACCAATGGATGTGGGCCAGGAGCGAGGCCCATTGGTCCCGCTTCATGTCTGGAACCGGGACCAAAGGGTCCAGACGAACCGGGACCAATGCCCCACGAGGCCCGGTCGGCCCCTAGGCGCATGAACCGGGACGTATGCCCCCATGGGTCCTGGTTCGTTACTGAACCGGGACTAATGGGCTGGCCAGGCCTAGACCAAAGCCCTGTTTTCTACTAGTGCTATGGCTGTTCAAGATCAAGAGTGGATCAGTGCACTGGTAGCTGAGCTAAGCTGTGGTGGATGAGTGAGTGGTAAGGCAGGCATATGGAGTCCTTTATATAGGAGATCAGCACGCATGCGCATGTGCCGCATGTGTGAATGAAAAAGAGTTAGTTTATTAAAAGTAGAGTATATTATTGTGTGTTTGATAATTCTTAGATGCCTACAAAGTTCGATTTTAGTAGGAAGAAAAGTGTTGCCCTGAGAAGGGGAGGCCACGGACTCTACGGTGAGTGCGAAGCGAACAATGAACGAGCAGGAGTTGGCAACGCCACGACACCGGCGATAGGAGTGAGTCTGAGAGTTGATTGTTAGGGTCGGGGTTGCAGGGCCGTCGCTAGCGCTAGGGCGGCGCTGTGAGGCAGCAATCCCATTGTTACATTGTGAGCATGTATGGAGCCTTCTCAGGGCATTTGCATTCTGGACCGTCCGATTAGTTGTCCAAAGAAGTTCCGGCTGTCGGATTTTTTGATGGGATGATCCTGTCCATTGGATCGAGTTGATGTGACAACCAATGAATAGTGCCCATTTTCCTACACCCGCGCTACCGCTCTGGCTCTCCATGACACACGGGCCCAGACGGGGTGGGACGTGCTCGTCAGCGACAGAAGAATGGAGAGCTCCCGGTGTTGTCTGCTCGTGGTGAATATACCGTGCCACCGCATGTAAATCTAGAGGCCCACCGAGGGCACTTTCGCCATTCCAAGTATGGGTCGATGGGTGCCGATAGGGTGTAACCGCGTCGACCTCCTCTCCTCCCCACCACACTTTCCCCCTTCCTTTTTCTCCTCCCCTAACCCTAGCTCCCTCTCCACGATCTCGCCGACGCCACCCGTCCTCCCTTGCCCTCGCGCTGCCATCCTGCCTTCTCCCCTCCTGTCGACCACCCACGCAGGATCTCCTCCTCCGCGCCCGCTGGTTGTATCGCTTCTCTCCAGTGAGCTTGCGCGACGCCATCACCGCCTCATCGGGAGAAGGGCTCTCGGCCGTCGGCATGGAGAAGGTTAGTTCTCGTCTGGTTTCTTCTTCCATTCATCTCTTCCTACTTGCCGTGCTACTCGCCTCCCGCTCATGTGGTCGATCTTTTTGTCTGCGTAGGGTTGGATTTAGGGCTTGGTCGTCCGGTCGCTGGATCTGGAGTTGTCGTGATGCCATGGATTAGGTTTCTCCCGCACCTCCCTCTACTACTGTTGCAGCCGCGTCTCCTAGCTCCTGAACGACCAAACCATGCATCACTACTCCATGGGATTCTAATTTGTCGTCTCTTGCTTGCAGGTTTGATTGCAGGACTAGCTGTTGGACGCGGTGCACTAGATCTAGCAGGCGATGGTGCTCTGGGACGTCACCCCCCTCGTCGGCGCTTTCCGGATCGCCCTGTCAGTCCCTCCCTCCCTCCCTCCTCAAAGCCCCATCTCTCTCTCTCTGTGTGTGTGTGTGTGTGTGTGTGTCCTTCACGCTTAGACATAGATTCAGGTTCATTGTTAACTGAATTCATGAGCTCATCTCACACTGAACACTGTCCCTTCACACATAGACATAGATTCAGGTTCATTGTTAACTGAATTCATGAGCTCGTCTCACACTGAACAATGCTTCTCAAAAAATTGCAAGGCTTGAGGCCTACTTATTATTGTTTTGACTGCCAACACCAAGATCATGAACCCGTCTCAAGTTTTTCTTTTCAATGCCTGCAGATGTCTGTAGATCTAAAACGGGGATAAACTCTGGCAATTCATATAAATATGTTATTTCCTTTTTTTTCCATGTGAAGGTCAGTTATATTGATTAAATATATCCAAGTATCAGTTTGGGTTCCGTTTGGTATTTGTTTGCATAAGGCTCATGCTTTTTAATATTTATTCACTATCTTGTGTTGTCATACAGTCAGTATGGATGCAATTGACATGTCTGGCTAACATGAGGTTGACTTGCATACAGATATTTGGAAGCTACCATCTTTGTTAATTTCAATGCATGCAATTCAATATGATATTAGATTCATGTATGTTCTACTATGTCAGTAGCTGCACTAATTAATAATTATCTCTAATGCTTGTGATGGAGGAACATTACGTAAATGCACATTCCTGCGACCCGTGAAGCAGGCTCATATGCTAGCTTATTTTGGCCAATTGTTTTCTTAGGTTTGTGTAGGTTGCAGGGAACATGCACTTTAAGCTGTAGTTATAAAAATCTTGCATGAATTGTTATTGGTCGCTCAACTAGGTGATAATTATGTCCAGTAAGTCTGTTTTACATATGTGTCATGGATGGGGTGGATTTCAAAATCAATTTGTTGGTTTGTGCAGGCCTGAGAACTATTCCATATAATGCTAATTTTTTTTGGAATTTCTTTTGGTCTAGGACAAGGTATGTGGATGTTTCTGTTCAGATAAAGCTGGATTAGATACAATCATGGATGTGCAACCATTAGTGTGTTCCTGGATTTCTCATTGTCTTTGTTTTCTTTCCTAATTGCAAGAAGGTTAGTACTTTTTGCAAATCACATCTTTATTTATTTCTTGTCAGCAAGTCTTGATATACTATGTAGTGATTCTTTTCCAGTTTGATGTTATACTCTTCACAAGACTGCCAGTTGCACATAATTCGTGCTTATAGTTTAATATTGCTAAATCTTAAGCATATATGTTGCCATGTTTGTTCTCTTAGTAAGCTCCTGATGTCGCATTTAAACTCATGCTGGAAAGATCTTTGGCTCTGTTGACTACTTTATCAGTAAATCATTTTAGACTGGAGTTCACCAAAAAAAAGGTAACTAAAATATATACAGTTTCTCGGTAGATTATTTGAGGCTGCTTTATCTCTTAAGTACACAGTTGCCCACTTTTTCGGGTTTTAAGGTATACACAAGAGTGCACGTTTTAGTTATTGTGCTTTCCCTAGCTCATCAGCACTTATAGGAGGCAGACTGATTCTTAAATTGACAGATGAGCTAGGCTTAAACGTAGATGGTTGTCCTTTGCGGCTCCCCTTTAGTAACATAGATGATTTTGCTTATGATTTCCTATACCTACAATAGACACAAAGTGGTCGGACCCTTCCCCGGACCCTGCGCAAGCGGGAGCTACATGCACCAGGCTGCCCTTTTTTTCCTATACCTGTGTGTTATTGCATCAGGGATTTGGAAGTCCAGCCTCCTCTAATTTATTACATACATATTTTGGTATGTATTAAAGCTGTTCTAAACAGTTTCAGAGAAAGGATCAGAAGAGGCATTGAAATATACCACTTGATTTGGTGAGTAGCTGATTAGTTCTCTGTTGTAAACAACTTTCAGAGAAAGGATCAGAAGAGGCATACAAGGATGCATTTTCAGGTGTGGTGTTATTTAAGCATGTATGTACAGTACTAGAGCTATGGTATTTTTTAGTAAGCTTACATGTACATTCAAATTACTCCAGAGTACTCTTTCAAAGTTTTAGATGCTAATACAAAGGAGTTTGATTCTATTGTTGTCATTTTGTTTAGAGCTTTGCAGTTCCAAACATATCTTATAGCATGAATATATTTTAGATAGCTGAATCGCGAGATATGAATATTTGATGTTGTTTGGTTTTCCTTATTTCATTATCAAAATAAGTTCTTTTGATGTCTCTTTAACTGAATGTTGTTGCATTCAATCAGTACGTAGATGGTAAATTTACTTAAACAACTATTTTTCCTTATTTCAGTTTAAAAGTTTCTTCTCATGTTTTCAACAGCAGGAGTGAATGTGCCGAGCACTGGACCATTGTCCTTGCGTTCGTGCACCTCTGGAAGAGGACGGCCCAAGGTGAGCCGCCTCTGATCCGCCCAGGCACCTAGCTACTGTCTCCTGGCCAAATCAGGTCGCCACTGACCGGCACGAGCTTTTCTCGGCCTCCTCCTCTTCCTTCCTTACGGCCTCTGTTAGATTTTCTGTTATGTTCTGTGCATTTCTTCAGTATTCCCCTATGTTCATTAATATAAGACGTTTCAGAGACTTGTATGGTCAGTCTAAAACTTCCTATATTGGTGAACAGAGGGAGTAGCTCATAGCGATAATCACAGTTTTTTAACTATTCATATGTTTTGCTTACCCAACAAGATAGTAGGAGAATTAGAATGGAATTCATGCGGAAAAACATTCATTCTCTAATTCAACACACATAATTAAAAATATATTAGTCACTTAAATTTAAAAAGATCCCTAAATGGTCCAGTCTTGCCCGGATCCCTAAAACCAAGTCTGATTGATTGAGACACGCTTCTAAGACAAGCACAATGGTAGTTACATTAGCACACTATATGGCCTGGGAAGTAAATATAGGTGAGGATAGGAAGATAATTTAGGATTCACTCTTAATTAACATCAAAGATGTTGCTAGGACTAAAGGAAAATAATAACCAGAATAGCTTTTTTCAGAACACATCTCTACAGAATTACAGTACTCGAAAACTTTCAGAAGATGAGTCGATGGTCTCGCCATGTATCTATGCTATTTTCGGCAGATGCGTGTTCATCCCCTCTTTATCCAAGTGCCTAATTTAACCCATAGCAAGAGAGCTGAGTAAAACCGCCATGATTCTACATTTAAAAGAAGTAATTGAGCGTTCATCTGCGCGTGATGCTTGATGTTTTGCTTTAGCCAGAAACTTGTGCTAGG
The DNA here is from genome assembly GCA_011799875.1 of Thinopyrum elongatum. Lineage (NCBI taxonomy): Eukaryota > Viridiplantae > Streptophyta > Magnoliopsida > Poales > Poaceae > Thinopyrum > Thinopyrum elongatum. The sequence goes on along the minus strand of CM022300.1, from coordinate 29,894,368 downwards.
TGCTTGATGTTTCACTTTAACCAGCAATTTGTGTTAGGCACTTGATATTTCTTATACTGCCTCTTTGTATAACAAGTTATTCAAAGAGCTACGGGCGCACCAAGAAATCAGAAGTTCCAAATCTGTACAGGAAGAAAGGTCCATTTGATAGAACCCTTACAAGAGGTAACTAGCCATTCTTTAGACATCCCATAACCATGAACATTTTGTGATTTAAGACAAGGGTTACACTATACATTCAAGGTCACCAGGAAGCACTTTGAATACCAGTGCTTCTATGCAAATGTGTTTAACATCTCTTCACATGTGATGTATCTTCTTGAACAACTCGTGATGTCAAGGGTACTTGCCATTAATTACCATGTTTGCCTGATGAACAAAGCATTAACTACTCTTGGCCAAAGAATGTTGCGACTTTATTTAGGTATTATCCTATGTATTTATGTTCTCCTATGTATCGATGTTCTATGTTAACCACACGGTGTAACTTTAGTTTGTTTCCCTCAATGTAGTACTTATCTGTTTCATGCATAAAGGCCTTTCTTATAGACTACCTGAACCCAACCGCAGAGTAAATTAAAATCAAAAGCACATATGGATGTGTCTGAGGACAAATTCTCCCGATAAAAGGCAAGGATGAAAGAGCGACTATAACCATCAACAGGTCACAATTCGCCGAAGCAACCAATATTAAAGGTCGTATTTGTGTCTTCGTCTTTGAGGCTCAAAAGCACCGACACTCACTATCATAACCTTCTCTAAGTCGGTATGTGAATTATTGACTTCCTACTCATATAGATACCACTTCATCAGCCCATGACATCTTTTGACCCGCGGAATATATTACTTTTTCTTGCGGGGATATTACTTTCTATATAAATGAATTGCTCCAATCCTTATCTATCAAACTGCATTGCTTTTGGTCTATTCCTTTGTGCTGTGCGTACTTATTTTGTTTGGAAAGTTCACCAGGTCAAATATTTGGTGCATTGCTATCGGCGTCGAACCATGCACTACTATATTGTTTTGGAATTCGCTGCTGGAAGGGGCAACGCGCGCCAAAGCGTGCTCCCTATCTTGCTTACTGTGTTGATTGTTATTCTTTATTGCAATTTATAAATTGTAATTTCAGTGATGTCTCTGTCCTTCTCATTTGTTATCCAGGTTTTTCTTAGAGCAATGTTCTTATGATTCTATTTGTATCTAATGCCATTTTTACACTGAAGCCTTTTGATTTGATATGTATATATGTATCGGTGCAGTGCTTCTGATATAAACTGGATATATATGATTGACAAACACAACTACATTATGCTATTTTTTATATCTACAATGTTCAATTACTGTTTTATCAGATTGGATACAACTATACCCGTCATAACCTTCTCTAAGTCGGTATGTGAATTATTGACTTCCTACTCATATAGATACCACTTCATCAGCCCATGACATCTTTTGACCCGCGGAATATATTACTTTTTCTTGCGGGGATATTACTTTCTATATAAATGAATTGCTCCAATCCTTATCTATCAAACTGCATTGCTTTTGGTCTATTCCTTTGCGCTGTGCGTACTTATTTTGTTTGGAAAGTTCACCAGGTCAAATATTTGGTGCATTGCTATCGGCGTCGAACCATGCACTACTATATTGTTTTGGAATTCGCTGCTGGAAGGGGCAACGCGCGCCAAAGCGTGCTCCCTATCTTGCTTACTGTGTTGATTGTTATTCTTTATTGCAATTTATAAATTGTAATTTCAGTGATGTCTCTGTCCTTCTCATTTGTTATCCAGGTTTTTCTTAGAGCAATGTTCTTATGATTCTATTTGTATCTAATGCCATTTTTACGCTGAAGCCTTTTGATTTGATATGTATATATATGTATCGGTGCAGTGCTTCTGATATAAACTGGATATATATGATTGACAAACACAACTACATTATGCTATTTTTTATATCTACAATGTTCAATTACTGTTTTATCAGATTGGATACAACTATACCCGGCAGCGATGCTGCCGGCGGTGCGGCAAGCCGCACTCCCTACCTAGTTCATGAGAGGGCGGGGAGGCAGGGCGAGTGCGGTAGTATTAGAGCATCTACAGCCGGACTTGACAAATCCGGCACCTCAAACGTTAGCGGACCCGCCGGCGCGTCCGCAGGCACTGACTGGACACCCCTTATATTTGCTATTCTGCATCCTCGTATCTCATATCCGGCGTCTTATATTCATACTACCCATGCACACGTTGATCTATCCTACGCGATCAAACGGGACAACAAAATTGAGCTGCAAAGGAACACAAGATCGACTGCAAACGGACATAACATACTTCACCACATCCAAAAGATCATACTTCACCCCTCTCCTGTGCACACTGCCTCTCGCGGCGCGTGGCGCGCGCCTCCGACTCCGGAGTGTGCATGCGGGCCGGAGGTGCGGGCACAAGCACCCAGCGCTGGTCGCGTGCAGGAGCGGCCGGCGGGGTAAGGAGACGCCGTGGAGCCGACGCGGACTGTGCTGACCGGGCGTCGCTACGCGCGGGCCGGGGGGGGGGGGGGGGGTCCAACTCCGGCGTCCGCGCTGCATCGGCGCGGGTGGTGTGGCGACGCTCCAGATCCGGAGCTGCTGCCGGTTTCCACCTTGAACCGCTCCAGCGCAATGCGGAGGGACATCTCCTCCTCGTAGTCGAGCTCCGAGCCGGAGTTGCTCATCGTGGTGGATGGGATCGGAACCGGAGAGGGAGAGGAGTGGACGGAGCGAGAGAGGGAGAGAGTGAGCTAGGGTTTGAGCTCGCCGCCCGGATTGGGTTTTTTTGTGGGGTCCATGGTGGGTCGGGCCTGTCAGGCGGACGCGTCCGTGCGTGCCCGGGCCGCCCCATATCTGCCCAATATTTGGGCTGGATATGAGGGGTGCCGGTCAACCCTGACGTTTGTCTGCGGTTTGAGAGGTCCGGCTGGGTCGATTTTTTGTGACCGGTCACTGACCGGACGGCCTGTCCGGATGTTTGAGACGGGTATGAGAGGCCCGACTGTAAATGCTCTTACTGCTTGAGGGAGGTCACATATTTGGTTTTCACCCGTGAGCATGTCTAAGCAATTCAAAGCAACGTCTTCAACAAAGACACGTGACATAAGGAGCACCATTGACAGGTGAAATATAGGGATTTAAACCAGGAGGTCGAGACCCGTTAGTCGACGAGCACCACTTAGACGAAGTCATCTTGTATTGCCGTCATCACTTGCCGAAGAAGAAGATCCTACATGGAGGGGCGCACAAACACCATTGTCACGGAAAATTGGAATCTAAAATGTTCCATGGTATACATGCCCATAGAGGATCGGAAATAACCATCGATCCGGAACAAAAGGCCCCGCGTCGTCTCCCCGTGGGCGACACGGGCGCACGCCCTAACCACCGCCGCCGGAGACCGACCTGTGTCCCTCCTACCCCGCCGCTGCCGGCAAGCTCCATCGGGCAAAGCCCGCAGGGCGTCGGCGGCGCCGAGCTCTCCCCTGCCTGTTCGCATGGTGTGCTGCACGGGGCAGTCTCGCCTGGCGGTTTTGCGGGACTCCGCGGCATGGCTGGGAGCCTGGGACCTCGCCAACGCTGGCTGTCGCCGGCCGTGCGGGCTTGGGGTCTGGCGGCGCTGGCACTTTGAGGGCCGGCTCTCGTGTCTCGCTGCATCCGGTCATTGCTGCGGTGATGGGGTCCTCCAGCTGTCTCCTGCGCGGGCGGCGGAGTTTGGGAACCTGGGTGACAGCCCATGAGATTCTAGGTGGCGGCGACTTTCTGCGGCCATATGAATGGCGCGGCGGTCAGATCTGTTGTTTGGCGGCTGAAATTTCGGTGTCGTCCATGACCACCCGGCGTGGTTGCCTAATTCAGATTTGGACGGCTTGGTGGTGGTGATCCAGATTCGGTCGGTCGAGTGGGATGACTGCAGACTGTGTTGCAGCGACCTCCTGCGGCTCCACGACGGTGGTGGTCACTGAGGGATCTTCGGGAGGGTTCATCTTTCTATCTTCCAATGGTTGATTTCGGCGGTGAGATGCAAACTATGGGTGGCGGCTTGACGTAGAGGAATGGTTGTGCAGTGGCGGCGACCGCATCGCACGTAGCTGCTGGGATTCCGAAAAAGTGGTGACAACAACACTTGAGTGACTTCGATGGTGGTGCTGTGAGCACCCGGTCGCGAGCTCCGAGGTGAAAGCCTAGGTTGACCCGAGCTGGTTATACCTGGCAATGGATATGTTCTTTTACGTCGTTACCTTGTTGAAGACATTGCTCGGATATGCTTGGACTGATTCTTTAGGGCGAAAATCTAGATTCAGACCTTGGTGGTTGGATCCGGTGTCGGCAACACTTGAGTGTCGCTCCCTTCTTGAAGACGTTACTGTTGAAGAATCTCGTCGTCTGTGTGATGTCATGAGATGGTTGGTGTCACTGATGTAGTTTGCCGATCGTGGATCTGATCACTTCGGGGTTTTCTTTTACTCGCCTACACATAGCATTGGTCTTATATGACTTTGTTGACTGGCGTGTTTTTTGTGCGTGTGTATTGGTATTGATTGTGTGCATTCTAACTATGCAGAGGTCGAATATGTGGTCTTTGGGTTTGTATCCTCTTGATGCTCCACTTTGAGTTCATAAAATCCAACCTTTATCGAAAAAAATACATACCCAGAGAGAGCCGTTCGAGTGCTAGCTAGTAGGTAGGCCCGCGGGGGAAGAAAGAGAAAGAAGATGAACAATGAAAGGTGATCTTGCCGCTCATTCATGATCCAACGCTGCGAGGAAAACTAGCTAATACTAATTTTGTTTTCAGGTACATGTTAAATAGATGGCGACGGAATCAGCAATACACCTTTCCTTTGCGGGGAATGAGCAGTACACTTGTTACAGATATGGTTGACGGAGGCACGGAAGCAACGCGGATCACTGAAGCGGTAGACGGCGACGCTGCACAGGTTGTAGACACCCGGTAGAAATCTTCCTCCTCTCGAGTTGACACGGGCGGGGAGGCGATAAGCGGGGATCGATCGATGATGGTTTATGTGTCGGTGACATGCGTGCGCTCGCGGGACGTGGGGTGCTGTCTGCCTCTGGAGAGTGGGACTGAAGACGGAAGAGAGACGGGCCGGTGCATGCCCTGGATCGATCGCGGTCAGAAAATCTGACTTGAAAGTTGAAACCATGCATGCTCTCGTTGTCTCGCTGGCGTCTCCGTCCCGTGACATGAATCCGTTCTCTGGGATGATTGGCAAGCCAGGAAGAAGAAACCATTGATGTGCCTCTTCAGCGAGAATCCAGGCTCAGGGTAGGCAAAGCTAGTTTCAGCTTTCCATTCCCGGCGATCGACGAGTCGAGCACATTTTGGCCACATAAACGTTAGCTGATGTCTCTTCGGCGAGCACTGATAAACCGCAGCCACCGAACGGCTACGTGCAGCAGACTCTTCACGTTCCGTCGGGGAGACCAATTAGTAGCAAGAACGCAAGATCGTTGAAAATAGCAGGACACGTCGCCCTCTCGCCCAACCGTGGACATGATCAGCCAACGCACGGAAATCCTCGCTCCCTGATCACTCTTGTCTGCAAAGAATTTATCTATCTATTATGTACTAAAAGCACAATACGGAAGAAAGATGGATGGATCACTAGAATTCTTGCAAAAACAACCCTTTTATATATGATTTATAGATCATGACTGTTAGATCTTCATACGACCGCCAGATCTTCATCATTGTACCCGGACAGATCACACAACTAGATCTTCATAAGTGTATTTAAATAGTTTCACATCCATTATATCTTCATAATTGTATTTAAATAGTTTCTTTGGAGAACCGTCTGCTATAGCCCACACACAGCCGTTTTAAATTACATGTGTGATGGATCCAGACATCACACACGTTGTTTTCAGATGAACTGTATGTACGCTGTCGCACACAGTTTACCTTCTCAGGTCGTGAGTGGTGGTCCAACGATCGCACATATTTAGTTCTTCTACAAACGGGTTTGTTTCCTTACCGTGGGTGATGTGGTCATCACACACAAGTTTTTGTGGCCGTGTGCAATTGGGGGGCTTAATAGCCCCATCGGGTATTAGAGCTAGTAGTAGGTCTAGGGTAGCGCCGACGGGAAAAACAAATGCCGTTTTCGAATACACGGTTTTGTAAATCATGAGAAACTTGTTCATTCATGTTTGTTTTGATACATGGTTGTAAACCATCGCTTACTTTTGTCTTTTCGATGAGCCATGCTACCAACAAATTTTATTGATGAAAGGAAGTTTCTAGCTGATTGTGGACCATCTTTCTTTTTCTTTTTCTTTTTTCAGTATCCCTTGTTTGTTGATCCTCTATATCAGCTCCTTTTTCTGTTTGCCGGTACTGCAAGTTCAAAATGCTACAAACTTCATTCAAGCAAGCTACAACTAAACCCATGCAAAAAAAATGCATCTGGATAAACTAAAATGGTACATTCATGCACTTTTTTTTTTGCTGGGAACTTACATATAAAAAATTACAACCATTGGTGAGGTTTGTTGCAAAGTTTATCTGAAAAATCAATTGCAAAACAGATTCTAAATCCAAAATGCTGCAAACTTTTCTATTCATTTCCCTCTTTTTCGATGACCCCCCGCATATAAATTTATCTGTTTAGTTGATGTATATTTTTTCTGGAACTGCATTTTGAAAATGCTACAAAACTCTGTCAAGCAAGTTACAACCAAACCCATGCATTTTTTTAATCTGAAAAGTATAAAACTAGA
>CM022300.1:29567590-29882590 GCA_011799875.1 Thinopyrum elongatum | reverse complement strand
GATAGTTTCCTTCTCGCAAAACTTCTGACCTCGTGTTGACTCTAGCATCTTGGACTAAGTAAAAAAAGAAATATTGTTTCAAAATGTTGATACTAATGCCACATAGAATGAAGAGTTATGATAACTTACACAAAATCTTAGATCCATGTATTGTATATAGGAGGGTCTGTGAACAATACTCTCTCGTCACATGCCAGTATACGCATGGCGGTGTTGAAGCAATCATTGTCCATAGGCTGCTCCATGTTAAGTATGCACTGAAGTTTCTTAAGACTTAAGCCCATTGAATGGGGTGTCGAGCTCCGGGCTCATTCCTTCCTAAAAATTGGATGGTAAGAAGAATAATAATGTACATGCGCACATTAAATTTTGTCTTGTCTAGTAGAACACCTGTGCGTTGCACACGGGCTTTTTTTCTTTCTTGATTGCACATATAAATATAATGTATACAGCTCAGGAAAGTGAAAAACCACATCCAAATAATAAATATGTGACTCGTTACTCAAATTTCACATGTAATTCAACAATGTATACAAAGAGAGCAATGATAAGTATCTATTCCAACTAAGATCTATTTAATGCACTCGAGATATTCCTGTACAACGCCGCTTGAGATATTCTTGTACAATGTCAGGAATGTTGTCTTTCGCTTCGTTTGCAAGTAATACATATAATTAGCATGAAAAATTTACATGGAAGATTTATGAATGTGCAATATAGAATACCCATCGTGCATTTTATACAGAACCTGGTTATATATTCTGGCCATATATATACAACGCAGTGTCTCACTTTATCCGGATGCCCCTCGGTGACTTTGCCATGGTTGTCTCCGCCGTGTGCGAACAGAGCATGAACTTTATTGTCCCAACATTTCGACACATAACTAAGGAAACTAAATGAAGTAAAAAATAAGACTTTTCGGTTCAACTTTTTTGTAGGATCTTGCATAGTCTTGCATACATAACTGGATCACCTCTAGTATTAAAGGCGATAAAAATATTTTTTTCTATGACAACAAATTCAAATCTAGCCTGAGAGGATAGAGCACACACCAGTGAAAACAAAGATTAAGAACACAAATACTCAAATAAAATAAACCAAAGCACGAATAGGTTGGTGATGGCCTGCTCGGCTTGGCCCATCTATTCACGCAAGAAATTATTAACATAGTTAGACCCAGAAAGTAAATTTGTTTTACTTAGACTCAAAAAATGTTATAGTTCTGCAGATCTTAAGCACCTAGTTTTACGACAACCACCTCCTATAAATTTCTGTGCTCCAAGTTCACAATGACATGGCCCAACTAAAGCTCCTTCTTGTTCTTGTTCTATTTCTTATCTAGCAAACTACCTCATATCTCCCAAATACTGACTAACATCTACAAACATATGCATAACAAATTATCACCACATCACACGGGCAGAAGAAAACACATACCTTAGTCCTAGTCGGTGAAGATGTTAGATCTTTGCACGAGTGCCCACGTACCTTGGTGTAGAGCGGACATTGTCAGACTTGAAGTGCTGCTTGGATGGTCTGCTCCCATCAGCCCACATAGCAGGGGCCACTGCTTGCGCCGCGCTCTCGGACACTGCTCTGCCACTGCCGCAACCACCAGCCACAAGCCCCGCCGCGAGCAGCCGACCAAGATGCTGAATCTTTCCATCAGTGCTGCGTTCAGGTGTGCAGTTCATCTAGTAAATTAAAGACATGGTATAAATTATCATTGAGCAATGCGTGGGCAAAAAACATCAGTTCGTGTACTTGCAATGAAGATTCTGAATTTTCAAACTATCTTGCTACTTCACACTCACGGCTGGCTTATCTTATTCTTATCAGTCATTACTGCTGAATAATATATTGGCAGAAAACAATGAAATAGAAAGTCATTTGATCAGTAGATAGAAGCAGGAGCACATATGTAAAAACACCTCTAAAGCATGTTCATTAGAAATAAGGAACAGCCTTAATACAAACAATGCAAACCTTAAGGCGCGTTTTTTTACAATATTGTCTTGGTCTGAGGACCCCACATTATACAAAGTGCACCAATGCAATTTTCCTAGCTATTTCACGACATAAAGAGTTCCAGAACAACAACAGCAAAGCTACTGAACTCTTGCCCCAGTTTTGGTCCATAGGTTCCAGTCTGCCCGAGATCTCTTCTACGTAAAAAATGTCCTAATGGCCCCTCCTCCCGTTTCTGTCAAACCAATTCTCATTAAAATTTCTCAAACTCTAGGAGGACTCCATAAACCTGCAAATAAGTGCTCATAAGAACTACACCACAAAGGATACACATGGAAGAAAACAATGAACATTCTAGTACATAGGGAATCATATTGACTATATGATGTTGTGTCAGATGATGTACAAAAAAGCTTGGCAATACGATCAATGACAGCATACTGATGCCGATGCCGCATTTTCATAAAGTTGTCTACTCTAAACGAACAAGCATACCATGTTGAAATTTCTAGTGACACGATGATGTGAAACTGAATTGAAAACAGAATTCTAGTACTAAATATAAATTTAAAAATACGTCTACAATTCACTTCCCTACATCAACTAAGCTATAGTTCAAAACTTCAAATGCATGAATTTTGGGGAAGCACAGACTGATTCATGGATAAAGCAGAAAAGAATTGGCACAAGGGCAGTGACTGAATATTTTATAGTGGTAAAGACATGCCTGGATATTTTTTATGTTGTCCTATCTGAAATTTCCATCTCCTTCACCTTCATCAACGTTGCGGACAATGTCTCGAGCGTTGCGGACGCGACAGAACACAGAGGCCGGTGGCCGTGGCAGCGTTAAACCGCTTCTTGAAGCCGGTGCTGCCGCCGCGCAGGGCGAAAGTGAACGCGCTGCGGCGGCCGTGCAGCTGTAGCCATTCTCAGTGATGTCGAATGCGTTCAGCGCTGCCGCAAGGCTGTGCCTCGTCATGGTGATGCTCACCTCCTGACACTGAACAATGTCCAGCACATCCCGTGCCTGACATCCATGGTTGCATGAGCATGCAGCTGCAAGTGAGCTCAACACTGAACCGTGCACCATGTACATGACAGTGCCATCGTATTCACAAGATTACCTGGTCTCTGGCGTTGTCCTTGTTGTTGGTGGAGATGGAGATCCAGCCGCGGTGCACCAAGCGTCTGCGCAGGCGGCCTCACAAAGGGGGCCTCTGGGAGGAACTATGGCGAACTCAAGATCGTCGACCCATTCCAGAGCCTGGATCGTGCCGCGCCACGTGACGACCACATCACGACGCCCGCGCGCGGCCTTTCCCTCGTCCGTGGTGGATCCCGTCGCACCGTGCGCAGTGGTGGAGGTTGGATCCCATCGGGAGGGACAATACAGGGCCAATGGCGGACGGATCTGGGTGGAGGGCACAGCCATCGCGGCGCCAGTGGAGACCGTGGTTATGCAGCGTCGCAGGCGGCGATGCGTGCAGAGGAGGATCGCGGCAGCTCCTCTCGGACCTCGGCGGCGGCGGCTCCCCTCGCATCTTGGCGGCGGCGAAGTGCTCTGCTATGGCGGCTGGGGCAAACAGACCGAGGGGAGTCGAGGGGAGCCTCGGTGGTTCTCGCTCGAGCGGCGGGGGCGAGGGATGGAGCAGCGAGCGATCGCTGGTTTTTTTTCATAGGTTAATTTTCGTAGGTTTTTTTTTTGGCCGTTTTTCTCTGGTGCGACGGGAGGACTGTCCTTGGATCGACGGACGTGGAGGGATCGCTGGGGTTTTTTTTTGTCGACGTGTCTACCTGCGATGTGGGAGGGAGGACGAAAATAAACCAGAGAAGGTGGGACGAAAATTAACCGGCGGAGACTACCAACTGAGATGAGATGAGACATTAGGAGTAGAGATATGCGATGCGACGATGACGTTCACGATCGAGTCGTCTTCCTTCCTTCGATTGGAAAGTACCGACCATGTCTTCGATCTCAGAAGAGAAATCGATCGTGCGAAAGATCCTTGTGAAGCTGCCGACGAGGGACGTCGCCCGCTGCCGCTGCGTCTGCCGACGGTGGCGCCGCATAGTCGCCGACCCCTCCTTCCGCGCCCTCCACGGCTCCGTCGGCGGTGGCGGCGACGTGCAAGCAGAGACTTTGCTCGTGTACGAGATCCGCTTGAGTGCCACCGTTGACATGCTCGTCCTGAACAGCCCGTCGTCGCGGAGGCTCATGTGCCGCGTCACCGACCTGTTCACGGTCGCCGGGTACAGCCCGGCCAACGCCTGCAACGGCTTCCTCCTCTTCGCGCCGCGCATCCACGACTGGCCCCTTTGCGTCTGCAACCCCGTCACCGGCGAGGAGCTGCTTCTCTCGGAGGCGCCCTCGGTCCAACACGAGGTCAGCTACGCCCTGGGGTTCAGCCCTTCCACCCGCCGGTACAAGCTTTTCCGCCTCTCCTTCCCGCCCAATGGCTGTTACATGGACGTGCGCACCTTAGGCGGCGGCGGCGACCAGCTGTGGCGCAGGTGCCCGGACCCGCTCCAATGTCGAGCGGTCTCAGCACCGTCTCCGGCGCTCGTAGACGGCAAGATCTACTTAACATGTGGCGAGGGGATATTGGTGATGGACGTGGCAACCGAGGCGCACTGCACCTACCCCCTCCCCATGTACGAGGGGGAGAAGCTCGCCTTCGAGCTGCGCGGCCGGCTGTGCGTCGCGGTGCACGTCATCGCCCAACGCAAGCTCTACTTCTGGGTATTGCATCTCGACCAAGACAAGAAGGATGGCACGCCCTTGCTTGACTGGGAACTACGCTACACCTTCCACATGGTCCATGGCGGCGACAACAATGACGGTGAAGACCAGCCGAGGGGCGGTGGATTCAACGACCGTAGCGGGATGCTATGCTACAGGATGAGTGACCGTCTCTACAGGTACAACACCACCAAGAACGACCATCATCATAAGGTTGGTGCTTTGTTGGAATGGGACAACATAACCCAACTGCCCAACAAAGATTGGTGGAACGTCTATGGCGGTTACCGTCCCACCCTAGTCTCGCCACGTACCCTCCTTGTTGACCCCCTTGCTGAGCACCGCCACAAAGAATTTGAGGACTCCCTGTTAGCTATTTTGCGTGATCCATAAGTTCGTTGTATCCACAATAAGGATTATGTTCCTTGAACAGCATGGTTTGTATTTGAACTATTGAATACCAAGTAATATGTGATTTGTTCTAAACTTAATTGATTATTACCACCCCTCAGTTCCTAAATAGTACAAGTCTTTTTAGAGATTCCTTTTCAATAGGAACTACTATTAGGTATCAGACTACAGATTTTTGCTAGATAGTATCAGACTAGTCCGCGGCCGCTGGATAGGAAGCCTGCACATCGTCCGATCCACCAGCAAACTCCCCCGTGTGAGTCAGCAGATTTGGCAGTAACTATAATTAATTTCTTTCCTAACAATTTCTCCCAGGGCATGGTTATTTAAAGATATTTTGTTTGTTTCCAATCATGAGGACCCTTGCTTCCTAAAAATTGCTTCCAAACAGGATCGTTGCTTCCTAAAAATTATTTGGGTCGTACCAAGGTTTTAATATAAGGATCTCTACTCTTAATGGAGCAGTTGGTAGCCTAGTACTCCGGTTTTATTTTTGTCCGGTTTTCTTTCCTCCCACCTCCCACCACCCCTTCCACACTGGTTTTCTTCTCTATCGATTATTTTTCTCTCCACTGTTTTATTGCAAATCAGCACTTTCCTAACATACAAAAATCACGGATCTAACTTTCCTAATTTATCTAAATCAACCGATCCTTTCATTAATGCAATTTATTTTAGGAATTTTCGCAAAAAAAATATATTTTAGGAAACAAATAACAGATTTTCAGGAAACAAATAATCTCTGCTCGGAGCAGTCCGTACGTGTCTCATTCGTTTGTCTCCGCCCCCTCTTCGATCGATTGTCCCACCGTGCCACCTATTTTCTTTCACCGTATGTACGTCCCACTTCCACACCTTCGGTTTACAGAAGAAAAAAAAACATAAAACGAGACAACTCTACCACGGCATGCACACCTCACGATCCACAATTGTCGCTAGACCAGCACGCACTCGTTCTTTTCTCGGTTTCTTTCCTTGTGCGACCCTCCAGTCCTCCACACACCCACGATCTAGGGCAAAGAAAATTTCTTCCCCCTCGTAGCTAGCGATTGCGGTCCCGCCACCACCCGCACCGGCCCTCCCTATCCGCGCTACTCCTTCATGAGATGGCCTCGTTCATCGTCATGCACTCATGCTCGCCATCGTGTGCGTCGCCATGGTGTTCGACCCTGAGGAGCGAGTTACTGGCATTGACGTGGCCGAGGACGAGGCCATGCGCAGGGGTTCGCGGCTACACTCGCGGTGGCCATCACGCTCTACCTCCCAACCTCTGAACTCACCAGCATCGGCGGCGGCGGCAGGTCGGTTGGACCCTCTTCATGGTCGTGTTCCTGGTGCTCCCCGTGGCCGTGTCACCGTGACCTGGTGGGCCTGGAATAAGCCCCGCAAGGCGGTGAAAGCTGAAGCTAAGTAGGCATCCGCAGGGTCGACCTCCCAGCTTCTACTCGCATCGAAGACGTTGGGGACCTCGGCAGGTTTGATTCTCCATTGTTCTTGGCGCAACAAGCGCCTGCCAGCTGCAGACACTACACCGGTCCGAGCCTAGGCCGGCAAAGCCTGCCCAATGTGAAAATCTGCCCTCTTACATTGCAGTTCTGGAATTGATTACTTATGTTACCACAGAAATTTTCTTGAATTGTTTATTCATGAGCTGATTAACTCTACACCATCATAGAAACTTCTACGTTGAGTTAGAAGGACGATTTGTCTACTGAAACATGTTCCTGATCCCCACTTTCATGATACAATTGCGTACTGTAAACTTTAATACTGCTAATTGCTAGCTTTATTGGTGTACATAAACTGATCCCTGATTTCTTAGCACCTACTAACCTAATGCGGAATTTCCTTTTGCTGCCAGAGTTAGCGCTTTCCAGTATCCACTAAACTTCTATCGAAACTTGAATGAAATAGTCGTGTTTGCTACGTTTCCACATGACAAAATTAGCTTACCTTGTGAACCAACCTGTGGTTGGATGATTAGAGGGACTGTGGTATCCCCAGCCCACCAGGGTTCATGTCCTGGTGCTCGCATTTATTCCTGGATTTATTTCAGGATTTCTGGCGATGCGCATTCAGTGGGAGGAGATGTTCCCGTCGACGACGAGGTGGCTACAGTGACTTCGTAAATTTCAAGATGATATGCCGGCTCAGTCTTTCGGAGGTGCTCATAGGGGTAGGGTGTGCGTGTGTGCGTTCATAGGGGTGAGTGTATGCGCGTGTATATGAGCGCTTGCGTCTGTACTGTGTTCAAAAAAAAAATTAGCTTACCTTTGAGCTTGAGGAGGCAGAAAGTGGGGATGGTGTGCTAGAGTGCTTGTGTTGTTAGTTCATAATAAAACTGGCACTTTCTTTGTTATCAAATCGAGTTATTTGTCTCTCAAAATATTCAGATTTTATTTCCATGTGCCAATTTTGGGCCACATACGAAGATGTATGTATTATGTGTGTTGGTATGGTGTACTAGCACCAGAAAATCCAATATAAAGGTAAAGTGATCCTGGCCGGGATGGAATGCAAGATCATGAGGTGTAACTAGCTATGAGTAGTGGTAACAAATAATCCATACTGTTGGAGAGAAAAAGGAGCAAAAGACCTCAAAAGGCTTCTTTAGTATTGCTACAATCAAAGTTAAAATGTGGATTGTGGACTATCATGTATTTTAAATGCAGCTACAATCAAAGCTCAGTTCTTTGTTTTGTTAGAGGAACCGCAAAAGGCTTCTTTAGTATTGCTACACGTGAAACTACTTCTTTCTCTAGCATGTTTTGACTTTTTTCTTTGTCTCCATACGATTTTCATCTTTGTAAAACAGGGAACATCAAGATGCTGGTATTTGAGGTGGCGCGCCACATTGGCATCGGTGATTCATATATTCTAGAGCATGGCCAGTAGTGACATCTCTGCTACTCTAATGGTGTTCTTCATGGTAAATATACAGGTTCATTGGTCCACATAAGTACTTCATAATAGAGGTTCCAGAACTTGTGGGTGATGACGTCTGGGCAAGGGCACAAGATGCTAATTCATCTGAATCATTTGACTCAATAAAGAGAAGCAATTAATGCAAGAAAAAAAGTAACAGACCTCCAAATGTTCATATCTCCCTTTCCTTCCTTAGCATGTTTCTTACTTTTTGATTAATTATTGTAGGCTCATAAGAGGAATGGTCTAGACAGTGGATGCTCAATGATTCTGTAGTTGAATCAAGCAAATTCAGTTGAAGAAATTGAGGAGTTTGTAATAATTTTGCGCAGGTGACTGTATTCCCTTTCTCGTGTTACATTATTATTATGGTTTTTTATCTGGCATCTTATCTTAAAACTATTCCGATGTTTTAGATCATGACTCATGGGGAAAGATAATACTATTGAACATGGAACATGAGACCATGTTTTTGAATGAAATGGAGCTTTTTTCATTGAAGAGATTAATTAAATGAAAGCCCAAAGGAAGCAAGTGTGTTCCAATATGGGCACAATGGCTGAAACCAGGGAAGCATTCCATGAAAAGGGCCACATTGACGATCACAGTGTTATTTTAGAAACGACATCTTGTTATTTTCTGTTTGAATTTCATCAAGTTTCATACTGATCCATCTTCTGTTTTCTAGATTTTGAAGAAGGAAGCCGGTTTATTTTTCAAAAATCTGGAATCCCTTGATGAGAACAGATGAATGATTTAAAGTCTTGTGAGGATGAGAAAGCATTTCGGGTAAAATGAAATGATGAATCGTATGCTGCTAATGGAATATGTCAACAGGCCTATGAGAATTGGATTGAGCTGAGAGTCGAACCAGGTAAAAAAGGTAAGGAACTTCTTGTATTCAAGGGATGCTTGTAGTGTTCATTCTGTAGTGCAATGTTTTAATGCTAAATAAAAAGGGCCGACATGGTGTTATTAAATTATTATTTCCCAAGTTTTACACCATCCATAGGTGTTTGAGGTGGCGCGCCACATTGGCATCGGCGATTCATATATTCTAGGGCATGGCCGGTAGTGACATCTCTGCTACTCTAATGGTGTTCTACATGGTAAATATACATGTTCATTAGTCCACATAAGTACTTCATAATAAAGGTTGCAGAACTTGTGGGTGATGACGTCTGGGGAAGGGCACAAGATGCCAATTCATCTGAATCATTTGACTCAATAAAGAGACGCAATTAATGCAAGAAAAAGTAACAAACCTCCAAATGTTCTTATCTCCCTTTCCTTCCTTAGCATGTTTCTTACTTTTGGATTAATTATTGTAGGCTCATAAGAGGAATGGTTTAGACAGTGGATGCTCAATGATTCTGTAGTTGAATCAAGTAAATTCAGATGAAAAAATTGAGGAGTTTGTAATAATTTTGCGCAGGTGACTGTATTCCCTTTCTTGTGTTACATTATTATATGGTTTTTCATCTTGCATCTTATATTAAAACTATTCTGATATTTTAGATCATGACTCGTGAGGGAAGATAATACTATGGAACATGGAACATAAGACCATTTTATTGAACGAAGAGTAGCTTTTTTCATTGAAGAGTTTAATGAAATGAAAGCCCAAAGGAAGCAAGTCTGTTCCAATATGGGCACAATGGCTGAAACCAGTGAAGCATTCCATCAAAAGGGTCACATTGACGATCACGATGTTATTTTAGAAGCGACATCTTGTTATTTTCTATTTGATTTTCATCAAGCTTCATACTGACGCCCATCTTCTCTTTTCTAGATTTTGAAGAAGGAAGCCGGTTTACTAACATCTGGAATCCCTTGATGAGAACAGATGAATGATTTAAAAATCTTGTGAGGATGAGAAAGCATTTCTGCAAAAATGAAATGATGAATTGTATGCTGCTAATGGAATATTTCGACAGGCCTATAAGAATTGGATCGAGTTGAGAGCGGAATCAGGTAAGAAGGTAAGAAACTTCTTGTATTCAAGGGGCGCTTGTAGTGTTCATTCTGTAGTGCAATGTTTTAATGCTAAATAAATAAGGCCGACATGGTGTTATTAAATTATTATTTCCCAAGTTTTACACCATCCAAAAATCGAAGACTTATTGTCGGGTTAGAAAATGAGAAAGCGCAAATACTAAATAAGCCGGACTGAGAACCTATGTAGTATTAGTTCCAAACATGACTGATTACGCTGATTAATAGATTGACTTTATGTTTTTTTACCCTAAAAACAGTAAGGCATGACCCTACTATATTTTTTATTGCATCAAGAAAACAAAAGAATTAAAAGAAATAAATATTTATTTAGTGTCATGATTTCATAATTGTATGAACTGTGCAACCTGTCCTGCTATCTATCACGATGTGGGTAAGTCTGACCATGTTTCGGCATTGCTGACAAAGGATATTTATATTTACAAAGAGTCGTGATGAGTGGAAGCAGCAGCACGGCCACCGACTTCCTCGTCTGCTTCCCACTGCATGCGCACCTGCCCTGATGCAGCCCAAGACATCTGTAGCCCGTCGCGCGACCAGTTGATTGGGAAGCCTGACGATGGGGTTTGGATGTGTCTACTGTGCATAAAAGGCTAATGGTGATCAAAAGGATCGGTGGTAGTAAGGTGCATGCCGTGCTGGCTGATGCTAGCACACATTTTATTTATTGACTCTTAATTAATTTATTTCCCGACAGATATCTCTGATACGATTGAAAATAATTTTTTCCAGTTTGTAGTCCAATATGTTTCTGCTCAAAGACAAGTAATTTTTTAGGTAAAACGTCATGCATTATAATTTAAATAGCAATATGATTTATTTGGTACTTCATGATATTATCTCTACCATTAAAGGGGAGTCTGTAGTTCGTTTCGTTCGTTAGCACTAAGATAGGAATGTGGTTGCCGCCCTTGTCCCTTGCTGCTACCTGCCACGGTGGCGTCGATCACTGGCTCACTTAAAACACGAGTTAGCGGATTTGCTCCAAAGAATGAGGGTTGAGAGTGAGCGGGATGGGGTTGGGATTGGTATGTTCAGTTACGGCTGTTTGGGCAGAATAATTTCCCTACTTTAAAAAATGTGGCAAATTGCATTTCAATAGAGATGGCTTTGCAGCAAATTGCATGAGCGAGCTCTTCTATTTTTGCATCAAGTCGTACAATTTTTTTAGTTAGGATAGAAGGGTAAATGCATTGACTGGTTCGTTCAAGATTGAATATTGGACACAGTGGCATATCAGTTGCATGCCCAATAAAGGACAACATATTTTGTTTCGTGATAATGCACGACATTCAACTATTTATGTTGCAACATGACAATGGCTCAGGCGACATCAGATCTGCCTTCTTGGCTTGGGGGCGTCACGGGCAGCGCATGTCTCGTCTTCCTTGATGGCGGTGGTGGATCGACATGAACATTGGGTAAGGGGATCAGGGCGGAGAACGGGCAGGTTGGCGGGGGACTTCTCTTTGGCGGTCCGCGGGAAAGTCTGATGTGAAGGGGAGAGGGCACCATGGTGAAGGTGTTGATTTAAAAGGAAAGGGCTCCAGCAAGAAACGTCCCGCTACGACAGGAAACGAGTGGGAAGGGAAGGGTCCACTAGGAAAAGGGAAGGGTGCATCCTGGGCTGAGGTTTTTTGGGGACCGCGTGTTGGAGATAACATGTCGAATAGTCCGGACAAACCATGTTTATCCCCCAGATTGTCCAGACGGACCTCACTCGAGGACCATTTGATGTCCGAACATGCCAGACGTATGAGGAAGAAATGAGTTTTGACCTTAGAGATGACCTAATCATTTATTCGATTTATTTATATGCATTCTAGCCCGTAGCAATGCACGGGTATTCTACTAGTCATTTTTGTTTGTTTCCTACTTTGTTTTCAACCGCGACGGTCCTTGCTTCCGAAGTTTCAATTTGGTTTGCTTCCGAAGCTTATATATTTTTACATCAAAGCTTAATCTTTATTGTTTTGGACTGTTTCTTTTTATTTCTATCGATCAAATTGCTTCCGTGTTGTCTCGATCAAATTGTTTCCGTACGGTTAGAGTTTGCATGAAACTGGAGATTTCTTTTTTGAAGCAACGAGCCTCCCTCGTCGATTTCCATTAAAGAAACCACCCTCAGTTTTACAAGCATCAAACAAAGAAAGTAAAGAGAAAACTACATCAAAGAAAAAGAGGCCAAACGGGATCATACACCCCAGCCTTACACACGACCGTTTTCCTGCACAGAAGTTACAAAAGCAGTATATAGCATGTCTCAGGCTAAACATCAAAAGAGGAATTTTAATGGAAACTGGAGATTGCTTCGGTCTTGTTACAATTGTTTGAGACTGTTTTAGTCTTAGTTAGAAGTTGTGTCCAGTGTATTGTTTGAGCAGAAAAATATATGTTTCATGCGACTAGAGAATTGTTTTGAATGTATATCGACAATCGTGACTCCAACAAAATAAAAATTATTTCCATCATACAATGCATTAAAAAAAGTAGAACTTGCTTCCGAAGAAAATACATTTTGCTCCAAAATATTTTCAAATTTGCTTCCAGAGAAGTTGCTTCGAACCCCACTGACACAATACAAACCCCACCGACAGTGGTCGCGTATCCTTCCACTAACCAGATGGTCCAAGGTTTTTTTCACATTCTTCATGCCTGGTGGTCCACCTTAACGATGATGGCACAAGAGTGGAACCATCGAAGCACACCTCGGCGACGATGCTGAGGATGCACATTACAAACTAGCAAGACTATGGAGGCCATAGGTTATTAAGCCAAAGGTTTGATACGAAGCGTTTTTTCTCGGGCGGAAAGCGATTCCCAGGGCGACTAGGGTTTAGCCGGGCCGCCGCCGGCCGCCCCCGCGGCGGCGGCGCGTGCGCCGGCGTTATTTTCCCAGGACGGCGCCGGAGGTGCTGTCGCTGGTTTCTCTCTCTTTGCTGCGAGTCTCCTGGTGCTAGCACCGTAGGAGTTTGCTAGTAGATCTGTTTCCTTGATCCATCATATTCTGCATGAAGAGCATGCATGCATGGGTTCTGATGCTTTTCGGAGTGAAGTTTTGATCCAGTCTATGTGTGTCTGGGTGTGCTGATATTGCAAGTTGTCAATTCCCGCTGAACCGGTGCAACTCCCCTAGAGGGCGATCGCCGGGAGCAAATGAGAATAGTTAGTTGGAACTGCCGTGGTATGGCCACTACCGCGGCAGTAAGATCGCTTCTGGATGTCCAGAAGCAGTGGGGGCTGGATGTGTTTTTCCTGTCCGAAACACATCTAAATTCAGTCAGGGCAGAAAAGCTTAGAAGAAAGTTGAACATGGATCATTTGGAAGTGGTGGAGAGCGTTGGAGCCAGTGGTGGTCTCATACTATTCTGGCGTGATCCAATAGTGCTGGAATTGATGGATAAGACAAATAATTTCATTGATGTCAAGGTGGGCGCTGCACCAGAGGAAAGTTGGAGGTTTACTGGCTTCTATGGCGAGCCTAAGTGGGAGGACAAGCACTTGTCTTGGGATTACCTGAGAAGGCTATACCTGCAATCTTCCCTGCCTTGGGTAGTTGTAGGCGATTTTAATGAGATCCTATATTCCCATGAGAAGGAAGGGGGCGCCCCACGCCCTGTTCGGTTGATGCAGAATTTTCAGGAGGCCCTAGTCGATTGTGAACTTGATGATATGGGCTTCTCCGATGAGCAGTTTACATGGAGAAGGCGTCGTCTCCGGGAGCGGCTGGATCGAGCGGTGTGTAATGCCGGTTTCCATGGCTTGTTCCCGCATGCGTTGATAACGAATGCACCGCATCTTAAATCCGACCACAGGCCTGTGGTGCTGGATACTGAGGGTGGATCGACGGAGCAAGAACAGGGCCATAAACAACGGCAGTTTGAAGCCCGCTGGCTACAGGAAGATGAGGTCATGGAAAGGGTCGCGAAGGCGTGGTCGCGCACGCTTTCTTCCGCGCCTTTGGCTGAGCGGACGGCTGCTGTCCACGGCGAGCTTCATGAGTGGGACCGCAAGGTCCTGAAGTCGCCACAACACCGTCCAAAAATTCTCAAGGAGGAGCTTGAAACTTTGCGATCGGGGCCACTCACTGATGAGTCGGCAGATCGGCAAAGACAGTTGCTGATTGAAATAGAAGAAACCATGGAAAAGGAAGAAATTTATTGGGTGCAAAGGGCAAGGGCGAATTGGCTAAAATACGGTGACCGTAACACCAATTTCTTCAACAATTTTGCTTCTGCAAAGAAGAAAAGGAACTTCATACGTCGTCTTATGGATGAGAATGGCGAGTGGAAGGAAGACAATGAAGCAATGAAGCAATTAATTGATAGTTACTTCCAGCATCTTTTTTCTTCGGAAGTGCATGTACCGAATCAGGAGGTTCTTGGAAAAGTTAAACCTAAAGTTTCTTCCTATATGAATGAAAGTTTGCTTGCGCCCTACTCAGAAGAAGAAGTAAAGTGGGCGCTATTTAGTATAGGAGACCTCAAGGCCCCGGGGCCGGACGGTCTCCATGCGATTTTTTATAAGAAATTTTGGCATCTCCTAGGTGATGATCTGGTCAAAGAGGTACTTGAGGCTGTCAACAGTGGGGTGATCCCACCCGGTTGGAATACAACAACAATTGTGCTAATCCCAAAAGTGGAAACACCAGAGAAGGTAACGCAATTCAGACCTATTAGTTTATGTAACGTGGTTTATAAAGTAATTGCAAAGATGTTGGCAGCAAGGCTCAAGGTTTTTCTCCCAGAAATTGTTAGTGAGACACAAAGTGCCTTCGTACCTGGGAGGATTATGACAGATAACGTGATTGTTGCTTATGAATGCCTACATTCAATGAAGAAGAAAAAAGGTAAAGCTGGCTCTTGTGCAATCAAACTGGATATGCACAAAGCTTATGACAGGGTCGAGTGGGTCTTTTTGGAAGCTATTCTCCTGAAACTCGGCTTTGATTCTCAATGGGTTAATCTCATTATGAAGTGTGTCACATCTGTACAATATAAGGTGAGGTTCAACTCAAATGAAACAGATGTTTTCTCTCCAACTAGGGGCCTGAGGCAGGGGGATCCATTATCCCCATATCTTTTCTTGCTATGTGCTAAAGGACTATCTGCTTTGATTGCCCATGAGGAAGAACTTGGGCATCTAAAGGGGTGCAGGTTTGCCGTGACTCCCCTTTCATCTCTCATCTACTCTTTGCTGACGACTCTTTAATTCTTATGAAGGCAGATGCTTCTAATGCGAGACTCAAGAGTATTCTTGATGATTACTGTGAGGCCTCAGGGCAAATGGTGAGTGCTGCAAAATCTTCAATATATTTTAGCCCCAACACTAGTGTCGATGACAAGGTGGAAGTTTGTCAAATCCTTGATATTATTATAGAATCTTTGTCTGACAAATACTTGGGCCTTCCCTCAATGATTGGTGTTAATCGGGTTGACTGTTTTAAACATCTTATGGAAATAATTCAGAAGTTGGTTAATGGATGGAAAGAAAGAACCTTGTCTTATGGTGGTAAGGAGGCTTTAATTAAAGCGGTGGCTCAAGCTATCCCAACCTATGCGATGGGTGTATTCAAATTTCCGAAGAAAATTTGTAAGGGAATCACTGATACTATATCGCATATTTGGTGGGGTGATGGTGAGGATCAACGCAAATTACACTGGTTTGCTTGGTGGAAGATGTGCATTCCTAAACTCTGGGGAGGCATGGGTTTTCGTGATATTCATAGCTTTAATTTGGCTATGCTCGCTAAGCAATGTTGGAGGCTCATTGATAACTATGATTCTTTGTGTGCAAAAGTCCTAAGAGCCAAATACTATCCCTCCGGTGATTTGTTAAATTGTGAACTAAAAAAGGGTTCGTCCTATGTTTGGCAGAGTATTTGGGCAGGGATACAAACCTTCAAGAAAGACTGCATATGGAGGGTAGGCAATGGGATGAAGATAAACATCTGGGAAGACTGCTGGATACCAAATAGTATATCCAGGAAGATTATAACAGTCCGGGGCAACTGTGTTCTGACAACGGTGAATGAACTTATAAATCCTGTCACTGGAGAATGGGATGAAGCACTAATACGGGACAACTTTTGGCATATTGATGCAGAGAGGATTTTGCAAATTCCGATCTTTCATCATGACACGGAAGGTTTTGTTTCTTGGCACCTCACAAAGTCGGGCATTTTTTCTGTCCGGTCTGCCTACTACAGGCAATGGGAGGACACCTACGTATCAAGTAACTCAAATCCCTCTGGAATAAGTGGCTCTTTGGCTCACCCAGCGTGGAAGAAACTTTGGAGCTTAAAGGTACCAAATAAGATAAAAATATTCTTGTGGAGATGTTTACATAATGCAATTCCTTGCTGCTGCGTGTTAGCGAACAGGCATATAGCTCAATCAGGACAATGTCCACTCTGCTTGAAAGAAGCGGAAGACGTTGCACATATGGCGTTCAAGTGTACCCAGGCTCAGGAGATTTGGAGGAGCCTAGGCGTACGTGAAATAATAGAACAAGTGGCTACACCTGGCAGATCGGGGGCGGAGATACTGGAGATATTTCTCTGCGACCCAGCGCATCAAACACAATATATGGACTCGGTTGATCTATCTGAGTTGATCGCTGTGGCGAGCTGGTATCTATGGTGGCGAAGAAGGCAAATTGTGCGACAGGAAGAGGTTCAGTCTCCTGTTCGATCAAGCCAGTCTATCCGTGCACTTTGTCTGAATTTTGTGAGAGCAGCGAGCAAACCTGCAGCAACCCCTCGTCAGAACCTATGGAGAAAACCGATGCTGGGCCAACTTATTCTTAATATTGATGCTGCGTTCTCAGAAGAGGAGAATACAGGTGCTTACGGGGCAATTATAAGGGATAGCAGCGGTATGTTTGTGGGCGCGGCAACGGCTAAACTCGAGCACGTGGCAGATGTGGTGTCAGCGGAAGCAGCCGCCCTTGTGGAGGGACTCAAGTTAGCCAGTTCTATTGGTGCCAACTCTATCTTGATACAGATGGACAATTTAGTCATTGTGGAAGCAATTCAACAGAATACTGGCCATTCAATGATCGCTGCTCCTATTCTTGACGTCTGCCGAACTCTTCTTCACGACTTCGGAAAGGCTTCATTAGAGCATTGTAACCGTGAATCAAATATGGTAGCTCATGCGCTAGCTCATAATGGACGTGTTGATCCACCAAACTTGTGGTTGGACGCACCTCCCGATTTTATTTCTCGACTTTTAGCGGACGATGTAAGCGTTGTTTAAATTAATAAAGCTAGCCATGAAGGCCTTTCCCTAAAAAAAAAAAACTAGCAAGACTATGGAAGCATGCCCACCGCGATAACACCAACTGAAACATGGATGAATTGCTTCCATTATCACTGCTGCACTGACATCTATAAATTTTAGACATTAGGAAAGATAATAATATGGGAACTGTCAGAACAATTGATAACATAAGATCAGTGAAAATTCACAAAAAATTGGTTGAATTATGGAAGCAAACTTTCTAAACCGAAGAAGCACCTGTAGTATTATTTTTAGAAGGCCATTAGTAGGAAGCATGAAAAGAGTGATATCTCAACACAATTCATCTTAATAGGAAGAATATTTGTGTCTTGTTGCAGATATTCGTTGATGAGTTGGCGATCCCACTACACAAAGACATAACAAAATCGGACCCAATGGTAGTACGAGCCATATCAAATTTTCGCAATGGTTGTAGCAAGAATAATTATGATAGAAACATATATGAGAAATAAAAGTAGGAAGCATGCCTGACACGAAGCAACGATTTGATGCTATCATGCACTAGAAGCATAGAAATTTAATTGTAGAAATTTGCGTACTTGTCTGACAAGATTTGGGTGCACAAGTTCAAGGTATGCCAAACATTGTTGTGTGCTGTATTAAACCTCTACATTAGAAGCATGCATGAGGGAGTAGAAATCAAGTAAGCATTATTAATAAGAACAAGGCAAATAAATCCATTCGCATCAAAAAAGGCAAATACTACTAAACTCTGAGCAAGCGAGAGCGGACATGGCTCTCGCGAACCCGCCTGCGCCGGCGGCGCCGCCGCCCTGACCTCTCTTCTCCGGCCTCCCCTGCACCTGCCCGGCCTAGATCCGGCATCCTCTCCACGCTGTCTCGCAGCCTACGTGCTTCTCCTCGCGGGGTGGTGCCATGGGTGCTCATCCACGACCTCGACCCACATCTGCGTCGGCCGCGACAGCGGCGGCCACTCCGGCTGTGCCGAGCGCCGGCTCCTCGCTGCCCATTGCTCCAGTTCCCACGGCCACCCTCGCCTCCCGCCGCCCCGACCCGCGACCTCGGCCCGCATCCGCGTCGGTGTTGATGGCGGCGACCACTCCTACCGTGCTGAGCGCCGGCTCCCTGTCGCCTGCCGCTCTAGCTCCGGCGTCCACTCTCGCGCGGTCGCCCTCGCCTCCCGCCGCTCCGACCCAGCCGTCCAAGGGCGAAGGGTGGCCCGTACGCTCCTCGGCAAGGAGGCGACGACATCTTTGACTTCGACTGAGCCCTCCGCTTCCGCTACAGCTGGTGCGGCCGCCGTCTTACCACCGTCGTCTCCGGCATCGCTCATCACCGACTCGTCCCCAACAGCGCCCGTCGATGCGTCCCGACAGTGGCCTGTCTCCATCTGGAGCTCACCTCACCTCTGCTCCAGTGCGTGCCCCGTCCTTCCGATATGACAACCGTGGGCTTAGACATGGAGCGGCATGTCTCCTGGGCTTCACTCGCTGACGAGGATGTTGACGATGAGGAAGAGGAGGAGTTGGCCCCATTAACGCCACCGGCTGCCAAATGCTCTGTCCTGGCAGCTCAGCCGACTGATCAGTGTGTGATGCATGAGAGGGAAGCGAGTGGAGGATGGCAAGATGTGCTGCCTAGGCACGGTCGGCGCCGTCCTGTCTTCGCAATTTATCTCCACTACTATTAAATAATCAAACAAGAACTTTCTTATGTGTACCCCGCAATTAGCCCCACAACACCGCACCACCCAGTCAGCACCACACGATTAGTCCCACAAATCTCGATCTAACAGTCATCATTGATCTAATACCTATATGGTGTGGACTTGGCAATTTCCAATGACTGACCGTACTCCACCATCCGAGAAGCCTTCCCTCGAACTACCAATCCCGCCTCCCCCTACAATCACGCAATTCTAATCGCAACCTAACGAAGGAATCGGTTCCACTCGCCATATCGCCCAGGAGCCTTGAGGAGCCTCTCTGCCTTGCCTCACAATCCCCTCTGCCCTAAGCAACGGACTCCACGCGAGCCCAGCGCCGCCGCACTCCCGTTCCACCTCCACGCTTGCCACCGCTGGGCTGGCTGCGCGCGTGCCGCCACAATCCCCGCCGCCTGACCATCTAGCCCCACTCCGGCGCAACTGCCGCACTTCCCCGCCCGCGTGTCTAATTTTTCATCGGCAGTGGCGGTCGCTGCCACCGCGCCCCATGACGCCCGCGACTTTGGCCTCGGGACCTCGGCCTGGATCCGCGCCCCATGAAGCCCACGACTCTAGCCTGGATCCGGGCGGCGGCTGAGGCAGCCCCGGCCCTCACGCCTCCAATGGAGGAGGAGGAAGAAGGCTTGGCGCCCTATATTCGCCGTCAAGGAAGACCTTGCATGCCACGGTGATGTTGTTGTATGTACATCAGATAACCTCATTTATCTCACGTTTTTGTGGGACACTGAAGTGAAGGACAACAGATTTTGCTATCGCTATGTGGTTGTCTTCCAATATGGTTCCGCTGTGCTCTTGAATATAGCTGATCATGAAGCTGAGCACTACCTTGATATGATCAGGAATCATGCTTCGGGATGGCTTCCAGAGATGAGGAAAGATGGTATGTCCATGCTATTCACGAGCTGGCCTGTTATTGTGTAAACTGCTGAATAGTGTAGTTTTCCTCATTGATTTGTACTTACTATCTTTCTTCTTTCATTTCCATTAATGTGCACGGTCAATCCAATTTCCTTTGACGATGACTGCTGATATTTGATAAAGACCATTGAGGATCAAGAAAACCAATCTGAATTTAATTTGTGTTTGATGTAGTGCCTTTTTAGAGGTCACAATGTTTTGGACGAACCTTTATATGACTTCTGGAATTGGCCTTCTTAATTGTTTGCCAATACTTTTAAAATTTACCTTTAAACATGTGCAACTTTGTCCAAGGCACGGCTTATGTCTTATGTGAGTGGCAGTCCATGCAGAATTGCATGTTTAAACAGGCATATTTTGAAATATGTACGTGCAGGTCTGCGAGGGCTCGTGCTAGGCGTGCAGCGTGCGTGTGAATGTGCGGACGCGAGGCGGTGGATGGCTCATTAAGGTTCGGTTTCAGCTCCATATTGTTTTCAGAATCATCTTCTAATCTAATCTAATGGTCGTTGCTACGAAGACTAATGGGAGGATCATCAGACCAAAGTTATCAAATTGGTTGGTACAAATTTTGTTCGGGTATGTGCTTTGACTGATTACCTTAATACCAGTAGTTCTTGATTTTCGCTCCCTATATGGAATGATTTAGCTAGCTCTTGATCAATATCCTTCAGCACACCTGTCAATTCTGTGGCAAATGGTTGTAAGCAATCTCAATTTGACTAACAATATTGATGGATACTAAGTGCTACTGCCAATCATCATGTAAACTATCCCAACTCTATATTAGTTCTACAAAATAATCTGATGGAAAATAATCGATTTCGGAAGAAAAAACTGCGAAACTTGTAAGTTTATGTAATTCTGGTGTTTTAATCTTTGCACTAAGAATTTCCATGCCTATATTGTTATAGGTATTATTAGCAATTCTGGTTGTACACTGAAATTTAGGTGCTTTTGGAGAGCTGATTGTACAATAAAATGATCTACCTTGCAGTATCATTTCTTCGCAAATGAATAAAATGATCTACCTTGCAGTATCATTTTTATGGCCTTGGCGCTTTTCATGTTGCAAGAGAACCTGATCAGTAGCATGCCGACATGCATCAGGAAGCGGACGGACAGCCAGAACAGGAAGGCGTAGAGCTTGAGCTGCAGCGACAACGACAGCGACAACTTGGGTGTCAGCTGCAAAAAACAATAGTTCAAGTGTTCAACCAAGTGTAAGATTGCAGTCAGTCAACGATTGCAGTTCTGCAATGACACATTCGGACTCTTGCATCCAAAGTTAGATATGAACATGGATAGAATCATCGAAACTTATTTACAGGGTAGAGAGAACTTCACACCTATTTTACCTCCAGTGGTTGAACGCTCTTGTAGTTTTGGTTCAGATCCTGAAGCTATCTGAAGCACCATAGATTGAGTTTGCAAGCAAAATGATCACACAACTTGACAGTACAGGTAGCAGTCTTTTTCTTCCAAACTGTAGCATTGATGCATGTCAATTGGTGGGTAAGTACTTGTGCGACCGAGAGGTCGACCAAAAAGTTGTTGATCTCTTATTCTCTGAAAGTTGGTCCTTATATAGCTAGCTATTAGTTAATTTTGTTCAGGTCCCATATTCTTGATTGAACTTTTGGTCTGTTTAAAATACCAGTACACAATATTCAGGTCGAAAGGTAAGTATTAACCTATTTGAGCAAGTTGGAAACACATCCGGATCTCGAGTAGTAGAAATTCCTAAGTGCATTGGGCTGCAGGTACCGAAGTGTGTGTGCTGTTTTTCAACTCAAACCTGCTCCTGATGGTTTTGTGACTGTTGAAAGACAGTATACACCTCATAGGCTCACGGTATTCTCTCTATGTAATATAAGGTGTACTTATTGTCATATAGGTTACTTATTCTTTTTCTTTTTCCTTATTTCTATGCATGTTGTGCAGCCAACTTTAGTAGTTCTGTTGGGCTAATAAAGTAGAGAGCCGCGCTACATAATGATACAAAGAGAATACTTAAGGAGGTTTTGCAAGTGCTTCCAATTTAATTATGCATCTTCTTGAATCGAAGTGCGAGAACATTTATCTTTACCTTGACGTATGGTTTGCTTCCAGCAGCAGTTTTTTAGTTAATGCATCGTTGAAGTGTCATTAGCCTTGTACTAAATATTTTATTGATTATATTGTCATCTATTTTGGGTTGTGATCACGCCTTTTGCTTCTATTTTACCTCCTAAATTTTCATCATTGAGGTGTCATGAGTATTAATGAAGAATCTGTCTTTGTCTGAAAGTCATTAACTATCCTTTTGTTGTTGCTTATTTTTAGGTGTTTTTGTCTCCACGAATGATATTATCCTGTCTTCGCAATTTATCTCCACTACTATTAAATAATCAAACAAGAACTTTCTTATGTGTACCCCGCAATTAGCCCCACAACACCGCACGACCCAGTCAGCACCACACGATTAGTCCCACAAATCTCGATCTAACAGTCATCATTGATCTAATACCTATATGGTGTGGACTTGGCAATTTCCAATGACTGACCGTACTCCACCATCCGAGAAGCCTTCCCTCGAACTACCAATCCCGCCTCCCCCTACAATCACGCAATTCTAATCGCAACCTAACGAAGGAATCGGTTCCACTCGCCATATCGCCCAGGAGCCTTGAGGAGCCTCTCTGCCTTGCCTCACAATCCCCTCTGCCCTAAGCAACGGCCTCCACGCGAGCCCAGCGCCGCCGCACTCCCGTTCCACCTCCACGCTTGCCACCGCTGGGCTGGCTGCGCGCGTGCCGCCACAATCCCCGCCGCCTGACCATCTAGCCCCACTCCGGCGCAACTGCCGCACTTCCCCGCCCGCGTGTCTAATTTTTCATCGGCAGTGGCGGTCGCTGCCACCGCGCCCCATGACGCCCGCGACTTTGGCCTCGGGACCTCGGCCTGGATCCGCGCCCCATGAAGCCCACGACTCTAGCCTGGATCCGGGCGGCGGCTGAGGCAGCCCCGGCCCTCACGCCTCCAATGGAGGAGGAGGAAGAAGGCTTGGCGCCCTATATTCGCCGTCAAGGAAGACCTTGCATGCCACGGTGATGTTGTTGTATGTACATCAGATAACCTCATTTATCTCACGTTTTTGTGGGACACTGAAGTGAAGGACAACAGATTTTGCTATCGCTATGTGGTTGTCTTCCAATATGGTTCCGCTGTGCTCTTGAATATAGCTGATCATGAAGCTGAGCACTACCTTGATATGATCAGGAATCATGCTTCGGGATGGCTTCCAGAGATGAGGAAAGATGGTATGTCCATGCTATTCACGAGCTGGCCTGTTATTGTGTAAACTGCTGAATAGTGTAGTTTTCCTCATTGATTTGTACTTACTATCTTTCTTCTTTCATTTCCATTAATGTGCACGGTCAATCCAATTTCCTTTGACGATGACTGCTGATATTTGATAAAGACCATTGAGGATCAAGAAAACCAATCTGAATTTAATTTGTGTTTGATGTAGTGCCTTTTTAGAGGTCACAATGTTTTGGACGAACCTTTATATGACTTCTGGAATTGGCCTTCTTAATTGTTTGCCAATACTTTTAAAATTTACCTTTAAACATGTGCAACTTTGTCCAAGGCACGGCTTATGTCTTATGTGAGTGGCAGTCCATGCAGAATTGCATGTTTAAACAGGCATATTTTGAAATATGTACGTGCAGGTCTGCGAGGGCTCGTGCTAGGCGTGCAGCGTGCGTGTGAATGTGCGGACGCGAGGCGGTGGATGGCTCATTAAGGTTCGGTTTCAGCTCCATATTGTTTTCAGAATCATCTTCTAATCTAATCTAATGGTCGTTGCTACGAAGACTAATGGGAGGATCATCAGACCAAAGTTATCAAATTGGTTGGTACAAATTTTGTTCGGGTATGTGCTTTGACTGATTACCTTAATACCAGTAGTTCTTGATTTTCGCTCCCTATATGGAATGATTTAGCTAGCTCTTGATCAATATCCTTCAGCACACCTGTCAATTCTGTGGCAAATGGTTGTAAGCAATCTCAATTTGACTAACAATATTGATGGATACTAAGTGCTACTGCCAATCATCATGTAAACTATCCCAACTCTATATTAGTTCTACAAAATAATCTGATGGAAAATAATCGATTTCGGAAGAAAAAACTGCGAAACTTGTAAGTTTATGTAATTCTGGTGTTTTAATCTTTGCACTAAGAATTTCCATGCCTATATTGTTATAGGTATTATTAGCAATTCTGGTTGTACACTGAAATTTAGGTGCTTTTGGAGAGCTGATTGTACAATAAAATGATCTACCTTGCAGTATCATTTTTTCGCAAATGAATAAAATGATCTACCTTGCAGTATCATTTTTATGGCCTTGGCGCTTTTCATGTTGCAAGAGAACCTAATCAGTAGCATGCCGACATGCATCAGGAAGCGGACGGACAGCCAGAACAGGAAGGCGTAGAGCTTGAGCTGCAGCGACAACGACAGCGACAACTTGGGTGTCAGCTGCAAAAAACAATAGTTCAAGTGTTCAACCAAGTGTAAGATTGCAGTCAGTCAACGATTGCAGTTCTGCAATGACACATTCAGACTCTTGCATCCAAAGTTAGATATGAACATGGATAGAATCATCGAAACTTATTTACAGGGTAGAGAAAACTTCACACCTATTTTACCTCCAGTGGTTGAACGCTCTTGTAGTTTTGGTTCAGATCCTGAAGCTATCTGAAGCACCATAGATTGAGTTTGCAAGCAAAATGATCACACAACTTGACAGTACAGGTAGCAGTCTTTTTCTTCCAAACTGTAGCATTGATGCATGTCAATTGGTGGGTAAGTACTTGTGTGACCGAGAGGTCGACCAACAAGTTGTTGATCTCTTATTCTCTGAAAGTTGGTCCTTATATAGCTGGCTATTAGTTAATTTTGTTCAGGTCCCATATTCTTGATTGAACTTTTGGTCTGTTTAAAATACCAGTACACGATATTCAGGTCGAAAGGTAAGTATTAACCTATTTGAGCAAGTTGGAAACACATCCGGATCTCGAGTAGTAGAAATTCCTAAGTGCATTGGGCTGCAGGTACCGAAGTGTGTGTGCTGTTTTTCAACTCAAACCTGCTCCTAATGGTTTTGTGACTGTTGAAAGACAGTATACACCTCATAGGCTCACGGTATTCTCTCTATGTAATATAAGGTGTACTTATTGTCATATAGGTTACTTATTCTTTTTCTTTTTCCTTATTTCTATGCATGTTGTGCAGCCAACTTTAGCAGTTCTGTTGGGCTAATAAAGTAGAGAGCCGCGCTACATAATGATACAAAGAGAATACTTAAGGAGGTTTTGCAAGTGCTTCCAATTTAAGTATGCATCTTCTTGAATCGAAGTGCCAGAACATTTATCTTTACCTTGAGGTATGGTTTGCTTCCAGCAGCAGTTTTTTAGTTAATGCATCGTTGAAGTGTCATTAGCCTTGTACTAAATATTTTATTGATTATATTGTCATCTATTTTGGGTTGTGATCACGCCTTTTGCTTCTATTTTACCTCCTAAATTTTCATCATTGAGGTGTCATGAGTATTAATGAAGAATCTGTCTTTGTCTGAAAGTCATTAACTATCCTTTTGTTGTTGCTTATTTTTAGGTGTTTTTGTCTCCACGAATGATATTATCCTGTCTTCGCAAATTAAGCTCCATGCACTCTATCGATCTCAGTGGAGGAGCATGCACATGTTTTTTTGGGGTCCATTATATGAGATTTCATTGTTTCATGTCATTTAGCCATGGATTCAGTCCGTTGGCATCACTGTGTTCCGGATCAGATATGTGAATGAACTATGATTTTAGATGGATATTTGTGCTTATGTACTAATCATTTAGATTTATTCTTGCCTTCTTGTACATGGAAATGAACCAGAAGTTTAAGGTTCCTTAAGAATTTTCCTTTATGTATCATCTTCACCTATTTCCTTTTTCTTTTTGGCAATAAAAGACTCATTATGTATGTGGAAATGAGGAGAGAGAGCAAGGTTGTATGTGGACGAACCCAAAACCCATATACAAGGTCCAAGGTAAAATGAGAGAGCAACCTTGTACATTCTCTCATCACCTGCTATATAAACCAAATACACTCACTTGGTTAGTGATATGATAAATTTACCAACAAACAGACTATTGGAGATGCTCTGATCTTATTTCCCATTTTATCTTCTGTGAATTTAAAGCTGACATGAGTGTCATTCTTTTTGTTTCAACGTGTCTTCTTTATTGGTAAAATGCATTAGATGTATTTCAATTTGAGTGATTAAGTGAGCATGCATAGTTCAATTCATTATATATCACCCAATTAGATTTACACAGTGCATTTGAAAGGAAATGTGACTACAATGCATCCTACATTTTTTTAACATACATCCTACATTATTACATCAGCTTAAATCGAAGAATGGCTTGGCATGGAATCATGAGCAAAGATTTGCTTTCCGCAAAGACGTGCATTGCACGTGCACACTTACTAGTAGAAGCAAACGCGCGTCTTGCCGCGCCGATTTTTATTAGAGCACTGCTAGGTGCCGGACCAAATATGGGCCGGTCGTCACGCGGCCACACAATGCATCCATTTAGAACCATAGGATCCTATTATTTCTTCTTCACCGCACGCACGGGGCTTGGTCAACGCGAAAAAGAGAAAAATCTCCATGCCTCGCACATCCCCATCTCCGGCGAGGACGACGGCAAACTCCTCTCTCCCCCTGATGTTGCCCCCGCTCGCTGCAGCAACCGCGTTGCAATCAATGCCCTCCGACATCTTCGGTGATCACCGTCGCAGGGGCAGGAATGGCCACCGAGACTGGTCGACACAACCATGGTTTAGCCCTGCCAAGCACCAGTTACCGCTTACCGACGCTAGCTAGCCACCGGTGGTAGCACCGCCTTCATGTCGGTTCCAGCTCGCTGGCTGACGGCTATAGCATTGTCGTGAGTCTCCGCGCCGTCGCAGCAGCTTAGACAGTTCCGGCATCTTGCGCCACAGGTTCCAGCATCTTGCGCCATGGGTTCCAGCATCTGACCACCGTGGTTGCAACAGCCGACGCGTGTGGTCACCACCGGCGGTTGCGGCTTCCAACATTTGGATACTATGGTTCCAGCAACTGACCACCATGGTTGCAGCACTTCCAGCAGGCATGGTCACCACCGACGGGTGCGGGCTTCCAGCATCTGGCCGCCAAGGTTCCTGCTTCCGGCAAACATGGTTGCAACATCATGATACGCTGGTTCCAGCACCGTCGCATCCCGCAGTCGTCGTGGTTGTAGCTCGCGGGCGCCACGATTGCAGCTTTTCCGCTGGCTGGTTACAACACCGCGCCTTGCTGGTTCCAGCATCTGGCCGTGGTTGCAGCACCGTGCTTTGTTGGTTCCAGCACCGCGCCTGGCTGGTTCCAGCATGTGGTTGACATGGTCGTAGCACCGCCTAGTATGGATTCTAGAACTATCTTCCAGCGACGCCATGGATGTAGCTCCTAGGTGAGGGATAATTGCTTGGCGCGGGAAAAAAAGGGAGAAGGAGGTCACGGATGCACCCATTGGGGGGGGGGGGGGGGGGGGGGGGGGGCAGGTGCTGGAACTGGCCCCATCCATGGTGGGGATTTTTGTTGCCCTGTGTGAGACCGAGGTATGGGAGGGACCTCCATCCATGGGGCAGGTGGATGTGTTTGGTTAGAAGGAGAAGCTAGGGTGATTATGGGTATCCCCATCCAGCTGGCTAGGGATATCGATTTTTATTATTTGATTGGTGGGTGATGTTAGCTCATCTTTTGTTTGGTTTGAAGCATGAATCATGGTTGGGATAGCCATTTTTCCCTACTTTGTTACTAAAGTACTTTCTTTCACATCTTATCGCTCCCATCAACTGAGGTATACACAACTCCGGGCACCAAGCAGCTCATGCACGCACACCACACACAACATGTACACCACGCCATAGGCTGCCCCTGTACTCCTTCCGTCCTTGAAAAAATGTACTTTCAAATTTGTTGAAGGGTCAAACTATCTTAAAATTTGACATAGTTTATGCAAAAATATGTCAATACTTGTGAAACCAAATAGGTATATGATGAAAATATATTTTATCATGAATCTAATGCTACTAATTTGATGGCATAAATGTTGATCTATTATTGTATAAATTCGGTCAAACATAAAAAAATTTAACTTTCCAACAAAATTAGAAATACACTTTTTTATAGACAAAGAGAGTACACCGTATATAAGTTATACAACATCGGCCGGGCGCGTACATTGTATACAAATGGTACAACATCGAACGCCCGCGTCCACGTACACAGAGTATAGCCGCCAATGTACAACCGTACAACATCGGTCCTCCGCGTACATAGAGTAGGCCGTACACCACGTACATAGCTCACTCACACCACGTGCACGGACGCACGTATGCACGCGCGGCTCACTCACACCATGTACACGGAAGCCCATGCACTGCTTTTGGGGAGGTCAGGCCAACTCCAACACACGATCTCAAACAGACGTCCGTTTCGTCCGCTTTTCATTCGTTTGAGGCAGGAAAATGGACACGGTCGTCCGTTTGCGGTCGTGCACCCATCGGTGCGCCCAACCGGCACGACTCACCTCAAAACGTCCGTGTGTTTTGGACTTGCATTTGTGCCAAAAAAAAATAAAATAAATAGACTTGCAAATAATACGAAAACATAAATATAAACACTAAAAGGCCACACGGCTGCAGTACCCCAAGTTCACCATAGTTCATAATTAAAATAAAATTTAATAAAAGACTTTAAAAAACTAGATAAAAATGGCCGCCGCCGTCGCCGGTGAGGCCACCGTCGTCTCCAGGAGCCGCCCTTCTACGCGTCGTCGTCGCTGGTGAGGTCGACGTAGTGAGGTGGCTGCCAAAGGTGGGCTGGCGGCCCCTGCCAGACTGGAGGCGCCGGTGGTGCCTGCACCACCTCCTCCCGTGGCTCCTGCTCCTGCTCCGGCGACCGCGGTGGCGTGGCTGACCATGTGCCAACTCCCACCGAGTCGACCATTTCCGGCGCCGTGCACGACCAGCTCCACCGCTGGCCCACAAGACGAGGGTTCCACGCGGCGAGGGGCTGCTCTCCTGCACCTCCTCCTTGACGGCGACGTCCAGCTCCGAGATGGCCACGTCGCCGGCCGCAGAGAGGGCCAGCGCGGTTTCTAGGTCGTCCCATTGCCGCTCGTCATGCGTGTTCATGGAGTCCTCCATGACACGCCTCATGAGCCGGGCCTCCTCCTCGGTCATGGAAAATTTAAGCACAAAATGAACCCGGTTTGTAAAAGTTTCACAAAATGATCCTTTTTCATGACGCCTGGCTTTGGGGCGCCATGCGAGACTGCATGATGCCCTGCCCAAAGGCCCCATGTGATCAGACAAGACTTGCCAAGGCAGACCGAGCAGGCCGTATGACGCCCTCAACAAGGGCTGTCATGCATAGTAGCAGAATGCCTTGATGCAGGGCGCCATGCATTTGCTAAAGTTGCTGATCGCCGTCCCAAAATTAAACAGTGGGAGTCACATCCGTCATGTTGTACTATCTACAATAGTGCATGCATGGAACTTCCGAAGCTACCCATAACTCAAGCAAGCAAAGGCTGTGGATGTTGTACACTTGTACTAGTACGTATATGGCGATACTTCAAGTAATTTTTTTGGATCCAATCACAAGCCTAGGCCGATGCAAAGAAAAGAAGTTAACAATCCTAGGCTATCGTAGACGGCGAGATATACATGGGAGGGACTACAATAGAATCTAGGCTTGTAGTAGAAAAATAGAAAAAACGGATCTGGACCACTAGATGGGAGACTGATGGCTCAGATTTAGGTGGAGGGCACTTAATGTACTTTTCACGGAAACCCCCCTGCCAATGTTTAGATATGAAATAGCATATTTGCAGTATAGACCTTGAGTCTTCGTGAAATATGACCATTTTCATAAATGCACAGTGCTGAAGCCCATCTCATCTTAGTTTGATATACAAAAATCTTTGCAAATATTTACTTCATGAAATTCATACACATTTAAGTGTCTATTTTAGCCTTTGAGACATCATTAATTTTTCAAGAGGGTCGGACATCTTGGTATCTAAGAAAACGTCAATATATATCACATTTTTTTAGCACATAAGAGAACTAAGCCATCCCAGAACAAGCAGAACTACATATACATGTCAAACTAGAAGTAGTGCATCAGCAAATTAAGGACTGGAATTATCACCACATCATTTGAGTATTTGAGTACACGAGAATACAACACAAGAGGTATACATAGAACACTTTTAGTACATGGCCAGCAGACCCGAGTGTAAATGACTGAAACTATCACCGTCCAGCAAGCATCTTGATAGTACATGACAGAAAAGATCTAGAGTATCATTTTGCGTCCTGTTTTAGTGCTTCCTGTTAATCGAGCTTCATCCGCTGGCATTCCAGCTTCTATATGAGAGGTTTTAACCTCTACGAACTCTTATACACTTGATCAGTTCAATCTACCTAGCTAAGAACACCAAATAAGTAGGTGTCAGTTAGAAACATATATGAAATAGCATATCTTGAGAAGAGAGACATTCATTATGTCCAACTTCATTCACAGCTCCAACCAAGGATACATAACCTAGATGTCAAACTTAAGATGAAATTCTGAATACACATGCAACCAATCAGGATAACCCTTGAGGTCGATGCTGGCATTCCAGCCTCTACATGGGAGTTTTCAAATCAAATAAAAATGGCATGTAGTAGCGGGATAAGTCTAACAAAGAGAGTACAAATATTTGTTACATCATATTTCGTTATTCCAGTACAGATTATATTATGTTGTTATACCTATTGACTTATAAACCAATAACATCAAAACTCATTTTTCGCAAGAGGTCAGTATAACACGCATATGTTCTAACTCAAAAATAAGAGAAAAGTATACTTTTCGTCCCTTAACTTTTGGTGAAGTTTGGATTTGGTCCCTCAACTTCAAAACCGGACAACTTGCATCCCCAATTCTTGAAACCGGACAAGTTTCGTCCCTCAATCCAACCAAAGCTGTTTTTGCACTGACTCAGCACGGTTTTGACTGGTTCATACTTTTCTCAAAAAATAATTGTAACAACTGACAAACATTCATGTTCATACCATTGAATGGACCTTAGGTGCTTGCACAAAAACCAGCTCATAAAAGTTTTATAGTGGTGAAGGGTTAGAGATTATGACCCAAGGTTGCAATTATAAATTTGACTTTACCCATCTAAAAAGGACAATTATTGGACATGGATACAAACATAGTGGGCATGGAAAAATTAAATCTGGATCACCTTGAGAAAATAGGAATGCAGGCTACAGATTCACACGGAGTTAAAGCTTGCACGGGCATGCATAGACCTACGATCAATATATTACAATTTTCAAGGATTAGTTAAAAGCATAAATGAGAACGACAAACAAGTAGCATCGAGCTAAAGGGAGTTTTATGACCGCCCTACAGGTGATTATTACATGCCATTACACTGGGGCTTATACGGAGAACCCTGCAACACAAATTCTAAGTTTAATACCATCAACCTTGTTTCACAAACGTGATACCATATTGATCTGTAAAATACTACATGCCATTTACTTATGAGATCTGATTTTCTGTCACATGTAGTAATATAGTTTGAAGCAAACTAAAATTCTACTACTATTAGCCAGATGCAATGAACATTCAACAAGTATTGCAGGTTGTGAGCAGTATAAGTACCTCTTGAGAGAATAATTGTTTCTTTTT
Organism: Thinopyrum elongatum; assembly: GCA_011799875.1. Lineage (NCBI taxonomy): Eukaryota > Viridiplantae > Streptophyta > Magnoliopsida > Poales > Poaceae > Thinopyrum > Thinopyrum elongatum. Next base: position 29,850,778 of record CM022300.1, on the reverse strand, counting down.
TGGAGTACTGAAATCATCAATGAGAAGCATGGGTGAATTAATCTCTGCAAACGAGGTAGCATTGCTGTAATCTTGATTTCGAACGCTGTTGATCGATTCCACAGCTACAAACAATTTTTCGGCAAACATCACACAAGGGATTAACATAATGTTAGGTACATCAATGTACTTTCTTAGACCGACGTTCTCACCTGATAGTGCTGGTGCACCTGCTGCAGGCATTGCAACCATGGGCTCTCCTAAAGGCGATGTCACGCTGCCGCCCTCCATTACTGGATCCTGAGATGAGAATTGCAAAGTCAGAAAGGAGATCATCTTTCTAAGTCAGACGTTAGGCACATGGACAAGATAAAGAACACAACCAACAACAGTTTTTGAAGCAGAATATATACTGTGACACTTCCTATTGTAGACCCTGAGTATTACGATGCACAAATTGTTTGCCCTCGATGCCACCATTTTGGGAAAATAATCCATATACTAGGACACTTCCTATTGTTCCCTGTTAAAATACTTTTTGTGCACTATATTTTGGTTCCTCAAATATTAGTGCTTATTTCTGTTGTAGTATAGCACAGCAGCTACATATATCCTTGTTTAATCAGTATTAAAATAGTATAATGTTTATTATTATTTATGAAGAAATGCATGGCACACATATCTTACTTGCCGGTCCTGGCATGCTAATGTTGACATTTTTATTTGCCACTGCTCTGAAGGTGTGTACTTGCAATTAAAATGGATGTATACCATCATCTTTAATACTTTGAGAGCTAGTTTTACATATAACTGGAACTGGGAAACACTATTGTTGCTCGGTGGCCTGTTGCACGTCTAAAAGAGCTTGGAACGAGTAAAAAAGCTTCGTGGTTGTTTCGTGGTACCTCCTATTGCAATATTGCTTGTGATGTTCTAGCGGTAATATGAGGCAGGTTCCATATATGCATATAGAAAACTACCAACCTGGTCTAGATTTAAAGAGAGCTTCATAGTTTTCATCTTATAGATAAGAACATGCTATTACTGGAAAGATTCGAAGAGCATGAATCCAAATTTTTGATATGCCGATAAATGGACCGATTTCATTTTTTTTTGTCTAGTAGAATCAGTTTACTTCCTTTCCAGCTTGTCAAGCTACTGACTCTGTATATGGAACTGCAGGTACTGAGTTTTTTAGTGAATTGCCGTGAACTTCAAGACCCTAAGATTATCCAATCGTTCTCAACCTTCCAACTTGGTTCTACAGAGTACTTAACAGTGAAACAAAATTTCCAAAATAGAGTACGACACCACCAAGAACAGGAGCAAATGCATCATACACACACAAGCAGATTTGGCATGAAAGTAACTATACGGATAAATCATAAATTTACTTGATATAATAAAACTGGAATGCAACACAAATAGCAAACAAAGTTAACATCTATTTACCAGGAAAATGAACAACAGTGTGGAGGATTTGTAGCTTCGCACCACGTCGCATGGGGCGGTTGGGAAGGAGCCGAGGAGCTCATCACCGGCTAGCCGCTGACGAGGGGAGCAGGACACGAGCTGCTCCTGGTGCGTGTGTGTGTGAGAGAGAGAGAGAGGGGAGGCGACGAACCGACCGCTACCGGAGATTCAGATGAGAGGTTGCGAGCCTGCAACGAGCACACTGCGGGCGGAGCTTAGTAGCGGAGGAGATCTGATTTGGCCTGCCTCAAACAGCGCCGCCGGCGACATGATGGCCAGGAGCCATCGGAGATTTTCTGAATTCGCCCAGCTTGAGAGCATCACCAACAGATGGTCCAAATGTGAAAGTATCTAACTTTTGGACCGTCTGGGGCAAAAAACGCTGCTCCAATAGACGATCCATATGCAAAAAAAATTGAACCGCGGTCTCCTCGTGATATAAAATACAATACCTCGCGGTGCAAATTTACATCACGAGGTGCATCTGGTCCAAAACCAGCCGCCGCCCGCGAACGCCCAACCGCCACTTCCTTTCCTTTCCCGCCCGCGCCCGTCCGCCCGCCCGAAGACCAGCCGGCCGGAATCCGCCGCCGCGACCGCCCAAAACCTCGCCGTCGGCGCCGCCACCACCCCACATCCCCGCCGCCGCCCCTCCGCCGCCATCACCCCCGTCGCCTCCCTCGCCGGTAGCCGGCTCGCAGCCGCCCGGACGCCGCCGAATCGGGAGGCAGCCGGCGCGGGATTCGGCGCCTCCGGCGGTCCGGCTGCCGCGGTAGGCCTCCGCCGGGTCTTAGGCTGCCGCCGACCTCCTCCCCGTCGGCCATGAGCCTGTCCACGGCCGTTGCGCCGGCCGCACGACCGCCGCACCAAGCCCTCCGCCCGGCTGCCGAACTATTCTTCGCCGCCCGCCGAGCTCCTCTTGGCCGGCCTCCAAGCTCATTTCTTATCACCGCCGCCGTCCGGAGCCGACCGCAGCCGTCAGCAGCAGCCAATCCAACCGGTGGCCATCTTCTTCCACCGCGCGCACAAGGTGTTCGACGGAATTCCCCAAGGTAAAAAAATGACGAAACTTGATGATTTAACTTGGGATTGGATAGTATGTTTGACGGTGGTTGTGTGCATTGTAGATGAGCTCGGTTGACTCCTCTTTCGTGGATGATTCATCGTCGGACGAGGAATTTGATTTGCATGAAGAAGAGGAGATTGCTATGCTAGTGGCCATGCACAAGAGGAATTTGATTTGCATGAAGAAGCACGGTGGTTCCATTTATGGTCGTGCGTTCATTCGGAGAGAACGGATTGATGCGCACAAACGGTTGGTGCGCAACTACTTTGCATCATCACCTGTTTTTTCCGGAGAATTACTTTCGACGCCGTTTCAGAATGTCGAAAGACTTGTTCTTCCACATTTGCAATTCCGTGAAGCAGCATAATCCAGTCTTCGAGCAGAGAAGGAACTGTGCCGGGTTGCTTGGCCATAGCATTGAGCAGAAGGTCACTGCCGCTTTGCGCATGATGGCATATGGTGTTCCGGCAGATTACATTGATGACAACTTGGCGATGGCAGAGAGCACTTCTATCTTCTATGTCAAGCAATTTGCAATAACTATGGTAGAAGTGTTCGGTCCACAGTACTTGAGAGCACCCAATGCTCAGGACACTCAGAGGCTTTTGGAGATGAACAAAGCTCGAGGGTTTCCAGGTATGCTCGGGTCTGTGGATTGCATGCATTGGAAATGGAAGAACTGTCCAAAAGCATGGCTTGGACAATTCAAGGGTCGTGGGAAGGATGCCACTATCATTCTTGAGGCAGTTGCCGATCATGAAACATGGATTTGGCATGCATATTTTGGTATGCCCGGTTCTTGCAACGACATCAACGTGCTCGACCGGTCACCTCTCTTTGCCAACTTAGCAAATGGAGAAGCACCACCGGTGACCTTCGAAGCAAATGGCCGCACCTACAACTATGGGTACTATCTTGCAGATGGGATCTATCCGAGGTGGAGTACATTCGTCAAGCCAGTTGCAAAACCTGAAGGTAAGAAAGAACTTGTCTTTCATAATGCACAAGCGGCGGCTAGAAAAGATGTTGAGAGGGCATTTGAGATTTTGCAATCCCAATTTGCTATTGTGCGATGACCATCTAGATTTTGGGATCAAAAGATCCTTTGGTACATCATGACCGCTTGCGTGATCATGCATAACATGATCATTGAGAATGAGTGTGGAAAAAATTTAGATTACAACTTCTATCAGTTGATGGGCATTCGTGTTAACCCCATGCGTAAAGAGGAGCGCATCAGATGTTTCATGAAGGTGTACAGCGAGATTAGAGACACCGATGTGCATGACCAACTCCAGAAAGATTTGATGGAAGAGCATTGGAAATGGCATGGCGAAAGATCCGCATAGATTCATTATTTGTTTGTTCAAAACTATGTTGTATTGTGCAAAACTATGTTGTATTTCATCTCCTGGATCTGAAGAACTATGTAATAATTTGATATTGTGGACATGAATTTTTTTTATGTTGTTTTAAAATATATTTTATGCAATATGTGCGGCTGTACAGTGGCTGGACAGCGGCTGAACAGCAGCCGCGCAGCTGCTGGCCGGTTTTGGACCATTTAATTTGGACCATCTATTGGAGTTGCTCTTTTGGACCATGAATTTGGACCATCTGTCGGAGTTGGACTTTTTCGAAGCTCCAAAACGCATTTTTTGACGGTCCAAATTTTACATCTTCGATTTTGGACCGTCAAAATTTGAACAATTTATTGGAGATGCTCTGAGGATGGATCTGGGCCGCCGCCGCCAGCGTTGGAGCCGCCGCTCTGTACGCTAACAAGGCGTGCAACATGGCATGCGGCCCGCTGTCAATGACTGGATGGCTCTGGTCTAGGCAGAGTTCGAAAACGTGACCTGCTACTAGCATGCAGGTATGTCTAGCGAGTCGATCACCACCCACTTGCCGTGCTGTAGGGATTCATACACTTTATATACACTAGTAGACTGCTCGTGCGTTGTCACGGTTATTTTTTTTTCCTGGCATTATATACAAATCAAATGCATGCTAAATTTTGCATGTGTAGAAAAGACAGTGGATAACAATTAGAAAATAACTGATATCCAATTCACCTCCAACATAAGTTGATAAAAAAAAATGTAATTTGACGATGTATAAATAGATATCAATTATCTAACTATTAATTTGTTACAAACTAAATCTACTTGATGTGCTTAAGATATTCTCGTACAATATCAGGAATGTTGTCCTTAACTTCGTTCGCACAATACTTGGGCATATAATAAATATTTCTTCCTCCAATCATACCATCCTGCACAACCAATATATGTAGTTAGCACGAATATTTCACATGGAAGGCGTAACGAGGAATTGTCATCGTGCAAACCGAACAGACCAATTATTTATCATTCCATGAGAGCATAAAAAAATAGCCAGACAAATCCCCACAATTCAATAAATTATTATTATCTTGAATATAGTGATATTTTCAAAGCATTGTCCGAATCCATAGGTTTTTATCTTTCATCAACAAAAGTGAACCATGTAAACATATATTGTATCAGAATAAAATTAAAGTATGCTTGTATACAACATATATTCATTATGGCATCGTGTTCTTCTTTATAGAAGTGAGTCGCACCCTAATTGGTACTCTCTCCGTCCCAAAATTAGTGTGTTCAAATTTGAACTAAAGCCACAACACTTATTTTGGGACCGACGAGGTAGAAGCTATAAATTGTAGGCTCACATGTAGATAACTTGTTGGTCTATTCTCTAAAAATGACTTGTCAGGCTATATGACATTTATCTCAAAGCACAAGCAGACACTCCTTCATTTTTTCCCTTCACAAAAAAAGAAAAAGAAAAAGAAAAAGACAGCCCATCCCCTTACTCTCTTCTTGCACGGCCAGCCGGCTCCTGCTCTCCCCGCGTAGTCAGCCGGCCATCGGGCGTTCATCGCATCTCATCCCCTATCATCACGTCATCGTCGGCATCTCTCCCTGGAACCTCTCCTCCTCCCGCTGCCTCCTCTCCCCGCCACGACATTGCCCTTCCCTCTGCTGCTCCCACGGTTGGCCTAAATAATGCCCGCTCATTGCACTGCAATCAATATGCCACCTTGGTCTTTCACGGCCACAAGGACTTTCCCAGAATGGCTCACCCTCCTTAGCACACTGAACAAAAAATATGCAATTTTGTTAACGATAGTACTTGACTAAAGGAAACAATAAAAAAAATTACCACAAAGTACAAAGGTTAAAATAGTAAGCACCTTCCATAATGCAAAATCTCCAGGATTGCGCTTTCTTATATAACCACAAATCATAGGAACAACTTAGTGTTACAATTTAATCATGTATTTCTGTTGTCTCTATTGATTTTTACAAGACAAAGACTATGCAGTGGAGCTCTACAAATGTAAACTCACATAAGCGATAAAAATGCCGCTGGAAACATAAGGCTTTTCAAATTCTTCTAAGCACAATGCTTAAATGATACTTTCTCGATGAAATATAGATACAAAAAACAACCAAATGTTTAGGCTTGGAAAAGCTAGCCTCACATTTATCAGAGATATATAAGATTTTTTAAAGTAGAATAAGCCATTTGCCACATGTTTATTCTTTTTAATTAGAGAGATAGTTTCAGATATTACATAGCTGAAACATCAAAACTAATAAGTTATGAGCCTCTAATCGTAAAGCCAACATTTGAAAATGATTAGCACCATTGAGGTTTGAGTCTTAAAGAATCTTTCAGAGTCGTCGTCCCTCAAGTATTTGGTCTCTGTATTTTCTTGTTTTTTTCTCAGTACATTGTTTCCCACGCTTATTCTATGTATATAGCTCCAATTAATCACACAAATACCTAAAAGAAAAGAAGAAAACTAAAGTGAAATTGCAGGGAATATCACAAGTCACAAGAATAATAATTAAGACATGTAGAGGAAAAATTATTAGGCATTCAACATAACATAGAAACAAGACAATTAAACTATCCTGTCTCAAATGATTTTAATTAAGGTTAGCTGTTCATTCACAAAAAGAAGAAGCTTAGCTGTTTGTTTATCTAAAAAATAAAAGGCTTAGCTGTCCATTAATTTCAGTCTTGCAGAGTTACAATCCCTCAAGTGTTTGATCTCTATATTTTCTTGTTTTTTGTTCAGTGCCTTGTTTCCTAATTATCCTATGTATTTTCTTGTAGAGTGCACACTTATTCTACACCAATGCCCCTCCATCCTCGAGTTACCTGCCCACCGTGGTAGTGCATCTCCTCCCTTTTGCTGCTCCATGTGGTAGCCTTGGAAATGTTAAATTATATTGTGTTGTTGCATTGCTATGTATGTAGTTCTGATCAATCACACACATACCTAAAAGAAAAGAAAAAAAACTAAAGTGAAATTGCTGGAAAAATTACAAGAAAAATAATGCCCATAACCTAAATAAAAAAACATTGCTATGTATGTACTTCTTGTCCATTTAAGGTAGTTTTCTTCCCGTCCACCCCAACCCATCTCTCTCTCAAGATTGGCTGATCAGTAATGCCCATAACCTAAATAAATGAAGAATAGTTAATGGCAAGTAATATATACGCACTTAGACAGCATGTCCAGAAGAGGCTTTAGTATATAAATGATATGCTGAAATTAAAACAAAAAATATTTTACAGGCTGCATCAAATATCATGTAGCGATAGTTCGTTGTTGACAGTATCAACAAAATCAAGCTAAATCACTGGGTACATGTTATTATATATGATAGGCTGTTATCTAGTACAGTTTCCTTCATGTAGTACAGTAGTAGTGAACAAAAATGGACAAAAACAAGGGGGGCTGATATGAGAAAGAGAAAATTAGCATACAGGCTTTCCATTGTGAAGAAGCGCAATAAGCGTGCCAAAAAGAGGCTTGCCTGCGAACAACAAATCAATATCCATCATTGTTGGTTGTGCTGAAATTAGTTGGCCTACACACTGTTACATTTCAATACCAGTTATGAAGCTCTTTGATCCATCTATGGGGGTCCAAGACCCAAACATAGTCAGCAGACTTCTCCGCACACCTCCAACCGTTCGCCTCTCCGAAATTGCATGAAACGAGTAAAGGTTTCATTATTTATCATGCAAGTGCGTTGAAAGTGAACTGCATATTGGGATTGGGAGTACAAGCTCAGACAACATGAATAGGAAAGCTCTTCAGTATGATTGACGTCATTGCTTCTTCTGCTTCTCTATGAGCAACCGTGACGGGGCCTGGAAAAAGTTCAGTAAATCTAGTTCAAGAACACAGATAGTTATGGAGCCTCCGATCAAGAACCCACCTTTTGATTTGAGTAATAAATAAATGTCCGGCTCACCTATTTACAATTTGGAAATAATTTACATCCACATTCAGATTTCCTCTACAAGTACATATTCACTTTTCCAGAACAATGTACAAATATGATTACGACAAACAAAAATAATACATAGGGCAAAACTATGACAAGGCATTTGTAGATGCGAAAATTGTAGTACAATCAGATGCGAAAATATGAGCCGGACATGAACACTCGGTAGGCTAATTAACCAGAGGAAAGAAACGCCACGACCTAAACTCTGAATCTCACGTACCTCACTGTTCCTCGACCCTTTTGCTGGTGGTATCTATATCTCACGTCCCAATCATGCTTCCCTTCCCTCTGTATCTTGGCACGCGATTGTGATGGCTTGCGGTGGTTCTTGGCCATTCACGGCCATTGGGCATGCCTGCTTTCTTGTGTTGAATTGCCCGTAGATAGATGATAAGATTGTGCGTTAGGCAAAAGCGTCTTACCTCATCTTGAGGGGCGTTGTACGTGTTATATAGACCAGGGGCGCACCTCCCTGGGATAGCGCATACAGTTGGAGATTACAATCTTGACAAGGAAGAAAGGGTAGAGAGATAAGGACTATGGCTACAAGATAGATATCCTCCTAACTACCTAATACATGTGGCGCAAGTAATGTAAACCTCCTGACCCCGTCACGCTACCATAAACCTTCGTTTAACACTCCCCCTTAATCACAACTTCATCAAGTTGAGATTATGCTTGAAATCTTCGAAGCTTCTGGTGGGTAATGCCTTTGTGAATCCATCTGCAACCTGATCTTTGGAATGCACAAACCGAATCTGAAGTTGTTTCTGAGCCACTCGTTCTCGGACAAAGTGGAAATCAATTTCAATGTGTTTTGTCCTGGCATGAAAGACTGGATTAGTAGATAGGTAAGTAGCACCCAGATTATCACACCAAAGACATGGAGCTTGTTTACTTTTTACACCAAGTTCTTTCAGAATAGACTACACCCATATAATTTCAGCTGTAGCATTAGCCAAAGCCTTGTACTCAGCCTCTGTGCTGGACCTAGAGACAATAGCATGTTTCCTGGCACACCAGGAGATTAAGTTTGGACCATAGAACACTGCAAATCCACCAGTGGAACGTCTGTCATCCAGACATCCTGCCCAATCAGAGTCTGAAAAAGCACTAACAAGTGTGGAAGATGACTTGCTGAAATTAAGACCAATACTAAGGGTGTTCTTGACATATCTAACTATGCATTTAGCAGCTGTCCAGTGAACAGTGGTAGGTGCATGAAGAAACTGGCAGACTTTGTTAACAGCAAAAGAAATATCTGGTCTTGTAAGTGTAAGATACTGAAGTGCACCTACCAGACTCCTGTATTTGGTGTTGTCTTCTTGACTGAGAGGTTGTCCTTCTGTAAGAGACAATTTTTCAGAACTGGATAATGGAGTAGGTGAGGGTTTACAACCTTGTAAGCCAGCTTTCTTTACTAGATCTGTGGCATATTTTTCCTGAGACAAGTGAAGTCCATCCTCATGTTTCTTCACTTCTATCCCAAGGAAATAGTGCAAATCTCCAAGATCTTTGAGAGCAAACTCTGTACTAAGATCCTTCAAAAGTCCTGTGATAGCTTCATCAGATGAACTTGTAACTATAATATCATCCACATAGATGAGGACAAATATATGTGTATTGCACTTATTGTAAATAAACAATGAAGTGTCAGACTTAGAAGGAACAAATCCAAGTGCTTGCATTTTGTGACTGAGACGTGAGTACCATGCTCGTGGAGCTTGCTTCAACCCATATAATGCTTTGTCAAGCTTGCATACATGAGTTGGTGCCTGTTGATTTTCAAAACCAGGAGGTTGTTTCATGTACACTTCCTCTTCCAGAACACCATGAAGGAACGCGTTCTGTAGATCTAGCTGTCTGAGACTCCAGCCCCTGGATACATCAATAGACAAAACAAGACGAATGGTAGCAGCTTTTACAATAGGACTAAAGGTGTCCTCATAATCTATACCATACCGTTGTTTAAAACCCTTGGCCACAAGTCTTGCCTTCTAGCGATCAATGATGCCATCAGATTTTCTCTTGATCCTAAACACCCATTTGCAATCAATGAGATTTTTACTCTGCTGTGGGGGAACCAAGTTCCATGTTTTGTTTCTCTTCAAGGCCATGTATTCCTCATGCATAGCCTTTTTCCACTTTGTCATCTGCAAGTGCTTCTTCTAGGGTGTGTGGTTCGCCTGGTTCACCTGTGGAACACACCATACCATATTTTGTAACATGCTTATAATTAACTGGTTGTATTACCCCTTTGTGTAGCCGTGTACGACATGGGGGTGAAGTAGCAGCCTGCATGGGTGGCACAGAAGATCCCGAGCCAATAGCAGGATCTGCAGGGTCTGCAGACGCCGATCCCGAGGCGGATCCAGCAGCGGCCGTCGAGTCTGGACCAGCAGCCGTCGAGTCGGGAGCCAGATCCTCCCCCGGATCCTCTGTGGCTGCGGGTGAAGACGGCAGCGCAGAGTCGTCGCAGAAGATCCCGCCCGACAGGACTCATCATGGCGCCGTGATGAGGGTCCAGCACCCTTTGCGCCAGAGGTGGGTCCCGCATCGTTTGGGCGGCACAGATCGCGCCGCTTGTAGCACACTAGTTGAGCGGGGAAGCACGCGCCTGCGGGTCCACCGGAAGGCCAATAATTGGCGGGTGCGGGTTCGCTTGCTGGCGCGTGGGCGACCACCCTGTCGCTGCTGGTGGCACGGAGTTTCGAGCCGATCCGGCTGCTGCAACGACATAGGCTGATCCCGAGGCTGATCTTGCAGGCGCGTCTGCCAGGACTGCGGGGACGGATCCCGAGGCAGATTTGCTCCCCGACGCATGACACATGAAATATGGCCTGATGAGATCATTTTCTTCACCAATTTCAGCTCTGTTTTTTCAGTGGAATTTCCTGCGTCATCACATAACTCATGCACAGTGGTTTGAGGGTTAGTCAACGTAAAATCATTGCGGTTATGTTCCCCTTCATCAAGGCCGGTGAGAGATGGTGGTAAAAGGAGGATTTCTTGACGAAGTAACGCGCCGGCATTGGGATGAAGATCAGCAAAGGGGAATTTTGTCTCATCAAAAACAACATCTCGTGAGATGTAGACACGCATAGTGGAGACATCTAGACATTTAACCCCCTTGTGTTGGGCACTATAGCCAAGAAAAATGCACTGTTTGGATCTGAACATGAGTTTGCGAGAATTGTATGGATGGAGATTGGGCCAACATGCACACCCAAAGACACGAAGAGATGTATAGTTGGGTTTGACATGAAGTAGTCGTTCGGTAGGTGTTTCATTGTTTATAACACGACTAGGGAGCATATTAATGATGTGAACAGCAGTCAAAAATGCTTCATCCCAAAATTTTAAGGACATGGAAGCACCTGCTAGAAGAGCTAGACCAACTTCAACTGTATGCCTATGCTTGCGTTCGGCAGAACCATTTTGTTGGTGAGCATGGGGGCAAGACATATGATGTGATATGCCAAGTGTTTGGAAGAAGGAGTTTAATTTTTCATACTCCCCCCCAGTCTGATTGGACAGCAATGATCTTGCTATCGAACTTTCGTTCAACAAGTGCTTGGAAATTTTTAAAGACTTGAAAGACATCAGATCTTTTCTTAAGAAGATATATCCAAGAGAATTTGCTGTAGTCATCAATGAAACTTACGTAGTAAGTGTGTCTACCAACAGAACTAGGGGCAGAACCCTAGACATCAGAAAAAATTAATTGCAATGGTTTGGTAGAAATGCTTGTAGAAATAGGATAAGGTAATTGATGACATTTTGCTCTCTGGCAAGAATCACAAATGGTTTCAATATTTCGCTCACCAACAAACGGGAGCTTATTTTTCCTAAGCAAATGTTCAACAAGAGAAAAGGATGCATGCCCTAAACGATCATGCCAACGTGTTGAAGAAAGTTTTACAACACCATAGGCTTGTTTATTGAATCTTCTAAGCTCCGGAATCAACGGGTAAAGACCTTGAATGCATGTACCTCGATATAGTACCTTCTTCGTGGCCTGATCCTTGATCAAAAAGAAGAAATGATGAAATTCAATAAAAACATGGTTATCAATGGTAATGCGATGAACGGATAGAAGATTTTTGTTGGCACTAGGGACATGCAAAAATGTTCGAAGATGAATTTTACGAGAAGGGGTACGTATAACCGAATGACCAACGTGACTTATGTTCATACCTGCACCACTGGCGGTGTGAATCTGATCCTTCCCGTGGTACTTTTCACGTAGGGTTACCTTCTTGAGCTCCCCCGTGAGATGGTTTGTTGCGCCGCTATCAAGATACCAGTTGGTATCAACGCCGTAGGATCCATCGGCGGCAGCAGCAACCATGTCATCTTCATCAGAGGAAGCTTCGTCTTCATCAAAACGATACCAGCAATCCTTAGCCGTGTGGCCAGGCTTGCCGCAGATCTGGCAGCGCACTGCAACGGGTCGTGATCTGCCCGAGCTACCGCCGCCACTGCCGCCCCCGCCACGGTGACCCCTGTTGTTGGTGAAGATGGGGCGACCGCCGCGGGAACCAGAGTTGCTGGAGCTCCCACCTCCTTGCTTGCCCTTGGATCGGGGAGGACCACGATGGCGAGACGAATACCAGCCGCCCCCGCGAGTAGCCGCGTTCGCAGAGGACTTGAAGCCGCCACCGGTGCTGTGAAACTGGGCGACACGCTGATCGAAGTTGCTCAGCATGGCGTACAACTCGTCGAGGGAGACGAGTGGCTGGTAGTCCATGTTCAGCCCATGCAGCAGGTAGGAGATGAGCTTGTCGTCCTGGATTGACTTGCCGGCCGCGGCGAGTTCATCGGCAAGACCACGCATGGAGGCGAAGTATGCATCAACCGATTGATTGCCCTTCTGTGCATTGATCAAGGCAGTGCGAATGTTGTTTACATGACTCAAAGATTGAGAGGAGAACATGCCTGCTAGCGCCACCCAGAGCGTGTGCGCGGTGGTGACCGTGGTCACCGCGATGAGCACCTCTTTGGAGAGGTTGTTGAGGAGGTAGCCGAGCACCTGTTGGTCCTCCCTCACCCAGATGGGATGGAGAGGGTGGGGCTCGGACGTTTCCTTCCCGTCCTTGTCCTTGGTGACGAGGAGGCGGGTGGGCTCCGGCATGGTGCCGTCGACGTAGCCGAAGAGCCTGGCTCCCCTCAGCTGCGGCGTAACTTGGGTTCGCCACAGGAAGTAGTTCATCCGGGAGAACTTCTCCGTGACCTGGCCGCTGAGGTTGGATTGGAAGGCACTGGAGGAAGACATGGCTTGGCACTAATGGAGATCGAAAAAAGCTAGGGTTTGGAAGAGGAGGCTCTGGTTACCATGTGTGTTAGGCAAAAGCGTCTTACCTCATCTTGAGGGGCACTGTACGTGTTATATAGACCAGGGGCGCACCTCCCTGGGATAGCGCATACAATTGGAGATTACAATCTTGACAAGGAAGAAAGGGTAGAGATAAGGACTATGGCTACAAGATAGATATCCTCCTAACTACCTAATACATGTGGTGCAAGTAATGTAAATATCCTGACCCTGTCACGCTACCATAAACCTTCGTTTAACATGTCTTCCAGAACAAATCCAGCTCGAGCACCATCCTCGACAAGTACGATCTGCACATGCTGCATGAAGACGAAGCAAGACCCTCCATGTAGGACGAATCGTAGAAGGGGCCGCCCACTGCGACCGACATGCCTACGGCCGGCGTTGACGACCAGCCGCTGCTTCCGTCGGCGTCGACGATCGGCCGCTGCTTCCATGGCGTCGCAGACAGTGGTGAGCTCTATGTCCGTGTGCAGGACTGCAGGTATGGGAGTGCCAGAGGTGCGTGCCCTGACACGGAGGGACGTCGGCCGAGAGCAAGGAACATGCCCCCCGAGAATTTGCCGGACGCGGACAGGCTATACCTCGTCTGAGTCCCGGCCGCCTTCACCTTGGAAGCGAGTTGTTAAGCATCGGCGCGGTGGATCATGGTGCAGCCCCTGAGAATGTTTGATTCGATGGGAAAGTATTGATTCCGTCCAGATATGTTGGGAGAGAATGGATGCATCTACGGGAAAAATTGGCAACTTTTGGATCGGATGAGTGAAAAAATAAAAATTGGAGGGGAGGGTGCCTACCGATCGATTGGGAGGGCAGGAAGGAAGGAACGACCTACGTATTGTCGAGTAGAGATGTTTGGTTGTTATTGTATAGGTAAGGCAGGGATCTATGTGTTAGGAAAGTTGGGATTTGGAATTGATGCCATGAAATTGGATTTCATTGTTTGGTAATGTGTTATTGGTTCTTGCCCATTTGTAATGTGTCTGATTAGGAAAGTTTGAAAATGTTAGGAAAGTTTTTATTGGGAGGGTGAAAAAACCAACGTGCAAAGATGTGGTGGGAGATGAGACGAAAAAACAAAACAGGCGAAAAAAAACCGACGAAATAAAACCCTGTAGCGGAAGCTATCAAGTCCTCCATTAGGAGTAGAGGAGGTGGGAGAAGAGACGAAAAAAAAACCAGACAAAGGTGCGATGTGAGACGAAAAAAGACCTAGGTCTAGAAACTATCAAGTCCTCCATTAGGAGTAGAGACTAGGCGGAACAACATAAATTAAAGGAGTTTAATCCAGCAAAAAGTAGTGCCGAGTCTGTGATTCAAACATCTGACCAAATGTTATATAGCAGCCTCGGATACCACTCCAACCAAAAAGGTCTCATGTTTCTAAATTATAATATGTATATTTATGACTGTATAACAAACATAATTTTAAAGGAATTTAAAAATTTACATGTCATTTTAGAAAGAATCCAAGTGTAATTTTAAAACATATTCATACAATTTAAAATATTTATAAACTTTGAAAATTCTTATATGATTCAAATATTATTCATGTGACGATTTGCAATCAGAGGGCGCACTAGGCTCATTTGTTTTTAAAACACACAAACTTTTATATACAGTATAAGCTTTTAAAAACAACACAAACAAATACTTAAAGCATGGACACTTTTATGTACTACATGAATATTTTATTAAAAACGTGGAAAATTTTAAAATTACATGAGGATTTATTTAAATATACAAAACTTTCTAAAATTACATTAATAATCTATTTAAAAAATTAGCACTATTTAAAATTATAAAATTATTTTCATACTGTTTATTTTTGTTAAATTATTCCATATAAATTTTATGAAATTGTATGAACTTTTAAAATGTATTTCATTTTGATTATATGTATATTACTTATAACACACGATTATGATTTACATATTTTTTACAAATTTCTAAATGAAAAAAATCTAACACGTTCAAAATGGGCTGCACTGTGGTCTGTTTTACCAACACCAACAGATTATGTTATAAACAGAAATTTACCTTTTATAACATTATATGTCGTGGGTTGTAGTGGTACAAGTTTGAATAATTGACCCAGCATTATTTTTGCTGGAATAATTACTTCCTCCCATCTTTTCGGATGGGCAACTCAAGGCGCTTTCAAAAACCATTAGTCGTAATGTTCGTGCATCGCAAACCTAAAAAATCCCCCCTCCCCCCTCCCGCGTCGCTCCCGCGAGCGACCGGGAGGGAAACCCTAGCCGCCGCCTCAGTCCTCCCTCCTCCTCTCCTCCTCTCCTCACCGCCGCCGGAGCGCGCTGACGGGCGAAGCCCGCCGGCGTCGGCGGCGGCGGGGCCCTTCCTCCCTTCGCTCGGTGGCGGCTGGCGCGGGCCGGCGGCGGCGGGCGTGGCGTCGCGCTGACGAGGGGTGTGGCGGCGGGGTCGCGGGCACGTGGCGGCGGCGTGGTGGGCTTCGTGGGCGTGCGCGCGTCCTTGGCAGGTGCGGCAGCGGCTTGGTCTGGCTCGGCTAGATTTGCTGCCTGGTGGCCACGGACGGCGCGGGGCGCCTGCCAGCGGGGCGCGTCTGCTGCTGCTCGCGCGGCTGCCGGTGGCCGGTGTGTGAGGCCCGGCGGGGCACCTCCTGTCGCCGTCTACGGGGCCGATCTTGACCATCCGGGCGTCCTCGTCGTCGGGCGGGTGTCCGGCTTGCTCTTTGCGATCTGTCTGGAGGCCGTGGTCGGGCGTTGCAGGGGGGCAACGTGAGGAAGCTGGCTGGAGGGATGGGTGGTCTGCCCACCCGTCACCGGCGCGGGGGTGTGCCGGTCGAGGTCTCACACCGCTCCGTCCCTTCCTCTTTCCCCTGGCCTGGTTGCCTCCAGCCCCATCTGTCGAGGCTTGTCGGCGCTGGCGGCTCTGACGTTGTTAGGGGTCTGCTGGTGGTGGAGATTCGCTCCTCTGGGCGGCCATTGGGGGTGTTGGGTGGCAGGGCGGCGGCTCTGCGGTGGGAGCTGCGATGTTCATGGGCAGAGCTCGCAGCTCGGGTGCAGACTGGCGGCCCCGGTCGCGTGGGCGGCGGGGTGGCTCTGGCATGGCGATCCGTGGTGGTGGTGCGGCAGGTCTTTCGACCGGGCGCACCCTGATCGGAGGTGGAGTGGTATGCCGGGGTGAAATCATTGTCTGACCGTGGTCAGACCGACGGTGGTGGCGTCCGCGGCCGTCATCCCCTTCTTGTAGGCTCCGTCGCGGTCTCTCCTGATCCTCCGTGTTGCCCCCGATGAAAATCTTGATCCTTTGGATCAGGTGGTGGCGGCACTATGGTGTCGTCTCCTTCCTGAAGGCACTACCTTGGGGCTCACGGTTCGTCGTCGGTCAGCTGCGTTCTTCACGGTGGCTTGTTCTCGGTGGAGGGTTCAGTCATCTTCGTAGTGATGCTTGTTGTACATCTGTTGTTTGCTTCGAGTTGGCTTAGCTGATCTTCTGCACCTTTGTATCTTGTTTTGGGTGTGTGCGTTTGGGGTGTCGTGTTGTATGGTTCGGATGTATGAGGTTCGGTGCTTTATATATAAAGCGGGGCGAAAGCCTTTTTCGGTAATGTTCGTGCGGTGAAAGAGTGACAACATCATTGCTCCAGTCCAATTACAGCCTCTTTATCGAAGTCTTTGGAGTATTTCTTGGAGCAGAAATTGATACCCCAACGAAGGTGTTTTCAGGAGATTTCATTGTAATTCTTAGTCATGGGAGTTTGTATTTTCTTGGATCTTAGGTCAAAATCAGTGTACCTATAATTGTTATGAGTATGAATAAAGTTACAGGTGTTTTTCAAAAAAATTACTTCCTTTATGTTGATCAGCCTTATAGTATATAAAGTATTCGAACTTATGCATATAAAACAAAAAATGTGATTCGGTCTACTAGCTAGCCACGCCCACATGCGAGAGATTGGTCGCGTGTTTGAACCCCCACTTTACCGGGGTTTTTTTGACAAATTTGTGTTGTTTCTCTCCAAGTGCCCATTTGTAAGAAAATGATAATTTCAAGGTGTTTTTGAGAAAACCATGGCCACACGCCCTACTCACTGCCGTCCGGTCGCTGACAAGGGGCCCAATGCCATGCTGGTTGCCACATCAGCATCGTGGACGTATACATATAAGATTTGAATCATATTTGCACGTCCATGCCAAGTTATGGAACTAGTTCGATGTATTTTGCAAGTTCAGGCACTAAAGTACACATTCATGGCAAGTTCAAGCACCAGTGGTGTAATTACCTCTTTTTCGACCATGCAAACTTTGCATATTTAGAGCATCTACAGCCGGACTCCCTCTCTCCGCTCTGCACTCCATCACTTCCTCTTTCCTCGTCGTCCACTCCTCTCTCAGTGTCGAGCACCGACAACGGCGGTGAGGCCGGATCCGGCAGCGAGGACGATCCTATCGACTGGGATGCTTTCGTTCGTGAGGCGGAAGTGGGCGACGACACGGACGGTAGCTCAGGCTCTGCTTCGTTCCCTATCACCCGGCGTCGTAGCGCGGACGCCAATGCCGGCCCGTCCCACACCGTGCGTAGCTCCACCTGCTTAGCCTGCTCCGTTCCGCTGGCCCGATGCCCTCCTACCTAGGATGGGCCGGCGTCAGTGCGCTATGAAGCCAGGTGACAAGGGACGGAGGGAGCCCGAGCTATGGCCTGTGTCGGCCCGTGAGTGAGGGAGTGAAGTTAGGGTTTGGTTCGGATGGGTATTTTTAGTGGGGACAGTGGGATCCATGTGGGCCAGCTGGGCCGTATTTCAATTTAAAAAATTCGATTCAATAACAAGCCTAGGCTACCGTAGATGGAAGATATACATAGCACATACGTATCTTTGTGAGTGCATGCATGCACACATACGTTGGGTGGAGTGATGATGTCGAGGTGTGTGATTAGAGAAGTTTTTATACCATGCAAACTTAGAGCATCTACAAACTTAGAGCTTCTAGAGAGACGGGCTTTCTATATCTACGGGCTGATCAGTGACTGGTCACTTTTGCCTGACCCAATCAGTCCTCTCAAACGTTTCCTATATGCCTGGACTGATCGGCACCTCTTATATCTAGCTCATATATAGAGCAGGTTGAGCACGCAGAGCTGCGCACGGTGCAGGACGGGCCGACGTCGGCCTCCGCGCTGCGACACCGGGTGTGTGACGAGGGACGAAGCAGATCTTGAGCTACTGCTCGTGTCGTCGCCCGCCTTCGCCACATGAGCAATGGCATCCTAGTCGATGGGATCATCCTTGCTGCCAGATCCAGCACCGCCGCCACCCGCTAACAGTGCTCGACATTGAGAGAAGAGTGGACGGAGAGAGAAGGGGAAGCAATGGAGAGCGGAGTTGAGAGAGGGAGTCCGGTTGTAGATGTTCTAAGTACGAAAAGTTTGCATGGTCGAGAAGCTTCTCTTATCACACACGTCGACATCTAGATCACTCCACCCCACTTATGTATACATGCATGCACTCAAAAAGATTTGTATGTGCTACATATATCTCGCCGTCTACGGTAGCCTAGGCTTGTTTAAAAAAAAATTGCATCGGGCCTAGGCTTGTTATTGGATCAATTTTTTTACTTGATGTGCCATATACGTACAGGCTTCGGAAGTCCCATGCATGCACTAAGATAGATATAACGTGATGAATGTGCCTCCCACTGTTTAATTTTGCTATGGCCTTGCACTAGTGATAGACAAGAACATGCTTGCGCATCGCCAGTTGCATGACGGCATGAAAGTGCAACTAATCCCCGGGTGGTTTTGGTAATTCATAACAACATATAGCTCATTGAACTAATATTCATTCAAGTTTAATATTTCAGAAAGTTCAATGAATGGCATGACATGGACTAGAGATGTGGACCCCTTAAAATGCTAAGGACACATATTGGCAAAATCTCAAAACTCTCCATTTCTATTTTAGTGATTCAAGATCACATTGAGTCCATAGGAAAGCTAATACTATTAAAAGGGGATGATGTGTTGCTTAATGATCTACTTGCTCAAAATGCTTAGTGATATTGCTCCAAAGCCCTCAACCACTTTCTCTTCTCATTTCAAATATGTCCAAAACCCAAAGTCAAACTCGGCCCCCCTGAATCTTTTATCCGGCACCACCGAGTTCATTTGACATAGCCACTGCCAGAAACCATAACACCTCGGTCACACCGATACGGATCTCGGTCTCATCGAGATGGCCCTGCAAACTCTCTGTTTCCCTTTTGTAATATTTCGGTCTCACCGAAATGAGCGATCGGTCACACCGAGTTTGCTTGACCAACTCTATGTTTGCTCTTTGCTGAAATCGGTCTCACCAAGTTCACGCAATCAGCGCCACCGAGATGAGGTTTTGCCCTAGCCCTAGCACATCGGTCCCACCGAGTTGTTTCAGTCGGTCCCACCGAGATTCCTAACATTCACATTTTGAACGGAATGAGTCTCACCGAGTTCTTCTATTCGGTCTGACCGAGTTGGGTCAAATATGTGTAACGGTTGGATTTTGTGTGGAGGCTATATATACCCTTCCACCCCCTTCTCCATATGTGAGGGAGCCATCAGAACGTGCCTACACTTCCAGCTCACATTTTCTGAGAGAGAACCACCTACTCATGTGTTGTGATCAAGATATTCCAATCCTACCACAAGATTCTTGATTTCTAACCTTCCCCAAGTTGCTTTCCACTCAAATCATCTTTCCACCATATCCAAATCTGTGAGAGAGAGTTGAGTATTGGGGAGACTATCATTCGAAGCACAAGAGCAAGGAGTTCATCATCAACACAACATCTATTACCTTTTGGAGAGTGGTGTCTCCTAGATTGGTTAGGTGTCGCTTGGGAGCCTCCGACAAGATTGTGGAGTTGAACCAAGAAGTTTGTAAGGGTAAAGAGATCGCCTACTTCGTGAAGATCTACCCGAGTGAGGCAAGTCCTTCATGGGCGATGGCCATGGTGGGATAGACAAGGTTGCTTCTTCGTGGACCCTTCGTGGGTGGAGCCCTCCATGGACTCGCGCAGTCGTTACCCTTCGTGGGTTGAAGTCTCCATCAACATGGACATACGATAGCACCACCTATCGGAACCACGCCAAAAATATGCGTGTCATCATTGCGTTTGCACTCTCCAAACCCTTCCCTTTACCTTCATATGCAATGTTTTACTTTCCGCTGCTACACTCTTAGAATTGCATGTGTAGGTTGATTGCTTAACTTGTGCTAAATTGCTAAAATCTGCCCACAACTAAAATTGGAAAAATGTTAGATTTTTATTTGGTCAAGTAGTCTAATCACCCCCCTCTAGACCTACTTTCGATCCTACAAGTGGCATCAGAGTTTTGGTCCCCATTTGCCTTGATTTCCATAGCTTTGGTGATCATAGCCTTGGTTTCACAACCTAGGAGAGTATGTCGTCTAGCGAGAGAAATTATCACCGTAGAGGTCCTTACTTTGATTGTACTAATTTTGCTAGTTGGAAGCATAAGATGAAAATGCATATTATTGGTCATAACCCCGCTGTTTGGGCTATTGTGCGCATTGGCTTGCAAGGTGATTTCTTCGAGGATGGAAAAGAACCGGATCATGAAGCATCCGCGGAAGAAATGAAGATGTTGCAATACAATGCTCAAGCTTGCGATATTCTCTTCAATGGATTGTGCCCCGAAGAATTCAATAAAATTAGCCGCCTTGAGAATGCAAAGGAAATTTGGGATACTTTGGTTGATATGCACGAAGGTACCGAGTCCGTCAAGGAATCAAAATTGGATGTGCTTCAAAGTCAACTTGACAAGTTCAAGATGAAGGATGGTGAAGGAGTCGCTGAGATGTACTCTAGGCTTGCTCTCATCACAAATGAGATTGCCGGCTTAGGAAGCAAAGAGATGACCGACAAATTCATCATCAAGAAGATCCTAAGAGCCTTGGATAGAAAATATGATACCGTGTGCACCTTGATCCAAATGATGCCCAATTACAAAGATCTCAAGCCCACGGAAGTCATTGGTAGAATTGTTGCTCATGAGATGTCACTAAAGGATAAGAAAGAGCTCCACAACAAGTCAAGCGGTGCTTACAAAGCTTCAAGTGTTGCTCCTACAACATCAAGAGTGAAACAAGTTTCCAATGAAGAATTGAGGTTAATGGTGAAGAACTTCAACAAGTTCTACAAAAATAGAAGCAAAGAGAGAAGCTCTAAGTCAAGGTCCTACAATGACAAAAGATCTTCTAGTCGTGATCGTAATTGCTACAATTGTGGAAGACCCGAACACTACTCCAATGAGTGTACGACTCCCTACAAGAAAAGAGAAGATTCACCAAAAGGGAGGAATAAAAGAGATGAATCACCACCAAGAGAGAGAAGGAGTAGAGATGATCGTTATGAACGAAAACCCTCTCGTAGAAGCAAGGATTCGGAAAGGAAGGACAAGTCATCAAAGGGCTACACAAGACGAAGACATCAAGCTCACGTTGGTGAATGGGTATCCGGTTCCGACTCCGACAACTACTCCGAGAGAAGCTATCACTCCGACTCCGAATATAGTCAAGATGAAGGTGTTGCTGGTCTTGCACTTGTGTCATCCAACTCCCACGACATATTTGACTCACCAAATGAAGGAATTGGAAGATGCTTCATGACTAAAGGTCCTAAGGTATCACACCCCGAGTATGTTGATTTCAATAGTGATGAAGATGATTTGCTAGCTGATGATGATTTACTTGTTGACAACACTAGTGATGAAAACTATGATGAATTTGCTAGTAATCATGCTAATCAAGATGAAACGAATGACAATGATAAGAAGGAGATTGAGCGTCTAACTAAAGAACTAAACACTCTTAAGTTAGCTCATAAAACAACTCTAGAGGATCATAGAGAGCTCCTAAGAACTCATGAGAAGCTACGCTTTGAGAAGCTAAATTTAGAGCAAGAGCATGGGTTCCTAAAAGCAATCAATGATGATCTTCGAAAGAAGAGTTATTCTTATATTGCCAAGCGTTTACTCTTGTCTACTTATATGCCACAAGTAAAATCTAGCAATAAGAACAAAAAAGATTCTTCCTCTAGTAGTAACAATAACAATGTTAAATCCAATATTGTTGCTTCTAGTAGTTCTCTTGATTCCACTAATGATTCTCTTAGCCAAGTTACACTTGAGCAAGAAAATAGCTTATTGAAGGGAATTATAGAGAAAGGTGTTTACAAGAGCCTAGCCGGAAGTAAGCAATTTGAGAAAATTTTACGCAAGCAAGGAAGGCACCGGAAGAATCAAGGTGTTGGTTTTGAATGAAAGTTTAATGCCAATGGAGTTGAGTGGGAAGAAGATCAATACCCCAAGACAAAGTTTGTTCCTCAATGAGAGAAGTAAGACCCCACTTCTTTCAAGGGGACACAAGCACAAGATGATCTTCCACCACAAGACCACAAGTTAAAAGGCAAGGACAAGCTTCAAGAAGAGATTGATTCATTTGAAGAAGCTCCTAAGGCCATGGTACAGTGGGTTCCCAAGACTACGTCAAGTTCTACTTCATCAAGCACGACTACAACTCCAAGGATTCCCATCAAGTTGATGTGGATCTCAAAGAAGAAGAACTAGAGAGTTCTTGAGGGTGACTCCGCCAACATACTTCACTCATATTCATTTTGGCAAGAAACTATGCAATCAACTTTCATATCTTGCATTAGTTCAAGGAGTCACAAACCCTCTTGTTGGTAAGACAAGGGACAAGGTAACCTAATGCCTTCATGGACATCATCATATGCATGTTTCACTCTATGTCTATGGATATCCTTGTATGTTCCTTGTGGGACTAACCCATGTAGGTATTGAAAGTGCAACACTCCAATGGATTGCTCCAAATGATCTACATCAACATTGAGCATCCACATCTTCAACATCTACATGAAGTCATCATCGACAAAACCCAAGGTTAGTTCATCCCTCTTAGTGGGGATATCACATCTAGGGGGAGCTTTACTCTAAGAATTGAGCTAAAGCAACTCTAATGGTGTGAACACAACAATGCTTTATGTAAAAGTGGTAACCCCACTTGTGCTTAAACGATGAGTATGACCTTCGATCAAATGTTCTCATTTGACTCCTCAGTCAATATACTCATATATAGATGACCTAGTCGTTGCCAATTGCTTGATAGATGCTAGAGTGTATGTGCATGCTTTGCCACATGTTTTATTTGCTATCTTATTGTGTGAGCATGTTGGTTGCATAATTTTCTCCATTCAAGGACATCCATTTGTAATTTTGATTGTTTGGTTTTTCTTTTGCCAAATGGATGGACAAGAATGCCTAAGTACTCCCTCTAGCTATCTATGCTTTTTCTCGTCTCAAACTCTATTCATGCTACATCACAAAATTTGAACAAGTCACTTTCGGACCCTCCGAGTGAGGAGCACTTGGAGCCACCGATCCGTCAAGGGCTAACTTCCAAAACCTCTTAGTGATTTTCGGTCAGACCAACTCATCCAACTCGGTCTCACCGAAATCAGTAAGTTGATCTAGGTTTTCATCTCGGTGCTACCAATTAGAACGATTCGGTCTCACCGAGTTGCAGCAACTGCTAGCAGTTTTGCATCTCGGTGCCACCGAGACGTTCCACTCGGCGCCACCGACAGCGTCTGGGTATATATACGGCGGCTCAAAGTTTGGAAATTTCTTCAAACACTCTCGCCCGCGCCTCCCCAGCACTACCACCCCTTGGTCTCCGGATCGTCGCCGTCTTCGCCAGTGCACCTCCGCCGCTGGTCTCTGTCGCCGTCAAGACGGATTTCTCCACCGCCATTGCCGCCGTAGCGAACCGTCACCAAGTTAGGGTACGGATTCGACCCTTTGTGCTATCCTTTACTCCTATTCTTGCACAAAGTACATTGCATGTATTCTTCCCACGTATGAAATCATCCTATCCAGCAAAGAAATCCTTTAGAATAGATTTGATGCAAAAACTTAGGGTTAGGTTTCCGCTGAACCCATCTTGGACCGACCGATCTGAATGTTTCGGTCACACCGATTGGCCCTGGCCATTGCACTAAGTACAATTCGGTCTGACCGAAGTGTACTAATCGGTGAGACCAAAATCACTTTCTCAGTGAAACCCTAGCATCTCGGAGTCACCGAACTGCGTCTCGGTCTAACCAAAACTACATGTTTAGACTTTGTTAGTGCTTTGGTGTCACCGAGTTTGTCAAATCGGTAGCTCCGAAATGCTTTCTACAGAAAACTATAGTTAAGTTTTTGTTTCAATTTTTGCAAAAACAAGCTGTATTTTGTGATGCTCATCTACTCTATCCACACCTATCTATTCACAGGGCCAGTTGCAGCTATGTCAGAAGCCAGTGACAGTCAGAATAAGTCTGAAGAGCAAGTTAACCTCAGTGAGGGCACTAGTCCCTGTGGTAGCTATGATGAGGGGAGTAGGAGCACTCCCAGCAACTTGCCTAAGGCAGCTACTAGGCAAAGAAAGAAGAGAAACTCTGACAGTGAAGATGAAGACTTTGTGATTGAGGAGGAAGTGACCTCCAAGAAAAAGGTGCTCAAGAAGGAGTATGCTGCTGTTGCTGCTACCAAGCCAGGACTGCAGAAGAAAGCTCCACCTAGGAGAGCCCCAATGTCAAAACCCAGAAAAGTTCCAACTCTAGAAACCATGAAGTTTACTTTGGAACAGTCTGATGATGAGGCTGTTGTGGAAAAAAAAGAGAGCTAGATCCACTACAACAAAGGTGCTTGGAAGACCTTCCATGAGGGAAGATGATGATGAAGAGGAGGAGGAAGAGCCTGCTGCACCTCCTGCCAAGACACAGAAGCTGATGGCATATGCAATCAAGACTAGGGCTGCA
This sequence comes from Thinopyrum elongatum, assembly GCA_011799875.1. Lineage (NCBI taxonomy): Eukaryota > Viridiplantae > Streptophyta > Magnoliopsida > Poales > Poaceae > Thinopyrum > Thinopyrum elongatum. The sequence continues at coordinate 29,825,704 of CM022300.1, read as the reverse complement.
CCTTCAAAGCCCAAGTCTGCTCCCAAACCTGCTGCCCCCAAGCCCACAGCTCCAGCTCAAGCACCCAAGTCAACAGCTCCAAAGAGATCAACAAGGAATATCTCAGCTCCAGAGAAGAACAAGGCCCCAGTGCCAGAAGTTCAGGAAGATGATGAGCCGTGCTCAGGAAACTAAAGCCCAAGATCCCAGATCATAATGATGATCATCCTGTGGCAGAAAACATGAAGTTGAGGAAGGATCATGGTCTGAGACTATGGAGGCAAGCTGATCCTTATGCCACAAGGAGAAGGACTGCTGTGGACTATCGTTTTCATACCAGAGAACAGCAGGACTTCTATGAGACCGTCTTGTTGGACAAGAAGACAATAGTCTGTGACATGAAATGGGTCGATTGGGATTACATTAATGACAATGAAGATTATTTTCCTCATGTGCATGGGAGCTTCAGGATGAATGGTGTTGACAAGTTTGTTGGTCAGAAATTGACAAAGTGGAACGATGAGATGATCATGCAGTTCTACTCTACTGCCCACTTCTACGCTGATGGTAAGATAGTATGGATGACTGAGGGAACCAGATACCACTCAACAATCTTTGAATGGGTCAAGCTGATCAATGCTCCCAAGGAAGAAGAAAATGATCTTGATGTGTATGGCAAGCCTAGGAAAGATCACAACTCTATGGCCAACATGTACAAGCCCATACCTGATGCAGCTTTGGAGACACACAAGCTTGGATCTATTTATTATCTGCTTGCTGGTTTGACTACGATGAACACCATCTTGAGGCACACACTGTTGCCCAAGTCTGGAGATCACAGGATGATACGTGGTCATTCCATCAACTTGCTTCATTTGTTTGATGTCCCTCAGAAATTCAAAGTCATGAGCTTGATTGTTAAGACAGTTAAGAGGACAGCAGCTGACCAGAAGAGGTCTTGTGGATATGCCTCACACATCCAGACATTGATCAACTCCAATGTGGGAACTGGGACATATCTGCTGGACAAAGAGCATCTACCCCTGAGGCCAGACTTTGAGGACACCTAGGTTGTCATGGATGCTTCACATCCTACTTGTGCTGAAGCCCAGGAAAAGATTGAGAGAGCTAAGGCTGCAAAAGCAGCAAAGGCAGCAAGTGCCCCAGATGCTTCAGTTGTGAATCTCAAGACCAAGCAAGATCAACTCAGTTATCTAATTGAGGCTACCGTGAGGATTGAGAAAAGCTTGGCCACCTTGTCTCAAAATTAGGAGAGTCTTGAGAGGATCATTGAGACAAAGATACATGACCTTGATTTGAAGGTCACTGAGATTCAGACAATTGTGGAGAAACTTCGGGATGATGCTGAGGACAGGGATGATAGACCCACAATAGACACATTTCAGAGAGTGCCAAGGGCACAAAGATCATTAGCTATGCTAGTAGCCAGAACTTCCATCTCAGCTCCTGCAGCCACTGCCACAGTTGTCCCTCCAGTGTCAACTCCTCCAGCTCCACAGACTTCCACAGAAGCATTTGCTGATGGACTCCTCTCCACGCCGTCTACGCACACCGGAGCTCCTGGAGATCGTGCTTAGAGTGTCGTATAGCACTGTATGTTTTCAAACTTTTTGGTAACTTGTTGCCAAAGGGGAGGAAAGTGTATAGATCATAGGCTTCGAGAGAGAGAGAGTGCCTTTTGCTTTTTGTTGGTTTTATTTACCTTGCTACTTTGGTTGTTTCGTTGTTGCTACTCTTGCTACATTTGTGTTATGCTCGTGAGATAATTATGTGATCATGTGTCTGATCATACTATGCTTAATGTGTGCTTGCATGGTTATATCTATGAATGTTTGTGTAAGATCAATCACTTGTATCCTTAATGTTTGTGTATGATCAATCACTTGTATCCTTAATGTTTGTGTATGATCAATCACTTGTATCCTTGGTGATGAGTGCATGTTACTTAATTCTTATCATTTTGAGCGCTCCACCAAGATGTATGTGACATGGAAGAGTGACCCATGATCCTAATCGATTGTGCATTTGCATTCAAACACAAATTTTAAATAATGCACAAATTTAGGGGGAGCTCTTGCTTATCACATACTTCTCAAAGCGACGATGTACTTCATTCATCTTATCATTTGTTGAAGCTTTGATCTATATGTTGTCATCAATTAACAAAAAGGGGGAGATTGAAAGTGCAACTAATCCCCAGGTGGTTTTAGTAATTCATAACAACATATAGCTCATTGAACTAATATCCATTCAAGTTTAATATTTCAGAAAGTTCAGTGAATGGCATGGCATGGACTAGAGATGTGGACCCCTCAAAATGCTAAGGACACATATTGGCAAAAGCTCAAGACTCTTCATTTCTATTTTAGTGATCCAAGATCACATTGAGTCCATAGGAAAGCCAATACTATTAAAAGGGGATGAGGTGTTGCTTAAAGGTCTACTTGCTCAAAATGCTTAGTGATATTGCTCCAAAGCCCTCAACCACTTTCTCATTCCAAATATGTCCAAAACCCAAAGTCAAACTCGGCCCCACCGAATCTTTCTATCCGGCGCCACCGAGTTCATTTGACATAGCCACTGCCAGAAACCCTAACACCTCGGTCACGCCGATACGGATCTCGGTCTCACCGAGATGGCCCTGCAAACTCTCTGTTTCCCTTTTGTAACATTTCGGTCTCACCGAAATGAGCGATCAGTCACATCGAGTTTGCTTGACAAACTCTCTGTTTGCTCTTTGCTGAAATCGGTCTCACCGAGTTCACGCAATCGGCGCCACTGATATGAGGTTTTGCCCTAGCCCTAGCACATCGGTCCCACCGAGTTGTTCCAGTCGGTCCCACTGAGATTCCTAACGTTCACATTTTGAACTGAATCGGTCTCACCGAGTTCTTCTATTCGGTCTGACCGAGTTGGGTCAAATGTGTGTAATGGTTGGATTTTGTGTGGAGGCTATATATACCCTTCCACCCCCTTCTCCATATGTGATAGAGCCATCAGAATGTGTCTACACTTCCAGCTCACATTTTCTGAGAGAGAACCACCTACTCATGTGTTGAGATCAAGATATTCCAATCCTACCACAAGATTCTTGATTTCTAGCCTTCCCCAAGTTGCTTTCCACTCAAATCATCTTTTCACCATATCCAAATCTGTGAGAGAGAGTTGAGTGTTGGGGAGACTATGATTCGAAGCACAAGAGCAAGGAGTTCATCATCAACACAACATCAATTACCTTTTGGAGAGTGGTGTCTCCTAGATTGGTTAGGTGTCGCTTGGGAGCCTCCAACAAGATTATGGAGTTGAACCAAGAAGTTTGTAAGGGCAAGGAGATCGCCTACTTCGTGAAGATCTACCCGAGTGAGGCAAGTCCTTCGTGGGCGATGGCCATGGTGGGATAGACAAGGTTGCTTCTTCATGGACCCTTCGTGGGTGGAGCCCTCCATAGACTTGCGCAGCCGTTACCCTTTGTGGGTTGAAGTCTCCATCAACGTGGACGTACGATAGCACCACATATCGGTACCACGCCAAAAATCTCCGTGTCATCATTGCGTTTGCACTCTCCAAACCCTTCCATTTACCTTCATATGCAATGTTTTACTTTCCACTGCTACACTCTTAGAATTGCATGTGTAGGTTGATTGCTTGACTTGTGCTAAGTTGCTAAAATCTGCCCACAACTAAAATTGGGAAAATGTTAGATTTTTATTTGGTCAAGTAGTCTAATCACCCCCCCTCTAGACCTACTTTCGATCATACACGATGACTTTTCTATACAGATGAAAATAATCTTCTTGTTTGTACTCCAGATCAAGACCAACAAACTTGTACCTGTCCTCACGCAGCCATTGCTCATAAAGAGCAATAGTGTCCTCCACCTTGTAGGGCTCATTGGTATACAACACCTCGAGCTTGGTGTTACCATCGGCATCTATATAGAGATGCTCGGTAGTGTTCCTGAAGTCGTCCATGGAACTGAGGGTGAGGGTGCCAATGGAGTTTTGATGTGCTTCTCTGGCGTCACTCGGACGTGGTGAGGCTGATGGGAACTGCCTGCGGTTCTGTGGCGAGAATCCGACTTGGTGACCTCCTGGAATAGACTAGTATTTAACCTTGGGGAAAGACGACTCAGTTACCATCCCATTAAATTGGATTGGGAACCATGTATAGATGGTTGTGCTTCTGCAGCTTGTGGAATCATGCACTTCTAAAGTCACGGTTGGCACGCTGAAATCGAGGAGCCTCTAAATTAACTCTAGCATGGTAACTAGCACACTGAATAGTCACATCCAATAGCCATCCCATTGGTCATCAGCTCATCTTTTGACAGAGAGAAGAATGTGAGGAGGCAAGAGAAGACCCTATCGTCCAACTTAGATCTATCGAATACATATACTACACGGGGAGTGAAGCCAATAGAAGCACGGTTTGACTGGCAGCAAAGCCACAAGCGTGCCTCCACCTTATTTATAGACGTGCCTCTATGATATCGGCGGACGTGCATCTCTAAGTCTGCGTGCCACTGAAAACATTGCCAAAACAAAGGCACGGCCATGCCTCTGACTTAGGTATGACCGTGGGCTCTCATACAGATTCACACTTGATCCAAGGAACATTTGAAAAATAGAAACACGACAGTGGCTCTCTGGGTCAACAAGTGATTGAAAACATTGCAAACGCAGAGACACGACGGTGACTCTACTTCAGGTGCAATAGTGCCTCTGTGACTCTCTTTTGTGAATGATCATGCCTCTCCTGAATTTGCCTCCCCTGACGTAACGATCACGCCTCTCATGGTGTCACGACCGTGCATCTCCTAGCGTCATTACCATTCCTCTCCTAAAGACACACCAAACCTATCTGATTGAACATGTGATTAAAAATGTTTCAATCACATAAGCACGACCATGCTTTTTTGGATTCTAGAACCGTGCCTCATGTAGTTCTGTGAGGCACAACAGGCAGCTGGACGAGTCCCGTGGGAGGCAGCTCAGCTGGACGACTCCAGCGGGAGGCAGCTGGACGAGTCAAACATCTCGTGTCCCCGTAGCCCCTCGGAATGCACGCATCCTCTACAATCAGCATTCATTCGATTTCGCGGAAAAAAAACCCAGCATTCGTTACTTCTCTTCCTCTCTCGCGTCTCCTTTATATATCAATCCGCACCGACTCCCTAAGCCACATCACTACCCATTAGCATGTTCAGTCGTCTGCTTCTAGGGTTCGTGCTTCTTGGCGTACCCAATCTGATTTCACATTAGTTATTATAGTGTTTTTATTGGGTTTCTGGATTAATTTCTAAGCCGTACTTCTCTCGCGGATTGGTCACCGGTGCTTGCGCTAAACTTCCTCTACTCCATTGATATGTCTCCAACGTATCTATAATTTTTGATTGTTCCATGCTATTATATTATCAATCTTGGATGTTTTATATGTATTATTATGCTATTTTATATCATTTTTTGGGACTAACCTATTAACCTATTGCCAAATGACAGTTGCTATTTTTTCCTTGTCTTTGTCTTTACAAAAAATCAATAACAAACGGAGTCCAAACGGAACGAAACTTTTTGATGATTTTCTTGGACCACAAGACACCCTGGAAGCTTCGGGAGGAGGCCAAAAGAGCCACGAGGTGGCCACAAGCTCAGGGGGCATGCCTGATACGTCCCCAATGTATCTATAATTTTTTTATTGTTCCATGCTGTTATATTATCATTCTTGAATGTTTTCCAATCATTTTATAGCAGCTTTATATCATTTTTTGGAACTAACCTATTGACATAGTGCCCAGTGCCAGTTGCTTTTTTTGCTTGTTTTTTACTTCACAGAATATCCCATACCAAACGGAGTCCAAACGCTGCGAAACTTTTAGGAGATTTTTTTTGGACCAGAAAACAACTTGGGAGCCAAGGAAGCACCTGGGGGGAGGCCCGTGGGGACCACAAGACACCAGGGCTCGCCCAGGAGCCCAGACGTGCCCTGGTGGGTTGTGGGGCCTACGAGGGTCTCCTGCACCGCCTCTTCGCTCTATAAATACCCAAATATTCCAGAAACCCTAGGGGAGTCGACGAAAAACAATTCCAGCCGCCGCAACTTTCAGAACCACGTGATCCAATCTAGAGCCCTTTTCCGGCAATCCGCCGGAGGGGAAGGAATTTCTGGCGTCGTTGCTGGGGAGACATCATCAACATCTATCAGGTTCCTAATCACAAATCTCATCTCCTTGCAATTTACATTATTTTCCATTTGCCTCTCCTTTTCATCTCCCCCACTTCAAAAAAAATTTGCTTTTCTATTCACCTTCTTTTTCGTTCGCCCTTTTTCTCGTTTGATCTTTTGTTTGCTTGAACTCGTCATCATGAGTGACTTTGGTATGGCAGAAACAGATGATGGCCTAACTCCTAAAATTGGACGATCTGGAAATCTGGATGCTAAAACTTTTGTTTCGGGGAAAGGGAATGTTATGGGAAAAGAACATATCCAAGAATTTTTCAATTGTGTTGGAAATTTGACTTTTGATGATGCTCCTATACTTAAAAGAACTAAAACTTATCGGAAGCTATTTCAGCACTAGTTCTGAAACTTGAAAATAGATTTATCCGTACCCATCCTACCTTGCAAAGATTGTTTTATGAGCTACCCATTATAAAAGATCCTAAAGCTAAAAAGATAGCTACCCATGTTCTTATGAATGAATTTGATCACATAATACGAGAAGCTAGGGAAATTTTTGATTTTTATGGTATGAGCCATGAAAAACCGGTGATAGATGAGATCCTTTACAATAGTAACTATATGTTGAGACATTTGCTTGGAAATAATCAAATTTTTTTATGAGAACCTTAAAAAGGAAATCCTCGTTTTAGATGTGATCCAACAAGTTGTCAATGATGTTAATCAACAATATTCTTGGATTGTGGCCGGAAAACAAAGGGGGTACGTAGATGGGCAACTCGATAATGCTAAAATTTCTATGGATAATGTGTTTCAAGTTATTTTTGCAAAACCTCCTGACAAAAACACATCTATGGAAAATAAGAAGAAAGATGACAATACTTGAATCTATGCATTATGCCTAGCTAGGGGCATAAATCGATAGCGCTTGTTGGGAGGCAACCCAATGAATAATTTTTTCCTTTTTATTTTTGTTCTTGAGTGTTTGCACAATTATGCTATTGTTATGATTGTGTTTTTTATGTTTTAATTAGTATTTGTTCCAAGTAAAGCCTTTGGGATAGCTTTGGTTGATAGTTGATTTGATGTTGTTGAAAAACAGAAACTTTTGCATCCAGTAGCAGAATTGTTTAAATTCACAGAAGCGACGAAAAAGTCTGAATGTTTTACACAAGATTTATATACCAATTGTCTCTGTTGTCCTAATTTTTCAGAATTTTTGGAGTTACATAAGTATGAGTAAAATTTGCATCTTTACAGACTGTTGTTTTTGACAGATTCTGTTTTCTTTGCATTGTGTGCTTGTTTTGATGAATCTATGGTTTGTATTGGAGGGTATAAGTGATGACCCACAAGTATAGGGGATCAATCGTAGTCCTTTCGATAAGTAAGAGTGTCGAACCCAACGAGGAACAGAAGGAAATGACAAGTGGTTTTCAGCAAGGTAATTTTCTAGAAGCACTGAAATTGTTGGTAACAGATAGTTTGGTAGCAAGATATTTTGTAACGAGCAAGTAACGGTAATGGTAAATAAAGTGCAGAAAGGTAGCCCAATCCTTTTTTAGCAAAGGACAGGCCAAAGCAGTCTCTTATGATAAGCAAAGCGTTCTTGAGGGCACACGAGAATTTCATCTAGTCACTTTCATCATGTTGATTCGATTTGTGTTCGCTACTTTGATAATTTGATATGTGGGTGGACCGGTGCTTAGGTGCTGTTCTTACTTGAACAAGACTCCTACTTATGATTAACCCCCTCGCAAGCATCCGCAACTACAAGAAAAGTATTAAGATAAAATCTAACCATAGCATTAAACTTTTGGATCCAAATCGGTCCCTTACGGACTAGCGCATAAACTAGGGTTTAAGCTTCTGTCACTCTAGCAACCCATCATCTAATAACTACTCCACAATGCATTCCCTTTGGCCCAAATATGGTGAAGTATCATGTAGTCGATGTTCACATGACACCACTAAGGGAATCACAACATACATACCATCAAAATGTCGAACACATATCAAGTTCACATGATTACTTGCAACAAGATTTCTCCCGTGACCTCAAGAACAAAAGTAACTACTTACAAATGATAATCATGCTCAAGATCAGAGGGGTATTAAATAGCATAATGGATCTGAACATATAATCTTCCACCAAATAAACCATATAGTAATCAACTACAAAATGTAATCAACACTACTAGTCACCCACAAGCACCAATCTAAAGTTCCGGTGCAAAGATTGAACACAAGAGATGAACTAGGGTTTGAGAGGAGATGGTGCTTTTGAAGATGTTGATGGAGATTACCCTCCCCAAGATGGGAGACTTGTTGGTGATGATGATGACGATGATTTCCCCCTCCGGGAGGGAAGTTCCCCTGGCGGAATCGCTCCGCCGGAGGGCAAAAGTGCTCCTGCCCAAGTTCCGCCTCGAGACGGCGGCGCTTCATCCCGAAAGTCCTCTCCTTTTTTTTCTAGGTCAAAATGACTTATATACCAGAAGAGGGGCACCGGAGGTGGGCCGAGGAGGGCACAACCCACTAGGTTGCGCCTGGGCTCCCTGGCGCGCCCAGGTGGGTTGTGCCCACCTGGTGGGCCCCTTCTGGTGGTTATTTGCTCCAATATTCCTCATATATTCCAAAATAAGTCTCCATAAATTTTCAGCTCATTTGGAGATGTGCAGAATAGGTAACTCTGACATAGCTTTTCCAAGTCCAGAATTCCAGCTGTCGGCATTCCCCTCTTTGTGTAAACCTTGCATATTATGTGGGAAAAGGCATTAGAATTACCCCAAAAAGCATTATTATGTAATAAAACATAGTAAATAACAGTAGGTAAACATGATGCAAAGTGGACATATCAACTCCCCCATGCTTAGACCTCGCTTGTTCTCAAGCGAAAACCAAAAATCGAAAAACATGTCCACATGCTTAGAGAGAGAGGTATCGATAAAAACAAAATACGGACATAGAAGCATCATGTATATTATTATAACAGCAATAAACTTTATCATAGAACTTTTATCATAAACTTCTCATGAACAAGTAACAATTCATCACAACATCGAAGTATAAAGCATAAACTCTATTGAAAACCAACAAACTATGTTCTCAGTCAACTTGCAACTACAATTCATCATCTTTTCAGGAAGGGTCACGTATCGGAGCCTTTTGGCAAGTCCACATACTCAACCATCATATAGTCTTCTATGATTGCTAACACTCACCACATACCCATGAGAAAAAAGTTTCAACCAGACACATAGGAAGATAGGGGCTTATAGTTTCGCCTCCCAATGCATTCACCTCAAGGGTGATATCAACAATAATAACTCATGTCCACCCATATTCAACTGGATATATGTGCCTAGATCTTTCCTCACCACATGATGCTTGCAAAAGAGAAAATAAAAAGTAATAGGGAAGAATACTTTGACTCTTGCATAAAAGTAAATACATAAAAGTAAAAGATAGGCCCTTCGCAGAGGGAAGCAGAGGTTGCCATGCGCTTTTTGGTTGTATGCTCAATCTCTTAGTGCAAAAGAACGTCACGTTATGTTGCCCCTTGTGATAGCAACCTTTATTATGCAGTCTATCGCCTTTATTATTTTGCCATCACAAGTTCATACAACGCTCAATTTTCTCTTACACTAAATGATCTAACACATTTAGAAGCAATTTTTATTGCCTTATTGCAATGATGACAACTTACTTGAAGGATCTTACTCAATCCATAGGTAGGTATGGTGGACTCTCAAAGCAAGATTTGGGTTTAAGGGTTTTTGGATGCACAAGTAGTATCTCTACTCAGTGCGGAATTTTTGGCTAGCAAAGATAGGGGGCAAGCACCACATGTTAAAGGATCTATGAAAATATAACTTCTATGTGAATATGAACAAACATAAATCATTACGTTGTCTTCCTTGTCCAACGTTAACAATTTTGGCATATAATATTTTGATGGGGGCTCACAATCATAAAAGATGTCCAAGATAGTGTATTTGCATGTGAATCTTCTCTTCCCTTATTAATTCTTTCATGAATTGCATCATTGACCAATGCTATGTTTATCAATCTCCAATAAATTTTACTACTTATACTCTTCCTTATGTGATGTCATTACTTACCATAAGATTAGCATATGATCTTTTTCATTTATTTTCCTTTCTTTTTATTGAACATGAAAGTAAAGAAAGCAAAACTCAAACTAAACTTTATTATATATCTCGCACACGATTACAAGGATAGATAGATCACTAAGCAAACTCTCGAAGGAAGATCGAACTAAATTTTTATTCAACTAAAGCAAAAGATAACTAAGGATCGAACTAAGATAAATAAAGGCAAAAGATAGTGGTGGTGATAAGATACCGGGGCACCTCCCCCAAGCTCGGTACAAGCCAAGGGGAGTGCCCATACCCGATACTCAAGTCTCCTTTGGTGATGAAGAAGGTGGTGGTGGTGATGATGTAGTGGCGATCTTCTTCCTCAACTTACGCTTGAGGATGGAGTTTTCCTCCTTTAATTCACCGATCTCCTGCTCAAGCTCTAATATCCTTTTGCATAATTCTTGCTTGTTTTCCTGCAAAAGACTAAAGGGGATAAACTGAATCTCAGGTTTCTTTGCTTTGTTGGGGAGACTTGATTTCTTGAATTCCACGTGCATATCCCCAGGTTGAGGTAATGGAGCTTCATCTTCGTCTGAGCTTGTCTCCTCCTCCGTTTTTGGATCATAGTCTTCTTCCTCCTCCAAAGTCCAGCTATAATGCTCCACATCCCCATAAACCTTGGGATTTGCGATATGACCAGCAACATAGCTCTCACCCTCCAAGTCTTGAGATGACATATTTTCAGATCTGTCAGGAAAACAGCAAGAAAGAAGAACAGAAGATTTCTCCGCGATACGGTGGTCAATGGGTTCAGGGGGTATATAAAGATTTTTTTTATCTTGGGAAACAAGCAAATGGGAGAAAAACGGAGTCCGGAAGGTACCCGAGGTGGGCACAACCCACCTGGGCGCGCCTGGCAAGCCAGGCGCGCCCTGGTGTCTTGTGCCCACCAGGGTTGCCTTCCTGGTTGTTTCTTATTTTCCCATTTTTTTAAATATTTCAAAACTGACAAAAAATATTTTTGCGGATTTTTCGGAGTTCGTTTACTTACCGTATCACGTACCTCCTCTTTTTTCACGATTCTGGAGTGTTCCGGAAGGATTCTTTTATGTGTTCCTCCGGTGGTATGGTTTGAATAATATTGCTTTCAACATTAATAGGCGTACCTGAGATATAGTGTTTAATTCTTTTCCCATTGACAACCTTCGGGTTAGTACCTTCGGCATTATTTATTTTGATAGCTCCAGAACGATAAACTTCTTCGATAACATAAGGTCCTTCCCATTTGGAGAGAAGTTTTCCTTCAAAGAATCTGAAACGAGAGTTGTACAAAAGGACATATTCACCCACTTTGAACTCACGCTTCTGGATTCTTTTATCATGCCATCTTTTAACCTTTTCTTTAAATAATTTGGCATTTTCATAAGCTTGGGTTCTCCATTCATCTAGTGAGCTAATATCAAATAACCTCTTTTCACCGGCATGTTTGAAATCATAGTTGAGTTCTTTAATTGCCCAATATGCTTTATGTTCTAACTCAAGAGGCAAATGACAAGCTTTTCCATAAACCATTTTATAAGGAGACATACCCATAGGATTTTTATAAGCTGTTCTGTAAGCCCAAAGTGCATCATCTAATTTCTTAGACCAATTGTTTCGGGACCTATTGACAGTTTTTTGTAAAATTAATTTTATTTCTCTATTGCTAACTTCAACTTGACCACTAGACTGAGGATGATAGGGTGATGTAATTCTATGGTTAACATCATACTTAGCAAGCATTTTACTGAAAGCACCATGAATAAAGTGTGAACCACCATCAGTCATTAAATATGTAGGGACTCCAAACCTTGGGAAAATAACATCCTTAAGCATTTTAATAGAGGTGTTGTGATCATCACTACTAGTTGGAATAGCTTCTACCCACTTAGTAACATAATCAACAGGAACAAAAATATGTGTATACCCATTAGAGGAAGGAAAAAGTCCCATGTAATCAAAACCCCAAACATCAAATGGTTCAACAGCAAGAGAATAATTCATAGGCATTTCCTGACGCTTACCAATATTACCAATTCTTTGACATTCATCACAAGATAAAACAAACTTACGGGAATCCTTGAAGAGAGTAGGCCAATAAAAACCAGATTGCAATACCTTATGAGCAGTTCTATCTCCCGCATGATGTCCTCCATAAGCTTCGGAGTGACATTTCCATAGGATTTGTTCCTGTTCATGATCAGGTACACAACATCTAATAATACCATCTACTCCTTCTTTGTAAAAATGTGGGTCATCCCAAAAGTAATGTCTTAAATCATAGAAGAATTTTTTCTTTTGTCGGTATGTGAAACTAGGTGGTATATATTTAGCAACAATATAATTAGCATAGTCAGCATACCAAGGAGTGTTATGAGAAACATTTATTGCAGCTAGCCGTTCATCAGGAAAACTATCATCAATAGGTAGTGGGTCATCAAGAATATTTTCCAACCTAGACAAGTTATCAGCTACGGGGTTCTCAGCTCCTTTTCTATCAGTAATATGTAAATCAAATTCTTGTAACAGGAGAACCCACCTAATGAGTCTAGGTTTAGCATCTTTCTTTTCCATAAGATATTTTATAGCAGCATGATCAGTGTGAACAATTACTTTAGAATCAACAATATAAGATCTGAATTTATCACAAGCAAACACAACTGCTAAAAATTCTTTTTCAGTAGTAGCGTAATTTCGTTGAGCACTCTCTAGAGTTTTACTACCATAATGGATAACATTTAACTTCTTATCAACTCTTTGTCCTAGAACAGCACCAACAACATAATCACTAGCATCACACATAATTTCAAAAGGCAAGTTCCAATCAGGTGGTTGAACAATAGGTGCAAAAATTAAGGCTTTCTTAAGTGTTTCAAAGGCTTCTACACAATCATCATAAAAACAAACGGAACATCCTTTTGTAAAAGATTTGTAAGAGGCCTAGAAATTTTAGAGAAGTCTTTAATAAACCTCCTATAGAAGCCAACATGACCCAGGAAACTACGAATATCTTTGATATCTTTAGGACATGGCATTTTCTCAATTGCATCAACTTTAGCTTTATCCACCTCAATACCTCGTTCAGAAAATTTATGTCCCAAGACAATACCTTCATTAACCATAAAGTGGCACTTCTCCCAATTCAAGACAAGATTAGTTTTCTCACATCTCTGCAAAACTCGATCAAGGTTGCTTAAGCAATCATCAAAAGAAGTTCCGTAAACGGAAAAATCATCCATGAAAACCTCAGCAATCTTTTCACAAAAATCAGAGAATATAGCAGTCATACATCTTTGAAAGGTAGCAGGTGCATTGCATAAACCAAAAGGCATACGTCTATAAGCATAAGTTCCAAAAGGGCAAGTAAAGGTGGTTTTCTCTTGATCAGGTTGTGAAACAGGTATTTGAGATAAACCAGAATATCCATCAAGGAAGCAAAAGTGTGTGTGCTTAGACAGTCTTTCTAGCATTTGATTAATGAAAGGCAAAGGGTAATGATCGTTTCTAGTTGCTTTATTTAATTTTCTAAAATCAATTACCATTCTATAGCCAGTGACAATTCTTTGTGGAATGAGTTCATTTTTATCATTAGGAACAACAGTAATACCTCCCTTCTTACGGACACATTGAACGGGACTTACCCATCTACTATCAGCTATGGGATAGATTATACCTGCTTCCAGAAGCTTTAGTATTTCAGTTCTTACCACTTCTTTCATTTTAGGATTCAAACGTCGTTGGTGATCAACAACGGGTTTAGCATCAGGCTCCATATTAATCTTGTGCTGACATAGAGTGGGACTAATGCCCTTAAGATCATCAAGAGTATATCCAATAGCAACTCGGTGCTTCTTCAGAATTTTCAATAATCTTTCTTCTTCATGTTCTGAAAGGTTAGCACTAATATTAAACAGAATATATCTTTTTCTCATCAAGATAAGCATATTTCAAAGTGTCTGGCAATTGTTTTAATTCAAACACAGGATCACCCTTAGGTGGAGGAGGACCTCCTAGAGTTTCAATAGGCAAATTGTGTTTAAGCAGAGGTCGTTGTTCAAAGAAAATTTTATCTATCTCATGTCTTTCATGCATATGCATATCATTCTCATGGTCTAGCAAATATTGTTCTAGTGGATCAGTAGGAGGCACGGAAATAGAAGCAAGACCAATTATTTCATCCTTACTAGGTAATTCTTTCTTATGATGTTTTCTACTAAACTTGGAAAAATTAAACTCATGAGACTCATCACCAAAACTAACACCGACGGTTTGTTTCTCACAGTCTATTTTAGCGTTAACGGTGTTCAAGAAAGGTCTACCAAAGATAATGGGACAGAAGTCATCTTGTGGGGAACCAAGAACAAGAAAATCAGTAGGATATTTTATTTTCCCACACAAGACTTCAATATCTCTAACAATCCCAAGTGGTGTGATGGTGTCTCTATTAGCAAGTTTAATAGTAACATCTATGTCTTCTATTTCAGCGGGTGCTATATCATTCATAATTTTTTGATATAAGGTAAAAGGAATAGCACTCACACTAGCACCTAAATCACATAAACCATGATAACAGTGATCTCCTATTTTGACTGAGACAACAGGCATGCCAACAACAGGTCTATATTTATCTTTCTCGTCTGGTTTAGCAATTCTAGCAGCTTCATTACAGAAGTAAATGACATGCCCATCTATATTTTCTACCAAGAGATCTTTAACCATAGCAACACTAGGTTCTACTTTGATTTGTTCCGATGGTTTAGGTGCTCTAATATTACTCTTATTGACCACGGTTGAAACCTTAGCATGTTCCTTTATCCTGACAGGGAAATGTGTTTTTTCAATATAAGCAGTAGGAACAACTAGATCAACATTGTAAATGATAGTTTCTTCCTTAGCTACTACAGGTTCTTTAATTTCTTCTTTAATAGGTGGATGATATTTAAACCACTTCTCCTTGGGGAGATCAACATGAGTAGCAAATGATTCATAAAAAGAGGCTACTATCTCAGAGTTAAGTCCATATTTAGTGCTAAACTTGTGAAAAGCAATGGTATTCATAAAAGATTTAACACAATCAAACTTAAGCTTAATACCAGACTCTTTACCTTCGTCAAGTTCCCAATCTTCAGAGTTGTGTTTAATTCTTTCTGAAAGATCCCACCTGAATTCAATAGTCTTCTTCATAAAAGAACCAGTACAAGAAGTATCGAGCATGGATTGATCATCACGAGAAAGCCGAGCATAAAAATTCTAAATAATAATTTCTCTTGAGAGCTCATGATTGGGGCATGAATATAACATTGACTTAAGCCTCCCCCAAGATAGAGCAATACTTTCTCCTTCACGAGGCCAAAAATTATATACATAATTCCGATCACGATGAACTAGATGCATAGGATAATTTTTTTGGTGAAATTCCAATTTCAATCGATTCCAATTCCAAGATCCAATATCATCGCATAGCATATACCATGCCAATGCTTTTCACTTCAAATATAAAGGGAAAACCTTCTTCTTAGCTTCATCTCCGGGTAAACCTGCAAGCTTAAATAATCCACAAATTTCATCTACATATATCAAGTGCATATCAGTATGTTCAGTTCCATCTCCTGCATAAGGATTAGTTAGCAGTTGTTCTATCATACCCGAAGGAATTTCATAACCAATATTTTTAGTAGGTGCAGTAGGTTGAGGGGTAACTAATTGTGGTTCCGGTCGAGGTGAAGATACCCCGAATAAACCCCTGAAAGGATTGTTCTCCATAGTAACAAGTGACAATAAATTTCAGCACGTAGTAATATTTTTTCCTTACCGATTTCCACTTACCAATAGCGCTTCACTTCCCGGAAACGGCGCCAGAAAAGAGCCTTGACGACCCACAAGTATAGGGGATCAATCGTAGTCCTTTCGATAAGTAAGTGTATCGAACCCAACAAGGAGCAGAAGGAAATGACAAGTGGTTTTCAGCAAGGTAATTTTCTGCAAGCACTGAAATTGTTGGTAACAGATAGTTTGATAGCAAGATATTTTGTAACGAGCAAGTAACGGTAACAGTAAATAAAGTGCAGCAAGGTAGCCTGGTATGTCTCCATCGTATCTACTTTTCCAAACTCTTTTGCCCATGTTTTGGACTCTAATTTGCATGATTTGAATGGAACTAACTCGGACTGACGCTGTTTTCAGCAGAATTGCCATGGTGTTATTTTTGTGCAGAAATAAAAGTTCTCGGAATGACCTGAAACTTCACGGAGATCAGTTTTGGAATAAATAAAAAATATTGGCAAAAGAATCAACTGAAGGGGGCCCACACCATGTCCACAAGGGTGGGGGGGCACGCCCTCTGTCCTTGTGGGCCCCCTGGACCTTCACCAAAATCAACTCCAACTCCATATATTCACGTTCGGGGAGAAAAAAATCAGAGAGAAGGATTCATCGCGTTTTACGATACGGAGCCGCCGCCACCTCCTGTTCTTCCTCGGGAGACCAGATCTGGAGTCCATTTGGGGCTCCGGAGAGGGGAAATCGCCGTCGTCGTCATCATCAACCATCCTCCATCACCAATTTCATGATGCTCACCGCCGTGCGTGAGTAATCCCATCGTAGGCTTGCTGGACGGTGATGGGTTGGATGAGATTTACCATGTAATTGAGTTAGTTTTGTTAGGGTTTGATCCCTAGTATTCACTATGTTCTAAGATTGATGTTGCTTTGACTTTGCTATGCTTAATGCTTGTCACTAGGGCCCGAGTGCCATGATTTCAGATCTGAACCCTTTATGTTTCCATGAATATATTTGTGTTCTTGATCCTATCTTGCAAGTTATAGTCACCTACTACGTGTTTCGATCCGGCAACCCCGGAGTGACAATAGTCGGGACACTTCCCGGTGATGACCGTAGTTTGAGGAGTTCATGTATTCACTATTAAAAGGAGGCCTTAATATCCCTTAGTTTCCAATAGGACCCCGCTGCCACGGGAGGGTAGGACAAAAGATGTCATGCAAGTTATTTTCTATAAGCACGTATGACTATATTCGGAATACATGCCTACATTATATTGATGAATTGGAGCTAGTTCTGTGTCACCCTATGTTATAACTGTTGCATGATGAATGCCATCCGACATAATTATCCATCATTGATCCATTGCCTACGAGCTTTTCACATATTGATCTTTGCTAAGTTACTTTTCCGTTGCCACTGTTACAATTGCTACAAAACTGCTACAGTTACTTTTGCCACCGTTACCGTTACTTCCATACTACTTTGCTACTAAATACTTTGCTGCAGATATTAAGTCTTTCAGGTGTGGTTGAATTGACAACTCAGCTGCTAATACTTGAGAATATTCTTTGGCTCCCCTTGTGTCAGATCAATAAATTTGAGTTGAATACTCTACCCTCGAAAACTGTTGCGATCCCCTATACTTGTGGGTTATCATAGCCCAATCCTTTTGTGGCAAAGGACAGGCCAAACCGATCTCTTATAATAAGCAAAGCGTTCTTGAGGGTACACGGGAATTTCATCTAGTCACTTTCATCATGTTGATTCGATTTGTGTTCGCTACTTTGATAATTTGATATGTGGGTGGACCGGTGCTTAGGTGTTATTCTTACTTGAACAAGCCTCCTACTTACGATTAACCCCCTCGCAAGCATCCGCAACTATGATAAAAGTATTAAGATAAAATCTAACCATAGCATTAAACTTTTGGATCCAAATCGGTCCCTTACGGAATAGCGCATAAACTAGGGTTTAAGCTTCTGTCACTCTAGCAACCCATCATGTAATAACTACTCCACAATGCATTCCATTAGGCCCAAATATGGTGAAGTATCATGTAGTCGACGTTCACATGACACCACTAAGGGAATCACAACATACATACCATCAAAATATCGACACACATATCAAGTTCACATGATTACTTGCAACAAGATTTCTCCTGTGACCTCAAGAACAAAAGTAACTACTCACAAATGATAATCATGCTCAAGATCAGAGGGGTATTAAATAGCATAATGGATCTGAACATATAATCTTCCACCAAATAAACCATATAGTAATCAACTACAAGATGTAATCAACACTACTAGTCATCCACAAGCACGAATCTAAGGTTTCGGTGCAAAGATTGAACACAAGAGATGATCTAGGGTTTGAGAGGAGATGGTGCTGTTGAAGATGTTGATGGAGATTGCCCTCCCCAAGATGGGAGAGTTGTTGGTGATGATGACGACGATGATTTCCCCCTCCGGGAGGGAAGTTCCCCCGGCGGAATCGCTCCACCGGAGGGCAAAAGTGCTCCTGCCCAAGTTCCACCTCGAGACGGCGGTGCTTCGTCCTGAAAGTCCTCTCCTTATTTTTTTCTAGGTCAAAATGACTTATATACCAGAAGAGGGGCACCGGAGGTGGGCCGAGGAGGGCACAACCCACCAGGGCGCGCCTGGGCTCCCTAGCATGCCCAGGTGGGTTGTGCCCACCTGGTGGGCCCCCTCTGGTGGTTATTTGCTCCAATATTCCTCATATATTCCAAAATAATTCTCCGTAAATTTTTAGCTCATTTGGAGATGTGCAGAATAGGTAACTCTGACATAGCTTTTCCAGGTCCAGAATTCTAGCTGCCGGCATTCTCCCTCTTTGTGTAAACCTTGCATATTATGAGGGAAAAGGCATTAGAATTACCCCAAAAAGCATTATTATGCAATAAAACATAGTAAATAACAGTAGGTAAACATGATGCAAAATGGACGTATCAATAAGCCATGGTAAAGTTAGAATACAATAGGTATAATGCAAAAACAATATATGAATGTGTTTTCAACAGTACTTAAAGCAAAGATTGGTTTTATTATACTAATGGATCTCATGAAGGTTTTGTTAAGTTTTGTGTGGTTGAAGTTTTTCAAGTTTTGGGTTAGATCACGATGGATGAAGGAATAAGGAGTGAAAAGAGCCTAAGCTTGGGGATGCCCATGGCACCCCAAGTTAATATTCAAGGAGAACTAAGCAACTAAGCTTGGGGATGCCCCGGAAGGCATCCCCTGTTTCTTCTAATAACCATCGCTAATTTTACTTGGATCTATATTTTTATTCGTCACATATCATGAGTTTTGCTTGGAGCGTCTTGTATTATATGAGTCTTTGCTTGTTTTTCTTTTTAGTTTGTCTCATCTATCCTTGCTGGACACACCTATTTGAGAGAGCCAAAATTATGCTATGATTTGTTAGAATTGCTCTATATGCTTCACTTAAATTTTTTGAGTTGTTGAATTGCTCTAGTGCTTCACTCATATATTTTTTAGCACGGTGTGCTTTAATATTTTTGAAGAAATGCTCTCATGCTTCACTTAGATTTATTTAAGAGTTAGTAAATTTTTGAAGAAATTCTCTCATGCTTCACTTAAATTATTTTGAGAGATGAAAATTTTTATGCTCATGTTCTTCACTTAAATTTGTTTGAGCTTATCAAAAGCAACTGCAACATATGAAATTAGTCCCAAAGTGATAGATATTCAAGAGGGATATAATAAAAACTTTCATGAAGATCATTGGACAAAATAAACTTGATTCTTTGCAATAGTTTTGAGATATGATGATAGTGATATGTGAGTCATGTTGGTGAGTAATTATGCTTTAGTAAGAATATTGGTGTTAAGGTTTGTGATTCCCTATGCAAGCACGAAAGTCAATAGTTATGCAATGAAATTACATCCTACTTGTGGTGCATTATTCGGTGTTAGTTATGCTCAATGCTCATTTATGTGAATTTTTTTTCTTGGTTGGATGCTTCTCAATCTATTTGCTAGCCTTCACTTGTACTAAGTAGAAATACTAGTTGTGCATCCAAAATCCTTAAACCCAGTTTTGCCATATGAGTCCACCATACCTACTTATATGCGGTATTTCCATGCCGTTCTAAGTAAATTTGTATGTGCCATCTCTAATTTTCAAAATGAATTTCCTTTTTGTGTGCTCGTATTGCTCATGAAGCGGCAGGGGGTGGCCAATATTTTCCATGCTAGATGTGTTATTCTCAAGATGAGTGTTTATTCACTTGTCATTGCACGAGAGTACGACGGTAATAGGGATGCCCAGTGCCGAAATGAAAAAGAAATTTACTTTATGTTATCAAATAATAAATTCCTTGGAAAGTGTTGGTATGGACGGTACCCGTGGATACGACTAGCCGTGGAGTGTGAAAGAGTATGGTGGAAAAAGGAATAAATTTTGTTTTATGTTTGGGAACCGCCTATGATATATCTAGCATGGAAAGTGTTGGGAATTACTCGGTCGTTTTCGTTGACGGGAAAAGTATGCCTCTCAAAAAAAATTATCTCTCAATTAAAGCTTTGAGCTCTGGCACATCTACAAATCTATGCTTCCCTCTACGGAGGGCCTATCTATTTACTTTATACAATTTTTATTTTTATTTGAGTCTCCATCTTCTTTTATAAAGCACCAACTAGGGAGCACTATGATCATACTTGAGCATTTGATGTAGCTAATATTCGAGTGTGTTTCGTGAATGGATCAATGATTGAGTATGATGGGCTAGGGATAACTTTATTTAGTGTTGATATTTTGAAAGACATGGTTGCTTATTGATATGCTTGAGTATTGAAATCTTCATGTCAAAACTAGACTATTGCTTTGAACCATATAAAAGTCCAAATGTCCATGCTACAAAAGAAAAGAATATGTGATGAACATGTTAGGCAGCATTCCACATCAAAAATTCTATTTTTATCATTTACCTATTTTTATCAAAAATTCTATTTTTTTGTTCCATGCTGTTATATTATCATTCTTGGATGTTTTACAATCATTTTATAGCAGCTTTATATCATTTTTGGGACTAACCTATTAACATAGTGCCAAGTGCCAATTGCTGTTTTTTGCTTGTTTTTTTACTTCGTAGAATATACCTACCAAACGGAGTCCAAACGCAGTGAAACTTTTTGGAGATTTCTTTTGGACTAGAAGACAACTTGGGAGCAAAGGAAGCACTTGGGGAGGCCCGTGGGGACCACAAGACACCAGGGTGCGCCCTGGTGGGTTGTGGGGCCCACGGGGGTCTCCTGCACCACCTCTTTGCTCTATGAATACCCAAATATTCCAGAAACCCTAGGGGAGTCGACGAAAAACAATTCCAGTCGCTGCAAGTTCCAAAACCAGGAGATCCAATCTAGAGCCCTTTTCCGGCACTCCGCCGGAGGGGAACACGATCACGGAGAGGTTCATCATACTCATTGGTGCTGATCCGATGATGCGTGAGTAGTTCACCATAGACCTACGGGTCCGTAGGCAGTAGCTAGATGGCTTCTTCTCTCTTTTTGATTCTCAATACAATGGTCTCTTGGAGATCTATTTGATGTAATGACTTTTTACGGTGTGTTTGTTGGGATCCGATGAAGTTCGAGTTTATGATCAGATTTTTATCCATGAATATTATTTGAGTCTTCTTTGATCTCTTATATGCATGATTATTTATAGCCTCGCATTTCTTCTCCGAATCGTTGGTTTAGTTAGGCCAACTAGATTGATTTTTCTTGCCATGGGAAGAGGTGCTTTGTGATGGGTTCGATCTTGCGGTGTCCTCTCCCAGTGACAGAAGGGGCAGCGAGGCACGCATGTATCGTTGCTATTAAGGATAACATGATGGGGTCTATTCCTACTTGAATAGATCTTGTCTACATCATGTCATCGTTCTTATTGCATTACTCCGTTTCCCCATGAACTTAATACACTAGATGCATGCTGGATAGCGGTCGATGTGTGAAGTAATAGTGGTAGATGCAAGCAGGAGTCGTTCTACTAATCTTGGATGTGATGCATATATATTGATCATTGCCTTGGATATCTCCATAATTATTTGTTCTTCTATCAATTGCCCAACAGTAATTTGTTTACCCACCGTGTGCTATTTCTCGAGAGAAGCCACTAGTGAAATCTACGGCTCCCGGGTCTATCTTTTATCATATTTGCTTTCCGATCTATTTTTTGCCGCATTTGTTTTCAGATCTATTATTCCAAAAACCCAAAAATACCTTGCTGCACTTTTTCTTTACTTATTTTATTTTGTGTTTTTGCGAGATCTATTTACCCAAACTCATACAAACCAATCTATCTTTTTCCCGAGGAGGGATTGACAACACCTCTTACGTGTCGGGTTGCAAGTATTTGTTCTTTGTATGCAGGTACTGTTTACATAGTGTTGCTTAGTTCTCCTACTGGATTGATACCTTGGTTTCACAACTGAGGGAAATACTTACCGTAGATGTGCTGCATCATCCCTTCCTCTTTGGGAAATACCGACGTAGTCTAGCCACGTCAACGCCCCAGGGGGGCGCGCCCTCCAAGCTTGTGGGGCCCCAGTGGCACTTTCAACCCTAATTCTTCTTCTATAAATAGCCAAATATTCCCCATAGACCAGAGGGCACACCAAAAATACTTTTCCACCGCCGCAAGTTCCAGAACCACGAGATCCCATCTGGAGGCCTTTTTCGGTACTCTGTCGGAGGGGGATTCGACAACGGAGGGCTTCTACATCAACCTTGCTGCCCTTCTGATGATGTGTGAGTAGTTTATCACAGACCAACGGGTCCATAGCTAGTAGCTAGATCGCTTCTTCTCTCTCTTTGATCTTCAATACAATGTTCTCCTCGATGTTCTTGGAGATCTATTCTATCTTGTTTTGCGGTGGTTTGTTGAGATCCGATGAATTGTGGGTTTATGATCAGATTATCTATGACTATTATTTGAGTGTTCTCTGAACTCTTTTATGCATGATTAAGATAGCTTTGTATTTCTCTCCGACCTATTGATTTGGTTTGGCCAACTGGATTGATTTTTCTTGCCATGGGAGAGGTGCTTTGTAATGGGTTCAATCCTGCGATGCTTATTCCCAGTGATAAAAAGGGACATGACACGTATTTGTATTGTTGCCATTAATGATAAAATATTTTTTTTCATATTGTTCGGATCTATCCCTCTACATCATGTCATCTTGCTTAAGGCATTACTCCGTTCTTGTTAACTTAATACACTAGATGCATGCTGGATAGCGGTCGATGTGTGGAGTAATAGTAGTAGATGCAGACATGAGTCGGTCTACTTGTCACGGACGTGATGCCTATATACATGATCATTGCCTTAGACATCATCATAACTATGCGTTTTTCTATCAATTGCTCAACAGTAATTTGTTTACCCACCATATGCTTTCTTTCAAGAGAGAAGCCTCTAGTGAAAACTATGGCCCCCAAGTCTATCTTTTATCATATTATTTTCAGATCTATAAAATTAAAAACACAAAAATACCTTGCTGCAATTTATTTAATTTAATTTAATTTTGCACTTTTACTTATCTTTTATATCTATCACTATCAGATCTCATCCTTGCAAGGTAACCATGAAGGGTTTGACAACCCCTTTATCGCGTTGGGTTGTGACGCCCCCGGTTCAATCGTACACTAATCATACACGCAAACGTGTACGATCAAACCCAGGGACTCACGGGAAGATATCACAACACAACTCTAAACACAAATAAACGGAGGTCCACAATATTACAGACCAGGGATCCGAAGATCCGAATACATAAGTCAGTCATACGAATAATATCTGGGTACAGACATAGTTAGACAAGTTCTGCCTTAAGAAGGCTAGCACAAACAGCGACACTAGATCGAAAGGCGTTGGCCTCCTGCCTGGGAGCCTCCGATCCTACTCCTGGTCAGCTGGCTCGATCCAGTAGTACGTGCCCTCTGGACCCGCCTGGTAGTAGGCTCCGGTGGTGGCGTCTGGCTCCTGGACTCCATCGTCTGGTGTATCATCAAGGTGGGGGTATATGGGGGAAAAGAGAAAATAAAGCAACCGTGAGTACTCATCCGAAGTACTCAGCAAGCAAGGATCTATACTACATATGCAACATTATCAATGGAGAAGAGGCTGTATATGTGGACTGGGCTGCAGAAATGACAGAATAGAGAGAAAGGCCTAGTCCTATCGAAGACTAGCATCTTCAAACATCTTCTCAAAGCCATCATCTTGCAGCAGTAGAAGAGAGTAGAATAGCATTTTATTTAGCAAACATGTTGAAGTACAGCTCAAAGATCCTTCCTCGGCTCCCAGCGAGAAAGTAATCCCGAAGCTTCAATTAAGTAACAAGTATCCAGTTTAAGTAGTAGATCGGGATACACAAACTGAGCGTCCTTTACCGTAGGACCGGCTATCGATAGAAGATTCATCCCTGCAGGGGTGCACTACTGTTACCCAACACGCTCGATCAACTCTGGCCGGACATACTTGCTGGGTAATGCCCGTCCTCGGAAGATCAACACAAAGCAGCGCCCTACCTAGGCTCGGCAGAGAGGTCAGCACGCCGGACTAACCTATGCACCCAGAGGTCTCGGGCCATCGCCCTGGGCACCCTGCGCGTTGCGAGACTGGCCGGGGTGCAGGCGCGACACTGAACTCGTCAGTGAAGTATCCAGCCCAATCCCGACAATCAGCCCGCACGGTGAATCGTGACGTCAGACGAGCTTTCGGAGAAACGTACTTTGCAGAGGGTCCCATAACCATTATCCCACATGGTGGTAGTGCGTATAGGGCACGTCGACCCACTCAGATCACACACCCAAATCCAATAGGCTCAATTAGTATCAAGCGGAGACAATCAGAGTCTCTGATGCTCCGCCACAATGTCACACTCGAGTGCCCTTCCGGCACACCCGAAATCATAGATCCCCAGCGGGTACCCACCAGGGTGGACCCACCTGTAACAAAGGTCAAGTAGCCGTGTGGTCAAATCATCAGGGTGAACGTATGAGGTATCACCCTCGAGGTTCACACTGAGGGGTCGCACGACAGAGTCGTATCGGAAGTGGAGAAGGAGGAATCACCCTCGATGACCACGACCGAACAGCTATACTGCAGAGTATTCATCGTGAGTGCGTTACGAGGTATCACCCTCGGCACTCGATAGTTACTACGCAGAGTCGTACAACTTAGGGGGGTGTGAAGTGAGGTGTCGGTCTCTGGTCGACGATCACGTTGATCGAGTCGTCGATGATCAAGCAGGGGCAACAAGGGTAAGGTGGTGGGGTCACTGATGGTTCACTACCAACCTATACTAATCAGTTTATCATAGGCAGGTAAGGTAGCAATGAACAGGTTACAACAGCAGGCTATGCATCAGAATAGGAGCATACATTAACAGTAGCGAAATCTAATGCAAGCAGGAGAATAGAATGGGCGATATCTGGAATGCTCAAGGGGGGGGGGCTTGCCTGGTTGCTCTGGCAAGAGAGGGAGGTCGTCAACGGGCTGCTCGTCGGTAGAGTAGTCGTAACCTGGTGCAGCGTCGTCGGTCTCGGCGTCTATCGAGAGAGAAGGAGGGGGAGAGAAACAATAAATTCACGGCAATAATGCAAACAATATGTATGACACGCCTAAATGATATGCCGGGGTGTTCTACTGCCTAACTAAACGATTTAGTTAATTTAGGAATTTATTTGGATTTATTTAATTAAAGTTGGGCACTATTCATTTACTGAAATCGGTCTAAAAGTTCAATGTTCTTATAGCTGCGGGCGTCTGACGGGAATACGGAGGGCGTATCCGGGCTCGTATCGTCGTTCTGAGCAAGTTTCATGTATAAAATATTTTCATCGGAGATACGGTTTAAAAGATATGATTTTCTAAAGTTTTTATTAATTTCTGAAATTTAATTAATTATTTAATTCAACATTATCCGAAACAGTGATTGATGACGTCAGCATGACATCATGCTGACGTCAGCAGCCACCTGACAGGGTGGGTCCCACCTGTCATAGGCTGTCAGGTTAATTAGGTTTAATTAATTTAATTACTGATTAATTAACACTAATTAATTAATTAGATTAACCTAATCAGGATTAATTAACTAATTAATTAACTAATTAATTATTTAATTAATTATTTTATTTATTTCTATTTTTATTTTTTATTTCTTTTTCCTTTTATCTTTTTCTTTATTCTCCTTTCTCTACTGTTAAATGTTTAGGCCCCAAAGGGCTTTTGTAAAAAGTGTGACCTATTTCACAAATACCAGTGCATCATTCCCTAACACCTAAAACTAGTTTGGACAAAACATAATTCCATATTTATTTCAGATTTAATAAATGGTTATTAAATATTATCTTTATCCACTGTTTGAGGTTGTTCGAGTCACTTATCCAATTCCAATGATGTTGGTTTCAATTTTAGAATAGCCTCTGGAATATTTGTTATTTATCTGACATTTTAGCTCCTATGTTGGACAACTTTCATATTCCACTTTCATTTAAATTTTGAATTTGACTTAGGAGTTGAAATGCAATGTGATGCTAATGATGATTATGCACTGTTGATCATGCTAACATGTCATTATCAAAAGTGATTACTGTTGCTAATCACCGGGGGTGTTACAACTCTCCTCATCTATTAAGAATTCTCGTCCCGAGAATTAAGAGGAAGACTGAAAGAAAGAGGGGTATTCTTCGCGAAGACGATCCTCGCGTTCCCAAGTGGCCTCATCTTCAGAATGATTTGACCACTGAACCTTGAGGAACTTGATTGACTTTTGACGTGTTCGACGCTCAGCTTGATCAAGAATACGGATGGGATATTCTGGATATGACAGATCTTCCCGTAATTCAAGCACTTCATGATCCACAGCTCGAATAGGATCCTTGAAGCAGCGACGGAGTTGGGATACATGAAAGACATCATGTACTTGTGAAAGATTTGGCGGCAATTCCAATTGATATGCCACTTCTCCTCGACGGGCAAGAATACGGAACGGGCCAATGTAGCGAGGGGCTAACTTGCCTTTGATTCCGAACCGATGAGTGCCTTTCAATGGAGTGACACGAAGGTAAGCCTGTTCGCCAGGTTGATAGACCATTTCCTGGTGCTTACGGTCATAGTTGCTCTTCTGACGAGACTGAGCAGATTTCAAATGTTCACGAACAATGCGGACTTGTTCTTCAGCTTGCCGAATAATGTCCGGTCCGACGAGTGAGCGTTCCCCAGTTTCTGACCAATTCAGAGGGGTTCGACACTTACGACCGTATAGAACTTCAAACGGTGCCATCTTCAGACTAGCTTGATAGCTATTGTTGTAAGAGAATTCGGCATACGGGAGAGATTCCTCCCATTTCTTACCGAAGGAGATGACGCAAGCTCGAAGCATATCTTCGAGCACTTGATTAACTCGTTCAACTTGACCCTGTGACTCAGGGTGAAAAGCGGTGCTAAAAGACAGATGAGTTCCCATAGCTTCTTGGAAACTATTCCAGAATCTGGAGGTGAAGAGGCTGCCACGATCAGAACTGATCTCCAACGGAACACCATGGAGTGACACAATTCGGGAAACATACAAGTCTGCTAACTGGCTAGCAGTGATTGTCTCTTTAACTGGCAGAAAGTGGGCAACCTTAGAGAATCGGTCAATGACGACAAATATAGCATCATTACCCTTCTGGGATTTGGGAAAACCAGTAATGAAATCCATTTGGACCTTGTCCCA
The DNA here is from genome assembly GCA_011799875.1 of Thinopyrum elongatum. Taxonomy (NCBI): domain Eukaryota; kingdom Viridiplantae; phylum Streptophyta; class Magnoliopsida; order Poales; family Poaceae; genus Thinopyrum; species Thinopyrum elongatum. The sequence continues at coordinate 29,797,831 of CM022300.1, read as the reverse complement.
TTTCCATTCAGGAATTGTAAGGGGTTGCAGAGTTCCTGCGGGCCTTTGACGTTGAGCTTTAACGCGGCGGCAAACGTCACACTCAGAAACATAACGAGCAATGTCTCGCTTCATATTAGGCCACCAGAATCTTTGACAAATGTCACGGTACATCTTTGTGCTACCAGGGTGAATGGACAAGGGAGTGTCATGAGCTTCCTTCATAACGTTTTCCCTCTCATTCTTGAACTTGGGTACGAAGAGACGGTGTTGGAAAAATAGGATCCCATCTGCATCAAGATGGAATTCCGACGGCTTTCCTTTCTCGAGGTATCGCTTGATCTTTTCAACTTCAGTGTCATACCTTTGCATAACCTTAATGCCGTGTTCTAAATCTGGTTCGACAACCAGGGTATTGAGATAACCCTGTGGAACAATATGGAGGTTCAATTTGCAAAGCTCTTCATGGAGAAGAGGTTGTGTTTCTTGAACCATAAGATTGTTGCTATAGGACTTGCGACTCAAAGCATCGGCCATTACATTAGCCTTGCCGGGGGTGTATGAGATATTCATATCATAATCGGCAATTGTTTCGAGCCATCTTTGTTGACGAAGGTTCAGATCTGGTTGAGTATATAGATACTTCAAGCTTTGGTGATCCGTGTATATCTCGCAACGGTTACCGAGAAGGTAATGTCGCCATAGCTTCAAGGCATAGATAACCGCAGAAAGTTCAAGATCATGCACGGGATAATTTTCTTCATGAGGACGCAATTGCCGGGAGGCATAAGCAATCACTTTGCGCTCTTGCATTAGGACACAGCCTAATCCTTGACGAGATGCATCACAGTATATCACGAAATCCTTTTGGGAATCCGGGGGTGCTAGTACTGGGGCAGATGTCAATTTATCTTTTAGTGTCTGAAAGCTTTCTTGACATTTTTCTGTCCACTCAAATTTAACACCTTTGTGAAGCAGATTTGTCAATGGTTTTGCAATTTTGGAAAAGTTCTCAACGAATCGACGGCAATAACTAGCAAGTCCGAGAAAACTTCTGACTTGCTTAACATTCTTTGGGGGAGTCCAGTCGAGAATAGCCTGAACTCGTTCGGGGTTAACAGCAATCCCATCCTTGGAAATCACATGTCCAAGGTAAGTTACTTCCGGAAGCCAAAATTCGCATTTGGAATACTTGGCATACAACTGGTGTTCTCGGAGCCTTTCTAGAACAAGGCAGAGATGTTCAGCATGTTCCTCTTTATTCTTAGAATAGACCAGAATATCATCTAGATATACCACGACGAATTTGTCGAGGTAATCCATGAATATATAATTCATCAGGCGGGAGAATGTAGCTGGAGCATTCGTTAGGCCAAATGACATAACGGTGTATTCATAGGAGCCATAACGAGTGACGAATGCAGTCTTGGGAATGTCCTCTTCACGGACACGGATCTGGTGATAACCCAACCTCAAGTCGAGTTTAGAGAACACCGATGATCCAGCGAGTTGATCATAAAGATCATTGATCCGGGGCAGTGGGTATTTATTCTGGATTGTGGCTTGGTTAATGGGCCGGTAATCCTGAACCAATCGGTTAGTTCCATCCTTCTTCTTAACGAAGAGTGAAGGTGCTCCCCAAGCAGAGGAACTGGGGCGGATGAAACCACTCTTAAGTGACTTGTCGATTTCTTCCTTAAGCTCAAGAAGGTGATGCGGAGGCATCTTATAAGGTCGCTTGGCAATAGGAACGGTGCCAGGCTTCAAGTCGATGACGAACTCGACAGCTCTAGCCGGGGGTATTCCTGGAAGTTCTTCTGGAAAGACGTCTGGAAAATCTCGAACGACAGGAACGTTCTCGATCCCTTCCAGAGGTGAGGCGTTCAAAGCATTCATAACATATATCTCAGCTTCAGCGTCTCGAGTAATGCGGGCGGTATAGTTCACTATCTCATCGGTGGGGTGAAGAAGTTGGATGACTTTAGTGGCACAATTGATCGAAGCAATGTGAGCTTTCAACCAATCCATTCCGAGTATGAGGTCTATGGTGGAAGACTTCAGGATAATAGGGGAAGCTAGGAATTCAAATTCCTCGATTTCAACAGGGACATTATGTGCCATCATAGTGGTTTGACATTGGCCTCCAGGGGTACGGACAACTATTGGCTGGTTCATCTTTTCGAATGCAATGTCATGAGATAATGCAAATGCTTCAGACATGAATGAATGCGATGCTCCTGAATCAAATAATACAGAAGCAGGTACTGAGTTAACAAGAAGGGTACCCATCACAGTAGCAGGTTGATCCTGGACTTCTTCAATGTCAATGTTGTAAGCTTGACCACGACCACGTGAAGCAGACCCAGTATTATAGTTGCGGGTCTGATTGTTGCCACGGCCATATCCACGGCCAGCACGAGGAAAATCTAACTGATTCTGAGTCTGGCGGCAGTCTTTAGCCTGGTGGCCTGGTTTGCGGCACTTGAAACACAAACCATCTTCAGGACGAAGAGGGGCATTGTTCTGAATAGCTTGAGCCTTTGACGGCCTCGGTGGTGGAGGAGGCAGACGTAGTGCAGCATTGTTCTTTGGCGCAGAGGCATTGGGACGTAACGCGTTGTTGGGAATCCAAACTCTACGCTTCGGTGCTGAGCCCGAAGATGAGCCAGCATCACGATAGCACTTCTGCGAGTCCTTGTGTTCCATCTGAGCGGTCTCAACGAGAATAGCCTTGTTCACTAGAGTTGAGAAGTCATTGATGTCTTGAGCAGCTAGTGCAAGCTTGAGGTCAGGGTGTAGTCCATTACGGAACTTCTCCTGTCTGCGAGCATCTGTGGCGATGTCTTCTTCAGCATAGCGGGAGAGATCAAGAAATTCCCGCTGATAAGCTTCGACGGTTTTATTGCCCTGAGTGAGGTTGCGGAACTGGGTCTTCATGCGTTCCATAATTGCTTGAGGGATGTAACGTGTACGGAAAGCAGCCTGGAACTCATACCAGGTGATGACTGTTCCAACAGGCAGAGTACGCTTGTGTGTGTCCCACCATTGAGCAGCGGGGCCCTTTAAGAAAAAGGCCGCGAAGGTGACAAAGTTGGCGGGGGCGACATTAGCAGACTCCATCTCGTGAGTGATGTCGCGGAGCCAGTCATCGGCATCCAGGGGCTTGTCAGAGTTGCGAAACTGCGTTATAGCATCGTAGAGACGTGCTCGAGTGGCAACCAACTCGACGGCGAGAGCCCGAACAGTGCGATCCAGAGCCTGAGTGCACTGAATCAGAACGCGGTGGTCATATCGGCGAGGCTCGTACGGGGCACAGATAGCTGTGTAGTATCCGGTAGCATCTCCAGCAGGGGCATACGGAATGTATCGGAACTCAGAGTCATCCAAGATATCACTGAACTGTCCTCGAAGACGTGCGACAGCAGAGTAGGCGGCATCATGTACTGCCATCTCAATCGTCACGCCTAATCCGTGAAAAAGGTGTAGCTCGGTGTCTGAGTCATTCTGCCGATCATAGATACGAACATCAGCATGGTACTGCTCCTGATTAAACTCGCGGTAATCCTCGTAAACCATGTACTCAGGGTACCAGCGGTAGCCAAGTCTGGTCATGAGAGCGATCAGGACAGCTGGAAACCCAGGGGTATTACGAGCCCAAGTGCGAAGCACAAGCTGTATCGTAGGACGCGGTGGAAACAAACGGTCCATCTGAAACAGAGGAAATTCAGATTTGTCAAATGACAACGAGAAGTTTAACACAACTCGGAGAGAAAGGTTAAACAAAACAATGGAAAGGAAAATGATTATCAGACTAATCAGATCAATGACTGGGAAATCGCACAGATATCCAGCTCTCCGGGTAGACGGGATTTACGAGATCCTAAGTGTCGGCGTTAGTAAAATTTTATTTAACCCGAATAGAAGAGATATTAGAGTCCCAGAGTATAGACGAGGAATAAAAGATCCTAATACCACCCAGTTGGCGACGTGGGCCCGTAAGCCACACAACCAAGTTAGTAAATTAGTTTCTCGGTTTCTAGACTCAACTTCGGCCAAGGAATTTGGAGGGGGGCTTCCTACAGGCAGTCGGCTCTGATACCAACTTGTGACGCCCCCGGTTCAATCGTACACTAATCATACACGCAAACGTGTACGATCAAACCCAGGGACTCACGGGAAGATATCACAACACAACTCTAAACACAAATAAACGGAGGTCCACAATATTACAGACCAGGGATCCGAAGATCCGAATACATAAGTCAGTCATACGAATAATATCTGGGTACAGACATAGTTAGACAAGTTCTGCCTTAAGAAGGCTAGCACAAACAGTGACACTAGATCGAAAGGCGTTGGCCTCCTGCCTGGGAGCCTCCGATCCTACTCCTGGTCAGCTGGCTCGATCCAGTAGTACGTGCCCTCTGGACCCGCCTGGTAGTAGGCTCCGGTGGTGGCGTCTGGCTCCTGGACTCCATCGTCTGGTGTATCATCAAGGTGGGGGTATATGGGGGAAAAGAGAAAATAAAGCAACCGTGAGTACTCATCCGAAGTACTCAGCAAGCAAGGATCTATACTACATATGCAACATTATCAATGGAGAAGAGGCTGTATATGTGGACTGGGCTGCAGAAATGACAGAATAGAGAGAAAGGCCTAGTCCTATCGAAGACTAGCATCTTCAAACATCTTCTCAAAGCCATCATCTTGCAGCAGTAGAAGAGAGTAGAATAGCATTTTATTTAGCAAACATGTTGAAGTACAGCTCAAAGATCCTTCCTCGGCTCCCAGCGAGAAAGTAATCCCGAAGCTTCAATTAAGTAACAAGTATCCAGTTTAAGTAGTAGATCGGGATACACAAACTGAGCGTCCTTTACCGTAGGACCGGCTATCGATAGAAGATTCATCCCTGCAGGGGTGCACTACTGTTACCCAACATGCTCGATCAACTCTGGCCGGACATACTTGCTGGGTAATGCCCGTCCTCGGAAGATCAACACGAAGCAGCGCTCTACCTAGGCTCAGCAGAGAGGTCAGCACGCCGGACTAACCTATGCACCCAGGGGTCTCGGGCCATCGCCCTGGGCACCCTGCGCGTTGCGTGGCTGGCCGGGGTGCAGGCGCGACACTGAACTCGTTAGTGAAGTATCCAGCCCAATCCCGACGATCAGCCCGCACGGTGAATCGTGACGTCTGATAAGCTTTCGGCGAAACGTACATCGCAGAGGGCCCCATAACCATTATCCCGCGTGGTGGCAGTGCGTATAGGGCACGTCGACCCACTCAGATCACACACCCAAATCCAATAGGCTCAATTAGTATCAAGCGGAGACAATGAGAGTCTCTGATGCTCCGCCACAATGTCACACTCGAGTGCCCTTCCGGCACACCCGAAATCATAGATCCCCAGCGGGTACCCACCAGGGTGGACCCGCCTGTGAAAAAGGTCAAGTAACCGTGTGGTCATAATCATCAGGGTGAACGTAAGAGGTATCACCCTCGAGGTTCACACTGAGGGGTTGCACGACAGAGTCGTATCGGACATGGAGAAGGAGGAATCACCCTCGATGACCACGATCGTACAGCTATGCTGCAGAGTATTCATCAGGAGTGCGTTACGAGGTATCACCCTCGGCACTCGATAGTTACTACGCAGAGTCGTACAACTAAGGGGGGGTGTGAAGTGAGGCGTCTGTCTCTGATCGACGATCACGTTGATCGAGTCGTTGATGAACAAGCAGGGGCGACAAAGTAAGGTGGTGGGGTCACAGATGGTTCATACCAACCTATACTAAACAGTTTATCATAGGCAGGTAAGCGGTAAGATAGCAATGAACAGGTTACAACAGCAGGCTATGCATCAGAATAGGGCATACATAAAGTAGCGAAATCTAATGCAAGCAGGAGAATAGAATGGGCGGATATCTGAATGCTCAAGGGGGGGGGGGCTTGCCTGGTTGCTCTGGCAAGAGAGGGAGGTCGTCAACGGGCTGCTGTCGGTCTAGAGTAGTCGTAACCTGGTGCAGTGTCGTCGGTCTCGGCGTCTATCGAGAGAGAAGGAGGGGAGGGGAGAAACAATAAATTTCACGGCAATAATGCAAACAATAGTATGACATGCCTAAATGATATGCCGGGGTGTTTCTACTGCCTAACTAAACGATTTAGATAATTTAGGAATTTATTCGGATTTATTTAATTAGGGTTGGACACTATTCATTTATCGAAATCGGTCTAATTGTTCAACGTTCTTATAGTTGCGGGCATCTGACGGGAATACAGAGGGCGTATCCGGGTTCGTATGTCGTTCTGAGCAAGTTTCATGATAAAATATTTTCATCGGAGATACGGTTTAAAAGATATGATCTAAAGTTTTTATTAATTTCTGAAATTTAATTAAATTTAATTCAACATTATCCGAAACAGTGATTGATGACGTCAGCATGACATCATGTGACGTCAGCAGCCACCTGACAGGGTGGGTCCCACCTGTCATAGTCTGTTAGGTTAATTAGGTTAATTAATTAATTACTGATTAATTAACACTAATTAGTTAATTAGATTAACCTAATCAGGTTAATTAACTAATTAATTAATTATTTTAATTATTTATTTTATTTAATCTTAATCCCTTTTTTTTAAACGTTTTGCGGGGCGGGGCCCCACTGCCAGCGGGCCAGGGGGGTCGGGGCCCCACCGGGCAGTGGCCCATACGGCCACACGGGGCGGGCGTGGGCGCAGCCCGAGGGCGGGTAGGGTGGGGCCGGGGTGGAGGGGGGGAGGGAGGCGCGGAGGGCGAGCTGGGGGTAGGTGAGGAGGGGCAGGGCGGGAGGAGAGTAGGAGCGGAGAGCGCGGGGGGGGAGCGGAGGGGTGGGGCGGCGGAGAGGGAGGGAGGAAGAGGAGAGAGAGCGGGGAGGGGGATGGAGTGGGGGAGAGGGGAGCGAGCCGGAGGCGGGCGAGAGGGGGAGCGGCGACGCTGGAGAATGCGCGCAGGGTGAGCGGCGGCACGGGGGCGCGGTGCGCGCGGCGAGGTGCGGGAGCAGAGAGGGGGGAAGAGGCCCGAGGCCTCACCGTGCTCGTAGGGACGGGCAGCGGGGGGTCGGGGCGGTCGAGGGGACGACGGCGACGGAGACGAGGTGCAGGCCGGCGGGGAGGCGCGGGCTCCGGGCGGCGGCGTCCAACGGCGACGGCGAGCGGCGTCGGGACGGGGCCGTTCCCGCGATCCCGATCCCGATCTGGATCGGGAGGGTGGGGGCTGAAGAGGGGGGAGGCGGGGACGGGGCGGGTGGCGACGGGGCGGACGGGATCGGGAGATCCCGATCCAGACGAGGGGGGGGAGGAGAGGAGGAGGGGAGTGGGGGGTGGGGATTAGGTTTGGCCGGCTGGGGGCCATATAGGCCAGGGGGGGGCACAAGTGGGCGGCCGGCTGGGCTTCGGCCCAGTTGGGCCGAGAGGAGGGGGGGGGTCCTTTTTCTTCTTTTCTGTTTCATTTTTCTTTTATCTTTTTCTTTATTCTCCTTTCTCAGTTTAGTAAATAGTCAGGCCTCAAAATGGTTTTTGTAAAACATGAGACCTAGTTCATAAATACCAGTGCATTATACCTTAACACCTAAAATTAGTTTGGACAAAACATAATTCCATATTTATTTCAGATTTAATAAATGGTTATTAAATATTATCTTTATCCACTGTTTGAGGTTGTTCGAGTCACTTATCCAATTCCAATGATGTTGGTTTCAATTTTAGAATAGCCTCTGGAATATTTGTTAGTTATCTGACATTTTAGCTCCTATGTTGGTCAACTTTTATATTCCACTTTCATTTAAATTTGAATTTGACTTAGGAGTTGAAATGCAATATGATGCTAATGATGATTATGCACTGTTGATCATGCTAACATGTCATTATCAAAAGTGATTACTGTTGCTAATCACCGGGGGTGTTACATGGGTGCAAGTATTTGTTTGTTTGTGGAGGTGCAATCATTGGTGACTTGTGTGTTCCTCCTACTGGATTGGTACCTTGGTTCTCAACTGAGGGAAATACTTATCTCTATTTTGCTGCATCACCCTTTCCTCTTCAAGGGAAAAAAACCAACGGAAGCTCGAGAAGTAGCAAGAAGAATTTCTGGCGCCGTTGCCAGGGAGGATAACTTTCGCTAGCATCGAAACCAGGGGTGACAAAACCATGCTTGCCCATGCATGGATCAGAATTCCAGACGAGCACCTTGTCGACATCCAGAGGCAGTTCTGTATCAAGGGTGGTGGAGAAAGGGACTCCATGGATGAACTTGCAGCGGCCATCATCGACCCCTCCTACAAAAACATGAAGAAATCATTCCCAAAGAAGAAGCACCAGTACTGGGAGTGGAAGCCGCTTTCCCCGCTACACCTTGAGTACGCAGCAAAAGACGGGTATGTTAGCTACGAGTTGTACCGTAGAATCCTAATCATCAAGGATGGGCTACGTCACCTCCTCCAACAACCGTTGAAGGAAAGGCTCCGCTCCCGTAAGAACAAAGACGAGGGATCTTCAAGCGGCTGGAAGCGCCAGCAGGGAAACAACGGGTGGTGAATTGCTAGAAATTGGATGTCTACATTAAACTAGTAGTATCTAGTAGTATGATAATTTAGATTGAATGAACATATGTTGTAACTATGATTGTTGTTGGTCAAAGATGATGTGTGTAATGTATTGCTGATTTACGTTGAACATAGTGGTGTGCTGATGTACAAATGCATAGTACCTTTTGCATGTCTAAATGCAATTAGTAAGTTATCTTCTATTGAGCAAACATATGTTGTAACTATGATTATAGAAGGACAAAGATGTCACACGTTATTGTATTATAATTTTCATACTTATTTTGTACAAAATGCATGGTGCTATGCAAGAATATGTGATTGTATCGTTGTTAACTTTCTGCAAAATGCTTATTCAAGATTGGCGTGAACAATTCATAAATATTTTCGAGGAACTTCAATATATCCATGTCCAGCTTTTCTGAAACAGTGTGAGATCTTAAACAAATTTGATATTCTATTGCACTAAACATTGAGAGCACTTTGAGAGTCTTAGCGCGGTGAAAATAAATTAAAATCACACAACCACCATTTGACATCAAACATTGTCTAAATATAGGAGCACGCCTCAACTACAAGACAAAGGCACGACTGTGACTCTTCTACATCTACCACTGTGACTCTAATGCATATAAAACCGTAACTCTTCTGAAACTACCACCGTGACTATACTGCATCCACGACCGCCACTCTGCTGGATCTACCACCGTGCCTCGACTAGGTTCAGGGCCGTGCCACTCCCAGTAAACGTGTCAACTGAAATAACAGAAACACAGAGGCACAACCGTGCCTCTTGGTAATATAGGAACATGCATCCACTTCGTTGATGAATCGTGCCTCTTCGACTAAACCTGTTTAGCGCACGAACATTGAGACGACAAACACACAGACATGACTCTTCATAGTATAACACCGTGCCTCCTCCAGCATCACAACAGTGCCTCCCTCAACAAATATGTTCACGGAAAAACATTTGGAACATAGAGGCAAGGGACAAGCAGCAACACTAAACAAAATACTCTGCGTATAGATTTTTCGAACACAAAAAGCATGACCGTGCCATCTGTTTCTGTGTCGGGACCCTCTACGGAGGTGAACCCGCAACTTTTAGCCCGTTTCCGGTAGATGAATAGTGCATATATACCGGTTAATAATTCCAACTTGAACCCTAAAATAACTAAAATGATTTAAACATGTCTTTAGGCAACCCAGCACTGCACGGTAGCATAGCATGCTCTGTGTTGCATATGATTGCTGTGTATTTATTTGTTTCCTCCCCCTCTTCTCTTTCGGTAGACCCCGACACCGACTCTGCTCCGGAGACCGACGACACCACTGACGACCTTGCCTGTGCCACCGAGCAACCAGGCAAGCACCCCCCCCCTTTGAACATTCTGATATCGCCTATTCTCTTCTCTCTTATGCTTGCATTAGAAATTGCTGCTGCTACTGCTTTACCTATTCTGATGCATAGCCTGATTTTGTAACCTGCTGTTGATAATTACCTGCTTTCTTAACTGTTTAGCATAGGCTGGTTAGAGACCCGTCAGAGACCCCATTTTGACCCCAACTGCCCCGCTGGATTATCAGAAGACCCGATTGGCGGGATTGAAGACCAGGCCCTGGCACCGCACATCACCCCCCCTAGTTGTACGACACTACCGGGTTACTATCGAGTGCCGAGGGTGATACCTCGTCAGCACTTCTGATGTTAACGTTGTAGGTTAGTTCATCGATTGTGGTCCTCGAGGGTGATTTCTCTTTCTCCACTCCCGGTAACGACGTTGTCATGCAACTCCTCAAGAGTGGACCTCGAGGGTGATTCCTCCTTAGTTCACCTTGACGATTACATCAGGTGGAATTCCATCGAGGGTGATTCCTCAGGGTTCCCTCTTGGTGTTCTGGACACACGGATACTATGACTTTACCACATAACCATGATACTAAAGTCGGGTCGGCCCTGAGGGGTACCCGCGCGAGCAAGTGATGCGGTTGATGTGTAGTCGGGTGACCAGAGAGAGTACCCGCGAGATAATTACGAGGCGTGGCCGGGCATTCTTAGCCCTTGCCGCAAGTCCTCGAGACGGGGCGATGGGGTCACATCGATCGTGAGTCTCTACTCATTATCGCGCGCTCCTAATTCATTAACGGTTTGGATATTTGATCCGAGTGGGCCTCTGGCCCGATAGCACTAACCATCACGTGGGAACAGTTATGGGCACTCTGCGTCGTGGCATCAGCCGAAGCTTACTGCACGTCAGCAAGGAGGGGCACGCGCCGGGTTGGACCGCGTTAAGCACCCTCCGTTGTACTGGAGGCTGCTAGGTCTGCTCTCGGCCATGAATGTAACATGCAGGAGCGCTCAGGGCGAGGGGCCCAGCCCCCTAGGCGCATAGGTTTAGTCCGACGTGCTTACCTCTCTGTTAAGCCTAGGTCGGGTTGCGGCGTATCGTTTGGCCGAGGCCGGGCATGACCTAGAAAAGTGTGTCCGGCCGGAGTTAATCGAGCCTGGTGGGTAAGTTGGTGCACCCCTGCAGGGAAGAACTAATCTATGCATAGCCAATCCTCGGTAACGGACAATCGGAGTTGTATCCCGATCGATACAACTAGAACTGGATAGTTGTGATGAGAAATGGATACTAGGGCTCTGGGATTGCTTTTTCGCAGGGAGTCGAGAAAGGATCTCTGGCCGAGGTTGTTACTTAATGTTACTACTACTTTATATTGTACTATTCAACACTCTTCTAATGCTGCAAGACCGCCGAAGATGCTAGTCTTTGATAGGACTAGGCCTTCTCTCTATTCTGGCATTTCTGCAGCCCAGTCCACATATACAGCCTCTCTTTGAAAATATTGCATATGTAGTGTAGATCCTTGCTTGCTGAGTACTTCGGATGAATACTCACGGTTGCTTTGCTTCCTCTTTTTCCCCTTTCCCCTTTTGATGCAACCAGACAACGGAGCCCCGGAGCCAGCTGCCCCCGCCGACTACTACTACTACCACCCCGAGGGTGGTTACTACTACAAGCTTGCCGACGACCAGGAGTAGGATCGGAGGGTCCCAGGCAGGTGGCCTGCGCCTTTTCGATCGTAGTGTTTTCTTTTGCCTCGCCTTCTTAAAGGCTTATCTGTTTTCTCTTTTATATCTGTACTCAGATATCTGATGCTTCCGCTGACGCTTGTAAGCGAGCTTATGTATTCGAGCCCTCGAGGCCCTGGCTTGTAACATAAAGCTTGTATTATTTTAATTTGTGTGTAGAGTTGTGTTGTGATATCTTCAAGTGAGTCCTTAGGCTTGATCATGTGCATTTGTGTGTATGATTAGTGCATGATTAAGCCGGGGTCATCACAGGTTGGTATCAGAGCCGACTGCCTGTAGGAACCCCCTTCCCAACTCCTTGGTCGAAGTTGAGTCTAGTCGTCCAAAACCGTTTACTAACTTGACTGTGTGGCTTACGGGCCCACGTCGCCTTTGGGTAGTATTAGGATCTTCTATTCCTCGTCTTTACTCTGGGACTCTGATCTCTCTTCCTTTCGGGTTAAAATTTTACTAACGCCGACACTTAGGATCTCGTAAATCTCGTCTACCCGAAGAGTTGGATATCTGTGCGTATTCCTTATGATTGATCTGATTAGTCTGATAATCATTTTCCTTTCCATTGGTTTGTTTAACCTTTCTCTCCGAGTTGTATTATACTTCTCATTGTCATCTGACTTTACCTCCGGATTCTCGCAAAGACTTTGTGATTTATTGCGACGCCTCTCGTCAAGGATTAGGTTGTGTCCTAATGCAAGAACGAAGAGTAATTGTGTATGCTTCGTGTCAATTGCGTCCGCATGAAGAAAATTATCCAGTGCATGATCTTGTACTTGCTGCAATGATCTATGCATTGAAGCTGTGGCGACATTACCTTCTGGGTAACCAGTGTGAGGTTTATACTGATCATCAAAGCTTGAACTATTTGTTTACTCTGCCGGATCTTAATCTCCGTCAATAGCGATGGTTGGAAACAATTACGGACTATGACTGTGGTATTTCATATACCCCTGGCAAGGCTAATGTCATGGCTGATGCCTTAAGCCGCAAGTCCTATTGTAACAACCTCATGGTTAAGCAAGCTCAGCCTCGTCTTTATGAAGAACTGCGCAAACTGAATCTGCGTATTGTTCCCCAGGGTTCTCTTAAAAACCTTGTGGTACAACCAGATCTTGAGAAAGCTGTTAAAGATGCGCAAGCTAAAGATGCTGAAATTGATCTGATGAAGAAAGATCTTCACCTTGAAAAGTACAGGGATTTCTCGCTGTCTGAAGATGGAACCTTGTATTTCAGAAACCGCATTGTGGTACCTCGCTTCGAGCTTATGACTGACAAGGTCATGAAGGAGGCACATGATACACTGCTGTCTATTCATCCGGGTAGTACCAAGATGTACCGTGATCTCCGACAAAGGTACTGGTGGTCCAAAATGAAGTAGGATATTGCTCGCTATGTTGCTGAATGTGACGTTTGCCATCGCGTTAAAGCAGAACATTAGAAGCCTGCTGGAATTCTGTAACCGTTACCTATTCCTTTATGGAAACGGGATAAAGTGCAAATGGATTTCATTACTGGCCTTCCCAAGTCACAGAAGGGTCACAATGCTATTCTTGTCGTCATCGACCAACTCTCTAAGGTTGCACACTTTATGCCTGTCAAGGAGACTATCACTGCTAGTCAGTTAGTAGAGCTGTATATCTCCAGAATTGTCTCGCTCCACGGTATTCCGAAGGAGATCAATTCGGACCATGGCAGTCTTTTCACCTCAAAGTTCTGGGAAAGTTTCCAAGAAGCTATGGGAACTCATATTACTTGGAGTTCAGCTTATCACCCCCAATCCCAAGGCCAAGTCGAGCGAGTCAATCAAGTGCTTGAAGACATGCTTCGAGATTGTGTTATATCCTTCAGCAAGAAGTGGGAAGAATCTCTCCCGTATGCCGAGTTCTCTTATAACAACAGCTATCAAGCCAGCTAGAAAATGGCCCCCTTCGAAGTACTCTATGGATGTAAGTGTCGAACCCCTCTGAATTGGTCAGAAACTGGGGAACGACCGCTCGTGGGTCCGGATATTATCCAACACGGCGAAGAGCAAGTCCGTATCGTTCGAGAAAATCTCAAGGTGGCTCAGGACCGCCAGAAGAGCAACTATGATCGCAAACGATGGGGTTTGACTTATCAACCTGGTGATCAAGCTTATCTGCGTGCCACTCCTATGAAGGGCACTCACCGTTTTGGAATCAAGGGCAAGTTAGCTCCACGCTACATTGGTCCCTTCCGCATTGTCGCAAGACGTGGTCAGGTGGCATATAAATTGGAGTTGCCGCCGCAATTCTCTCATATCCACGACGTCTTCCATGTCTCGCAACTTCGCCGTTGCTTCAAGGAATCTCCACACCACGCAGTGGATCACGAGATGCTCGAGTTGTAAGACGATCTTTCTTATAAGGAGCATCCGATCAGCATCCTTGATGAAGCTAAACGTCGAACTCGTCAGAAGATGACCAAATTCCTGAAAGTGCAATGGTCGAATCATACTGAAGATGAAGCCACTTGGGAATGCGAGGATCATCTTCGGGAAGAATACCCCGACCTCTTTCCTTCTACCTCCTGAATTCTTGGGACGAGATTTCTTTTAGAGGAGGAGAATTTGTAACACCCCAGTGTAATAATCACTGTGATCATCTGCTAATAATGCCAAGTCATCTTCATTTGCAGTGCTTAGTCACAATGGTTAAAGATTCAATTCAAATCCTTCTCTGTAAATCAACTCAAATTCAAAAGTGCAATTGAAGTGGTTCAAAACATGTTGGAAAAATGTTCATCGTATAGCAAATAATCCAAAACCATTTGCTGTTAAGGAACACAACATCATCATCTACTCTATGTGGGCCTAATGCATTTTTTGCAGAGCCAAAACAGCACCTACAATGCCCTGTTCATTTTTGAAAAATCCAAATGAACTCAAAAAATGCCCAAACTTTTTGAGGCAATGCAGAATATTCCAATGTACTAATGTGAGCAAGTTTCACATTTTTGCATACTCATTTGGTGGCTCAAAATATTACAAAACCCTCTCTGTAAAAAAAGAAAACGCAGAAACAAAAAGGGAAAAATAGAAAAGGCCACTGTGCACTGGTCTAAGTGCACAGTGCCTGGAGCCCAGCCCATCGGGCCCGTTTCTCCCTCCTTCCCTCTCTCTCCTTCGCCATGGCAGCTCGCCTGTGGCTGCGCGCGCGCGATCCGTCCGTTCGCCGACACGGCAACACCCACCGACGCCGCGAGGAGATAAGGGCGAGGCCGTGCGTTCCTCCTGGCCTCCACTGCATTCTCCCCCTCTCCCTCGCTCGCTCATCGCCTCCTCTCCTCCTTCAGATCCGTCGCCTGAGCGCCATCGCTGCCGCGCTTCATTGATTGCCGCAGCCACTGGCGCCTGCTGCTTCCTCCGTGGTGCCAGGGAGGTCCGCCAGCGACCGCCTAGTCGACCGGTGCACCCAGCTGAAGCGGGGAGGCCCTGTAGCTGCCGGACGCCACCGCCCCTTTCTTCTCCGTCTCCGGTACTCGCCGACGACCTCGAGCTCCTCTTTCTGCTCCTAACCTGCCAAGGGCTTTTCGTAGCCGCTCGGTGAACTCCTCACTCCCTTCATTCTTCTTCTCGCACCGCCTGATCCTCCCTAGCTAGCTCTTCACCGTTGCCGTGAGCTCGTCGCCGCAGATCACCTCGCCGCCGTGGCCATGGCCCCTGTCGCTCTTGCCTGAGCACGGCATCGAGCTCCTGGTGCTCCCAGGAGCCCAACGAGCGTGCGCACGAGCTTCCCCGTGCTCCCTAGCATAGTTTCTGTCGAGGTCCCGTACGAGCTGTCGCCGTAGCTCGTCACCGGCCCCGTTTCCGGTGACCATTTGGTCTGGCACCACCACTAATCGACGCGGAACGCTTTCGCGGTTCGAACGCAAGTTGTCGCGCGCGTTTTGGCGCTTCGTAGCGCGTTTCCTACGCCGGGCCGCGCCCTCCGCCGCGTCTGGAGGTCGCCGGCGTCAAGCCACCGGCCGCGCTGAGCTGGCATACCTGGGGCCCGCCCCTGGGTCACTGCCAGTGGGGCCCCTGGCCCCAGTTGACCACGTTGACCTTGGTCAACTGTGCTGACTGGACGGTCCCAGTCGCTGACATGCGGGCCCCACCGCATTTTAGTTAATTAAAATGTTTTTATAAATAAAAGTTAATTAGTTTAAGTTAATTAGTCACTGACAGGTGGGGCTTACTGCCTAATTAACTCTGTTTAGTTTAAAATTAAACTCTGTTAAATAACAAAGGCTGACATGTGGGACCCACTGGTCAGGTTTGACCTGGTCAGTGCGGCTGATGACTGCTGACGTCATCCCCATGTCATGCTAATGTCATATCTCATTTCTGCTGATTTTAAATAATTCCAGAAAATGTTATAATCTTTAAAAAATTCGGAGAAATTAAACCGTAACTCAGATCGAAAAAATTTGAACATGAAAGTTGATCAGAACGACGAGACGAATCCAACCGTGCCATCTGTTTCCGTGTCGGGACCCTCTACGAACGTGAACCCGTAACTTTTAGCCCGTTTCCGGTAGATGAATAGTGCATATATACCGGTTAATAATTCCAACTTGAACCCTAGAATAACTAAAATGATTTAAATATGTCTTTGGGCAACCCTGCACTGCACGATAGCATAGCATGCTCTGTGTTGCATATGATTGCTGTGTATTTATTTGTTTCCTCCCCCTCTTCTCTTTCGGTAGACCCCGACACCGACGCTGCTCCGGAGACCGACGACACCACTGACGACCTTGCTTTGCCGCCGAGCAACCAGGCAAGCACCCCCCCTTTGAACATTCCGATATCGCCTATTCTCTTCTCTCTTAGGCTTGCATTAGAAATTGCTGCTGCTATTGCTTTACCTATTCTGATGCATAGCCTGATTTTGTAACCTGCTATTGATAATTACCTGCTTTCCTAAACTGTTTAGCATAGGCTGGTTAGAGACCCATCAGAGACCCCATTTTGACCCCAACTGCCCCGCTGGATTATCAAAAGACCCGATCGGCGGGATTGAAGACCAGGCCCCGGCACCACACGTCACCCCCCTAGTTGTACGACACTACCGGGTTACTATCGAGTGCCGAGGGTGATACCTCGTCAGCACTTCTGATGTTAACCTTGTCCTCGAGGGTGATTCCTCTTTCTCCACTCCCGGTAATGACGTTGTCATGCAACTCCTCAAGAGTGGACCTCGAGGGTGATTCCTCCTTAGTTCACCTTGATGATTACATCAGGTGGAATTCCATTGAGGGTGATTCCTCAGGGTTCCCTCTTGGTGTTCTGGACACACGGATACTATGACTTTACCACATAACCATGATACTAAAGTCGGGTCGGCCCTGATGGGTACCCGCGTGAGCAAGTGATGCGGTTGATGTGTAGTCGGGTGACCAGAGAGAGTACCCGCGAGATAATTACGAGGCGTGGCCGGGCATTCTTAGCCCTTGCCGCAAGTCCTCGAGATGGGGCGACGGGGTCACATCGATTGTGAGTCTCTGCTCATTATCGCGCGCTCCTAATTCATTAATGGTTTGGATATTTGATCCGAGTGGGCCTCTGGCCCGATAGCACTAACCATCACATGGGAACAGTTATGGGCACTCTGCGTCGTGGCATCAGCCGAAGCTTACTGGACGTCAGCAAGGAGCGGCACGCGCCGGGTTGGACCGTGTTAAGCACCCTCCGTTGTACTGGAGACTGCTAGGTCTGCTCTCGGCCATGAACGTAACGTGCAGGAGCGCTCAGGGCAAGGGGCCCTGCCCCCTGGGCTCATAGGTTTAGTCCGGCGTGCTGACCTCTCTGTTAAGCCTAGGTCGGGTTGCGGCGTATCATTTGGCCGAGGCCGGGCATGACCCAGAAAAGTGTGTCCGGCCGGAGTTAATCGAGCGTGGTGGGTAAGTTGGTGCACCCCTGCAGGGAAGAACTAATCTATGCATAGCCAATCCTCGGTAACGGACGCTCGGAGTTGTATCCCGATCGATACAACTAGAACTGGATACTTGTGATGAGAAATGGATACTAGGGCTCTGGGATTGCTTTCTCGCAGGGAGTCGAGGAAGGATCTCTGGCCGAGGTTGTTACTTAATGTTACTACTACTTTATGCTGTACTATTCTACACTCTTCTAATGCTGCAAGACCGCCGAAGATGCTAGTCTTTGATAGGACTAGGCCTTCTCTCTATTCTGGCATTTCTGCAGCCCAGTCCACATATACAGCCTCTCTTTGAAAATATTGCAGATGTAGTGTAGATCCTTGCTTGCTGAGTACTTCGGATGAGTACTCACGGTTGCTTTGCTTCCTCTTTTTCCCCTTTCCCCTTTTGATGCAACAGACGACGGAGCCCCGGAGCCAGCTGCCCCGCCGACGACTACTCCTACCACCCCGAGGGTGGTTACTACTACAAGCATGCCGACGACCAGGAGTAGGATCGGAGGGTCCCAGGCAGGAGGCCTGCGCCTTTTCGATTGTAGTGTTTTCTTTTGCCCCGCATTCTTAAAGTCTTATCTGTTTTCTCTTTTATATCTGTACTCAGATATCTGATGCTTTCGCTGACGCTTGTAAGCGAGCTTATGTATTCGAGCCCTCGAGGCCCTGGCTTGTAACATAAAGCTTGTATTATTTTAATTTGTGTGTAGAGTTGTGTTGTGATATCTTCAAGTGAGTCCTTAGGCTTGATCGTGTGTATTTGCGTGTATGATTAGTGCACGATTAAGCTAGGGTCGTCACAAAACCTATGGCCCCCGGGCCTATTTTTCATCATATTACTTTCCGATCTACTATTTTGCGATCTTTTATTTTCAGATCTATAAACCAAAAAACCTAAAAATATTTACTTTATCTTTTGTTTAGTTTTATCTATCTCTATCAGATCTCACTTTTGTAGGTAACCGTAAAGGGATTGACAACCCCTTTATCGCGTTGGGTGCAAGTAGTTTGATTGTTTGTGCAGGTGCTAGGTGATTTGCGCGTTGTCTCCTACTGGATTGATACCTTGATTCTCTAACTGAGGGAAATACTTATCTCTAGTTTGCTGCATCACCCTTTCCTCTTCCAGGGAAAAACCAACGCAAGCTCAAGAAGTAGCAACGTACCAAACGAAAACATTTGAAAATAAACAAGCAAACCAATGCTTCTAATTTATGCATAATAGAGCCTCCATTGCCTACACGCTTGAGCACCTCCAACTGCCCATGTCAGAGGTAACATAGAGAAAACAAAGCCACACACGTGCCTCTAATTTATGTATAAACAAAGGCACACACATCGACAGTACAACAATGAACAGGTAGGTTCATATCGGTTTTATATATCTAAATAACATTATACTCTAGCATAGATTTTTAAACAACATATGTTCTCTTCACAGGCTATAACTAACATCACTTCGGCAGAAGACTCAAGATAACAACAAGCCTCCCATCACACTCTTTGAAAGTTATAAGTACCAAGTTGTTTAGTTCAATAGACGATGCCTGAAGAAAATCATTGAACCCTTGCTTTTTGAACACCATTCTATCACCCAAGCCAATGAAATAGGAACAAGGAGTGCTCACATATATATCATCATCATGAGAATCCAAAGTAACTTCAAGAGTTAAAACACCAGTCCTAGGAAATCACACAGACTCCCTCAAACTCCTCACAACCATACAGGGAACAACCTGACAAAAACATCAAGCTATTAGAAATAAAACAAAATTTTAAAACTATAAAAAGATGAATGAATAAATAATAAATAAATAGAAACTAAGAAAAACAGTGAAAATTAAATCTGACCATATGATGACCATTAACATTCATGGAATTAATCCTGTGAACAAAATGACAACAGAGTATGTAGTTGTCATCAAAGAGTCGTTGCAACATGAAATAAATTTGCTGATAATTGAGATCGACACCACGAGTGTAAAAACAACTGCCAACAAGTTCCTTCTCAGAATCGCTCAGATCCTCAAGAGCTACAAAATAAAATTACACAGGTTCAAGGGAACAACAAATCATGTGAAATGAAACAAGCTAAATACTTCCTTAAAAATAAACCTTACCAACAGAAGGTAAAGGGAACAACATATCTCCACCCCGATAAAAATCAACACCAGTCAATGTTCCATACTGCTCAAGCCTAACGGTCATTATATCACGATGACGAATACCATAATCAATGACCAAACGTTCCTAAGAAGAACCATGGAATTTACTGTTCACCCGACCATGACTAAACAGAACATCATACAATTCACCCTCACTGGAGTGAAGAGCAAGATCAATATCTTTGTCACCCCTCCTTATGCCTAAAGCCCTACACTCCTCAATGTAACAAGTAAGATGAGCTCTAACACTGCACGGAACATACTGCAAAACAAATCAAAACAATCATCATAATCAGAAAAAGAAGACCTAGAATAATTTCCATTCAAAACAGCATCAGCAGAACCAAAAAGAAATAAGTATGTGCGCCAAAAATGAACAATTACAAAATGTTATTCTTACAACATGCCTCGAACAACGCCTATCCAGCACCACAGTGAACACATCTACAGAAGAATCAAAAGAGGAACAAGAGCCACCCGACATACAACAACAAGGACTAGCCATACCTGCAAAGAATACAATGATTATGAAGAACTAATTGCACAAACTGAGTTGAAAGTTGACATTTGATAGTGTTGGAA
The DNA here is from genome assembly GCA_011799875.1 of Thinopyrum elongatum. Lineage (NCBI taxonomy): Eukaryota > Viridiplantae > Streptophyta > Magnoliopsida > Poales > Poaceae > Thinopyrum > Thinopyrum elongatum. The sequence goes on along the minus strand of CM022300.1, from coordinate 29,777,493 downwards.
GCCCCCACCCATAATCACCCCATAAATCTTCATTGCCCGGAAATATAATGGGAACATAAAGGGAAACAAAAAGGAAACAGGGGACCAACGAATGCAGCCGGTAGGCAACGACGATGGTGCAAACGGCGAAGCACCGTGGACGGTAAAGAAGGATCGCCGTAAGCAGACGATAAGAGCGGCGGCAGCGACGCGTGGCGAGGACGGCAACGAAAGCGCAGTCGGCGGCGACGGGTTGGCGACGCGAGAGAGAAACAGATCTCAGAAATAGATCAAAAGTGTATTAGAAAACACTAGAAGTTCAAGGACTAAAGTGAAAAAAAGGAAAAACCAGAAAAGAAAACCGGATACCGGAAATCACGGGGGTGCCCCTCCGCGCGACAAGTGTCGCGCGCGGAGCATCCCGGAAAAGTCTCAGGATCACTACACGCATTTACGCAGTTGCCCAAGAATTCACTGTATGTTCTTAATCAACGATTTCTTATATAGAGAGAACGGCCCTCACAAATTGAAAATAAAATGTTTCTGTGATGAGACCATTCTCGATCGATAAATGCGATAGGAGCCTATGTGTTTCACGGGCAGCCGGCCAATAGGGGAAGGTTGTGAATCCGGGAAAAAGTGAAGAATTGCAATTTATTGAGCTTGTAAGGCCCATTGAAGTCATCGAGAAAGGGTATAAATAGAGCTATAAGTAGGCTGTTTGCTATTGCAATAAGGGCTGCTCGCCTTTCCTTTTGACGGCTTGGCTTCCCATCCAGTATTATGAAATTCCATTCCCATTAGAATATTCATTGACAGATAATAAAAAAAGGAAAACTCTAATATAAAAAACTTGTCGCGCACAGAGCGCCCCCCGACTAACCGTTGCGGGGAGTGCTCCTCAACTAGTGATTTCGCCCTTTACCTCTCTCCGCTTTTGTTTCTTCTGGAAAAAAAAGAGAGACCCCCAGCCCAGGCGGCCCAACTGGGCCTGGAGGCCCAGCCAGGCCACGCACGACGAGACGAGAGTGACGAGACGAGCCACACTGCCTGCCCTAGCGCTGCATCTCTCCGCCGCCGCTCTGCCACTCTCTCCCCAGCGAGCGTCCCCCTTCTCCACCACTCCTCTCAAGCACCAGCCCACCCGGAGCCGCCCGCTTCTCCGCCACTCGAGCTTCAGCGCCGGCAGCCGCCCCCTTCTCCGCCACTCGAGCACCATCGCCGGCAGCCGCCCCCTCCCAACCTCTCCTTCCTACGGATCCGCCGATGGAAGTCGCTCCACACTTTCCGTTCGAGGATCTGCCTTTTAACTTCCAGCTCATGATCCTGGGGAGTCTAGGGACAAGAGACGTGGCCAGGTTCCGCTGCGTCTCCAAGCTGTATCAGTGGAGGCTCACCAGTTCTTATTTCATGGAGCCGCTTGCTGATGCCGTGCACGTCGTGTCCGGCGCCGAAGTGCCTGAGGCCCTCCTGCTGTACAGGGCGCCGGGTGAGGGCCAGCTTGAGAGGGTGATTAATATGTCCGTGGCCCTGGCTATGACTGGGAATGAGCATATCCCCGAGGACTTCTTGCCGGCGCATGTCTGTAATGGGTTTGTTCTGTTCCATAAGCGGAAGCCAAGATGGGACACCATCATGGTTCTGAATCCAATCAGTGGTGAGACTCAGTCGTTTCCGGAGCCAGATCCTACATCTATTCAGACCAGGAGGGTGGTAGCGATGGGTTATGCCGCAGCGACAAAGCAATACAAAGTCTTTCGCTTCCATTTCTGGGGAAACTCGGGCAGAGTCAATGCCATCACGTTGTCTGCCGGTGAGAAATGGCGAGACCTGCCGGACAGAATCAATAACTGCTATGGCATGACCACGCCGCTGCCGCCACAAATTGCCGGCGAGCTGTACATGTTTGCCAAGCGTCAAGAGGCGGATGAAGCCCCTCGACTCCTACTGATCCTGGACGTGGAGACTGAGGCGCCAAACATTTGTTCGCTCCCGGATCCTGCAACTAAAGATGTTGCTGTTGGTTTGTTTGACCTGCGCGGCCAGCCGTGCCTCGCCGTGCACGAGGTTGGCATCAAGCTGAACTTCATGGTCCTACGGCGTGAAGACTTAACATGGCACCCAAGGTATACCTTCAGTGTGCCCGTTGATGCCACCGTACAGCCTGGTCACTTTGCTTGGCTGGACTGCAAAGGACTCCATTACATGTACGGGAACATCATGTACACCTATCACATCTCTGCTGAGGAGGACTCCTTGACACCAAATTACATCAGGGAATGGGGCTCCCAACGCCAGCTCCCATTGCCCCTGCCAACTACAGGGTGAGCATGTTTGGTGGCTATTGCCCCAATTGGCTATCGCCGCACACCCTTGACGTCAGCGCACATGACCGGCACCAGCACGTGCTTGACATCTTACATGCCATCCGCCACAACCCCGACACCCTGTCAGAGGATGATGAGCTCTATGACACCGAGGACGACACTGAGGATGAGGACGAGGAGGAGAGGGTTGACAGCGTGGGCCAGAGAGCGTTGATGATGGAGGTCATTCCTGTCGGCCCGGGAGAGGTGACACAGAAGATGATTCCGGTGGACCAGAGTGAGGAGGCACAGGTGGAGGACGAGACGCCACCAGCAAAGAGACGACAGAAGTAAGTTGATCCAGGGCAAGAGCATGAGTCCAGTCAGATTAAGTTATATATGATGAGCAAAACGAGTGTTTGTTGATTCTACTGTTTAAGGTTCCACATAATTATTTATTTGTGACTGCTTTGGATGGTTTCAGCTTCCAGGTAATTAGTTATTTGATGTGATAGACCATTGCTCGACCTAGTTTTCTGCGCTATCTTGAATATTATTCCCAACTTCTCAGTGTTCTTGGTGTTTGCGGTGTGGATAACACTTAATGTAACCTTCCTGCTTATCTGCTTTAGTTCACAATTAATAGTGTGATCACTCTGTTTTTTATTACTTCCGTTGCTGTTAGCCCTCAGTCCATGCTATCTTTCCATTGTTGATAGGAACCTGTTTCTTTTTTTGTTCGTTTTGGAAGGCCTGTTGGCTCGATGTACCTTGAGGCTTGTTCTTTTTCTAGCAGCACTATGTTGATGTTGGAACCAAAATTCCTTGACATCTACCAGGTTGAAATTGTGTGCTCCCTGTGATTCATCATAATATAAATAGTTGATGACATAAATTATGCATTGTGAAACTATATACTGGTAGTTGGGTCTTGAGTGAGCTACATATATTATGATCTCGGGTATTAGGTACGTCTTTGATAGCCCGTTTATGGATGTCTCCTCACTCATGCTTACCTTTATTCTTATTGCATGTTACTGAATTAACCTGGAGTTGAGACATAGCAGAAGTTTGCTGGTTTCAGATGGTTTATTTAACCAGAAATAGTTATTTGGTAGGTTGGTCATATCCTACTGCTAATTTGGTAAGCACAGTATTTAGAACCCAGTCTGGTTATGACCATGCATCGTTAAGAAAACAATTCATTAGTAACTGCTCAACTGGGCATGTAGATCCAGACAGTTATTGGTTTTTTTTTTACAGAACTTTAGTCTGTAGAACAGTACATGATTATGAGTGGAAAACCCACAATGTAAAATGTCATACGCGTCCTGTACCCAGTCAACTACTTCCGAATGGCAAGTACCTTTTCACAAGCTGCCCCTACTGAATGACATGGTCATTCATGGGCATGTTCTGCTGAACCGCACCTGGAAATTGCTATTTCTAGTTTTCTACATGTTTGCTGTGAAATTTCAGTGTGCTTTTATGTAAAATTGTTGTCTGTTTGCTATTGGAAAATTGATATTCTTTGATCTATACCATTAGATTGCGTGCTCTAGTCAGTTTGCAATTTTATGCGCAATCCCATCACTAGTAGAAAAAGGCTTATTTGTCCCGGTTCATAGGGCCCATTTGTCCCGGTTCCCAAACCGGGACTAAAGGGTCGGGACTAAAGCCCCCCCGCCCCCCCCCTAGTCCCGGTTGTGTTACGAACCGGGACTAAAGGCCCTCCACGTGGCCGCTCGGGACTAAAGGAATTTTTTTGAAATTTTGTTTTTCTGAATTTTTTTGATAAATAAAATTTTGATTTTTTTTGAATATTTTCTTATTTTCAAATTTTTGAATTATTTGACAATTCAATCTCTAATCACCCCTCATCACTGCTCAATTATGAACCATTCATTCCAAATCATCTAACTTCTCGGCCGGTCACCCATCCTCTCACTACTCCAGCCTGAGCACGCTTAACTTTCGAGTTCTATTCCCCCTAGTTTCCAAGTCTGCACTTGTTGTTTTCCTGACAAAACTAAGTTGTCAATCTTATTAACCCTTAGGAGTTGAACTTGAGCATTAAGCACCGTTTGAGTTTGAAATTATTATTCTAAAAAACAATAATTATTTATTAACACTAATATTTCTTGAATAAGTAGTTTGACCATAGTTTGACCATAATTTGACCAGATTTGACCATAGTTTGACCACAGTTTGACCAGATTTGACAATAGTTTGACCACAGTTTTTGTTTAATTCTTTTTGCTGTTAGGTCACAAAAATTATAAACTTTCTGTTAGTGCCATTAGTTTTCAAATTTGAATAGTTTAAATTTGAATTCTTTGAAATTTGTGTGAATCACTAGTTTGTGAATAACTTTACTATAAAAATAGATTTTTGAGTGATTCTTTTTCCTGCTATTTAATATTACTGTGTTTTAACATTATATTCAAAAACAGATTTTGTTATTTTAGTTTCTAACAAAAAATTCTTTATGATAATTCTTTTTGCTATTAAAGTTTCTAACAAAAAAATTCTTTATGAAAATTCATTTTGCCATTAATGTTTTGAACAGAAAATACTTTGATAATTTTTAGTTGCATAAATTTTATATAATTTTAGTTTCAAAAATACTAGAGGTTTATAAAAGCTTTTTAGTTGATTCCTTTTGCTATTAGAGTTTTATAAAAGCTTTTTAGTTGATTCTTTTTGCTATTGAAGAATATTATAGTTTTGTTTTAGTTGATCGTAACAGAATATTTTAATTGATTATTTTAAGTTCATTCTTTTTGCGCTAAATGACCCTGAAATTGAAAAGCACTACAAATGAACTCTGAAAAGGTTGAAAGTTGGCATGGTATCATCATTTCACCCACATAGTTTGTGCTAAAAAGTTGAGAGGGTTACAGCAAAAACTGGATGCACTTCGTGTACAAAACGGGCAATCTCTTTCGAAGTATCAAGGTTTCATACGGAAACTCGTCTGTTACAAAGGGATTTCATTTTTTTTGAACTTATTTGAACTCCAGACTTTTTGTGTGTTCAAAATGCACCATTCAAAGCCAATAATCATCATAGTCATTACCACCAACACTATTTAATCATCATAGTCATAGTGTAGCTATCTAATCACCACCAACACTAGCTAATAATAATCATCATAGTCATTACCACCAACACTAGCTATTTAATCATCATAGTCATAGTGTAGCACATCATCATCTTCAAACTCATTCTAGCTAGCTAATCACTCCTGCTGCTCTCTCTCAGGTAAAATAGCATAGAACATGTGTAGCACTCCTGCTTCATCATATTGGAGCATGCAGATGAACCTGTCTCCTAATTATGGGCTGCGAGTACTTCTCTGCGATCCTTCACAATTTTGCTCCAGTCTTTGACTATTAAGACTTGCTCGCTTTTAGAAATCCTGAATGCACTCATGTGCAATGTAGGATGTCTTGACCGTAAGCTAACCATTGCCATGCGACCTTTAGGCTCGACCCAATGAGGCACAACTATCATTGAGAGTCCCTGTTGAAGAACATCGTAGTAACATACTTAGCAATGAAGTTTAGCTTAAAAAATAATGTATGCAAAAGATGCACTGAGGACAAATAGTAAAAATCTTACCATCTTTCCTAAATAGATATGACCGTAGTTCAATACGCACGCTAGTGGTCGCACGTTTTGAGTACTAAGATTTTCAAGGCCAGGGAAATAATTTGTCTTGACAGTATCAAGATCCTCAAGCCATGAAACATAATGACTTATCTCCTCGCAGTTTAGTTCAGCCCCGGGACAGTAGTAGGTCATGTCTACCAAGCGCTGGACATGTTTGCTTGAATGGAAATAAGCTGTCAATAGAAATTAGTTGTCAACTATTTTTGAATAAACAATATCCAAGACATAAATATGGTTGAGAAACTCACATAATGGTAGAACTGGAGGCGTCTGCACATCGACCCAGATGTCGATATTACCTTCAATATCATCTTTCGGATGAATATCAAAGGTGATAAGCATATCAGGCTCAAATGCATAAGCCTTGCATAGTGATCTCCAATTTTTGCATTCAAAATAGGTGTAGGTGTCTGCATTGTATAATTTTGCGGCAAAAGTATAACCATGCTCGGTCCTCAAGTGAACTATCTTTACCTCCATAGTTTCCATAGGACTGAAACCAATCTTATTCAAGACATAAATTCTTGCATGGCAGGGGATACGCTAGTAGAATAGTAAAAAATTAAAATTATAAGTTGAAGCAAAAGAAGCAGAAGTCATGCTTAATTACGAAAAAAGACTTGTCGTTGTGACTTACTGTATCCACTTCGAAGGTCTCATCCATCTTGATGCTGAAGCGCCTACCACCAAATAAGAAATTTCTGTCGCCCAGGCCGCGCTCGTCTTCGCAGTATTCGCACATACCGAAATCATTTTCGTCGTCAGACATTTCCTATGTTCATAGTTGATAAAAAAATTGATTGAAGGCAACTACCAGGAAACTCAACAAACAGAAGCGAACCCCACGACAACAGTCGGCATTCTTCCTCTCTCAAATATATATAATAACAAACAATAATAAAAGTAAGAAAATTACACAAGTATCTATCTTAATCATACAAGTAAGAACCTTTTTCTTTTACAAAGAAGATAAGACCAAGAGGCTCACCACTGTGGTGCCGGCGACGAGATCGGCGCGGGCGATCGACGGCGGTGAGGACGGGGACGGAACAGGACGGACCGCCAAACCTAGACAAATCTCGAGGAAAATGGAGCTTGGACAATGAGCTTCGAGAGGAGAAAACTTAAGTGTGGCTCGGGCATTTCATCAAACACCTCATGTGCATACGAGGTGAGCTAGAGCACCACAAAGCTCTCCCACGGCCGACCCAAAAAACAGAGCACTCCACTGCTCTGCTCGCGGGCGAGGGGGTATATATAGGCATCTCATTGGTCCCGGTTCGTGGCTGGAACCGGGACTAAAGGCCCTTTGGTCCCGGTTCCAGCCACGAACCGGGACCAATGGTTGTGGGCCAGGAGCGAGGCCCATTGGTCCCGGTTCGTGGCTGAAACCGGGACCAAAGGGGCCAGACGAACCGGGACCAATGCCCCAAAAGGCCCGGCCGCCCCCCTGGCCTCACGAACCAGGACCGATGCCCTCTTTGGTCCCGGTTCGTGAGTGAACCGGGATTAATGGGCTGGCCCTGCCTGGACCAAAGCCTTGTTTTCTACTAGTGCATCCAGCAAGTCGATTCAGCAAGAAAATTTTATTGATGGATTTTCTTAAAGTTTAATCCCCTTGTCTTCATCCTTTTGGTAAATAGCAACACCGACTTTCAATGTGTAATTTTGTGCTCTTTTAGTTCTTGTGTACAGATTGATACTGGGTTGTTTGGCTGCTTCTACATGATTAATGATACGTGATTAGTGATGTACTTGCCATGAGAGGTGATGAAATAGTAATCAGTCTTATTTACAGCCGCAGATTACTGCTTAATAGTTCTTCCGTGTGCTACATTCCCTTCAAGCACCTAAAATAGATTAAATCTTTGCACCACTCGTTTCTGATCTCTTATGACCATGTTTGTCTTTTCTTGTGTTTACCTGGATGCAAAAAGATCGGTTAGCCTGGTTCAGATTTGGACTCCCAAAGAAAAATATTCCCTCTGTAAAGAAATATAAGAGCATTTAGATAACTAAAGTAGTGATCTAAACGCTCTTATATTTCTTATTTATTGTTCATGTTTTTCTTTGCCTAAGCGAAAGGAGAAAAGGAAATATTTTGTCTTTCAGCCTGATTTCTCAGTTTGTCTTTGTTTCAGCTAATCTCTTTCATGCTCTTCCAGCCAATCTCTTTTAGGTAATTGGTATACGCTGATCTGGTCTTTTTAATATGCTTGATTCATGAATTTATCATCTTGTCATAACTCCTAAAAATTTAAAATTTAACAATGATGATTTTTTTTAATTGCTGGATGAGATTGCTGTGAGTTATGCTTAGCAAGTCAAAGCGTGAACCTGAGATATAGATGCAGGTGTTGAGTGTCTTAATCTATCTACAACTGTGTCTTATGTTGGCTAGATCATGTGAAAATGTGAGGTGTTATGTATCTGCTCTATCTGCATTTTCTACTACGTTTTGTTGCTTGAACGGTGATTACCACCTGCAGCAACAATGATCAGTGAGTCTGTTCTCCAGTTGCAGTTCATCATGGCCGCTTTAAGTGTGCTAGTTTTGTGTAGTATCTGGTATGAAATTCACGGAGAGTGGGGACTGAAGACGGAAGAGACACGGGCGGGTGCATGCGCTGGATCGATCACGAGCAGAAAATCTGACTCGAAAGTCGAAACCATGCATGCTCTCGTTGTTTCGCTGGCGTCTCCTCCGTTCCGCGACATGAATCCGTTCACTGGGATGATTGGCAAGTCAGGTGCCACGAAGAAGAGAAACAAAACCGAGAAACCATTGATGTGCCTCGTCAGCGAGAATCCAGACCCAACGTAGGTAAAGCTATTTTCAGCTCTCCATTCCCGTCGATCGACGAGTCGACCACATTTTAGCCATATAATTTTTTTTTTTGCGGGTGGGCCATGTAAACGTTAGCCGATGTCTCTTCGGCGAGCACTGATAAACCGCGGCCACCGAACTTGCAGCAGACTTGCACGTTCCGACGGGGAGACCAATATACTATATTACTAAGCTCCCTAAGATTGGAGGCCTCACAATCAATCGAGGTCTTCAATTGGGATTTGGTCACCCAATTTTGACCGGGTCAATAATTTCTTAAAACTTTCTCATTCATTTTTTTTATATAATATACTATGCTTTCTAATTTTTAAAGCATCACAATTAATTGAGGCTTCGATTTAGAACTGGGTCACCCAATTTTGACTGGGTCCATAATTTCTCAAGGAGCTCTCCCATTTAATTATTTTAATTATTCATGTTCCCTAATTTTAAACCACTTTCACTCGATTGAGGTATTCAATTTTGGATTTGTTTATGATTTTGATCGGGCCAACGATTTTTCAAATTAATCAACATCAATCGGCCTATAAAAACATATCAACCCCGCGCAGACTCTCATCACTCAGAAAAAAGCGCCACCGTGTGATACTATAGCACGAATATAGTACATGCAACCACCGATGCAATATTTTCCCCACATAAATATGTGTTAATTAGCAGATAACACAGAATCACACAGCAAATGACCCACCAAATAACCGCATTATAAATAAACAAAAAACACACTTCACCATCTCCCCCACCGGCCAAACTAAATATTCCCTCAGTGTCAAAATATAAGGGGTGTTATTTTATGGAAAGTCAAATTTCTTTAACCTTGAGCAAGTTTAGAGCAAAAAATATTGACATTCACAATATTAAAAAATATATATGAAAAATCATTTCATGATGAATCTAATAACACCGATTTGATATTATAAATTTTGCTATATTTATCTATAAATTTGATCAAACTTAAAATGTTTAACTTTTAAAAAATATACACCATATATTTTGAAATATAGTGAGTAAAGAAATTTAAGAATCCCAACAACATCAACGGCGCAGCAAAACGCACCCAACCCTTCTAGTTAGTACCAAGGTTCAAACAGCAACACACGTCGCCCTCTCGCGCAACCGTGGACATGATCAGCCAACGAGCAGAAATCCTCGCTCCCTGGTCACTCTTACTATCTGCAAAGAATTTATATATGTATGTACTAAAAGCACGATACGGAAGAAAGATCAATGGATTACTGGAATTATTGCAAAAACAACCCTTTTATGATTTATAGATCACAAATGGCAGTTAGATCTTCATAAGCGTACGTAAACAGATCACGACCGCTAGATCTTCATCATTGTACCTGGACAGATCACACAATTAGATATTTATAATTGTATTTAAATAGTTTCACGTCCATTAGATCTTCATAATTGTATTTAAATAGTTTCTTTGGAGAACCGTCTGCTATAGCCCACATGCAGTCGTTTTAAATTGGGTTTGTCTATGGCACATCTAGATGTGCCCTAATTATCGCGCATCTAAATGACTCAGTCAATCTTAAAAAAAAAAATGCTTGCACGAATCTTGGCGTAAAATCAATGACATAGGACTTAGATATGCAAAACTTAAAGCACGTCTAGATGTGCTTTAGCAAAACTATTTTAAGTTACACGTGTGATGGATCCAGACAACACACACGTTGTTTTCAGATGAACTGTATGTACGCTGTCGCACACAGTTTACCTTCTCAGGTCGTGAGTGGTGGTCCAATGATCGCACATATTTAGTTCTTCTACAAACAGTTTTGTTTCCTTACCATGGGTGATGTGGTCATCACACACAGGTTTTTGTGGCCGTGTGCAATTGGGGGGCTAAATAGCCCCATCGGGTATTGGAGCTAGTAGTAGGTCTAGTGTAGCGCGGATGGGAAAAATAAATGTTGTTTTCGAATACACAGAATGGTACATTCTAGCAATTTATTTGCTGGAAACTCACAGAAAATAGCTACAACCACTATTGACGTTTTTTTTGCAAAGCCAAACCTCAGAAATCTAAATACAAAACAGAGTTTCGGTCACAATAGCTACATACCTTCAAGTATTATGCTGGAACCACAATTCAAAAAAGCCGCAAACCTTATTTTTTGATGTTTTTGTTGCTACACCAGTCTTTTCAATTTCCAAAAAATCTACATCTATTTAAATATGCTACAACCAACGTCTTAAAATGCCACAAACATTTTGTTTTTGTGTTGTTTCAGACAATTTTTTGTTGCCCCATATCCTTATAAACATCATCCACTCCCCCCCCCCCCCCCCGGCAAGGCATGTAGTGTTGCATCCATGAAAAAAGTAAGTTGGTACTGTCATATTTTTTGCTACAACCAGTGAATATATTTGCTAGTATCATTTTTCCAAAACAAGAGAACAACATGATGCTTTACTTTCATTATATTTAAAATGTTTCAACCATACAAGGCTCATGCTACAAACATTCCCCAACTTTGTTTCACAAACTTATAATCTTTTTTCTTTTCTAAAAGCAATAATTATCCATACATGTAGTCTCACAAAAAATAGCTGCAACTCTTTTTGAGGAGCAAGGTGCAACCAGGTATTTATGGAAATGCTGAAACAAGGGGGACAACGTAATATATCACCACTCTCACATATCATCCCAAAGGGTAAGGATTGTTTCTACATCTGAAGCTCTCGCTGCCGCACTCGACACTATCGCAGCAACAAGGTATTGGCAGTTCTTGACGGTGTGCATCTCGCCAGAGCAATACAAGAATTGAGTCTTCTCCCCCTTGGCTTTGGAGCTCTCTTGGTTTTCGCATCATACTTCTTTGCCTTTTTCTTCTTTTCATCTTCTCGCAACTCAACTAGTGGTTTCCTTCTCTTCCTTTATTTCCTTTGGTCGATCCTTCTTGGCTTACCGTGGTGGGTTCCGCAATCCTTCGGAAGTCAGAACCTACAGATCTACATTTGTATTTGGAGCTTGTGGATGTTCATTTGCTTTCGGATCTTGCACTTCTTCATTTCTTGCAACACCATTTCTTGCTCTCGCTTTCCTTGCAGCAAACCCAACCTGCTCCTGTTCAACTAGGCTAGAGACATATCGATAATCTTCGGTGTTGAAGCCAGGGTGCCAAACTTCCTACAAAGAGAATTGTAGTTGAGGGTTTTGTCACGGGTATGCCAAAGTGCCCTATGCCCGTTGCCTAGATGGGGTGCATGAGTTGTTGATTGTTGAGACCATTTTTCAATCATGTAAGGTGCATGCATCGTTGCACATTCGGATGCACCAAAACTCGGAAGATATGTGGACAGATCAGCACACATCTCAAACATGTTGCAGTTGCGCATGTACTTCTCATCTTCAAGTACAATATGCACCATGTACTCTTCGTGTCCATGTTGTCATTTGCAACAAGTTGAAACAAGAGGTCATCAGCTTGCACCTGCAGCAAAGCAAATCCTGTGGATTTAGCCAAGAGATTCTAAAATTTGGAAAACATCTCTCTTATATAGAAGTCTGCAGTTTGCTTCTCAATGTTGTAATTGCAAAAAAAAGCCAACATTAACGAAGTATGCTACATAGGTTCCAAGAAATGTTGCAACTAAATTTTCTTGCAAAATAGCATGTCCAAAATAGAAAAATAGATGATGAGACTTACTTGCCCCATAGCGGCGGCCTACTCTCTTCATTTATGAACCCTGCATTATCCTCGTGGTTTAACATCAGCTCCTGACACAACTCAAATTGTTGCACAAAGGTGCAAACCGAGTCTTCGGTGTGATTTAAAGTCTTGAAGTAGGAATTCAGCCCCTCAGACCGCCCGGTTGTGCCTGTGAATGGGGAGAGTTTTTGCCCAAAGTACACAGGCACCCATGTCTTACTAGTTCACCACATATTTTTGAGGTGCTTCTTATCAACCAAACCAAAGAATTGAACCATCTTCTCCCATTTATCTCAAACTCCTTGCCGGTATCTGAATTGTTGACTCAACTATAGAAAGCCTCAGCAAAAGGCTCGTACTTACCCAGTAACTTCCCTAGCTTGGTTCTCGTAATTCAAAAAACATGCCACTTGCAACATTTGTGGATTGAGTCTAGGAATAGCATGTAGATGGCTTGAGCCATTGCTTGGTCTTGATCAGTCATTATGTTCAACGGATGCTCATTATTCATTGCCAACATCCACTTCTCGAAGATTCATTTGAAAGTTTTGATCTCCTCGTCAGGCAGCAAAGCACAAAACAAGTAGACTGCCTGTGTGTGTGTGAGGGGGGAGTGTTTATTCCAACAATTGATGCAAAAGGCAGGTTGTAGCCATTGAGGCACAAAGCGATGTCAAAAAATATACAATGTTTATACTTTGGGTATAGTGCCCTTGTTCTTCCATCAACCGAGGAAAGCGCCCTGACAGCTCCATCATCATCAACTAGTTTTTCAAAGAAGTTGGGCTTCTCTACTTGACTTCGTTTGAAGTACTCAACAATTAGCTTCAAGTCATGTTGCGTCAGGCCCTGTCCCAGCTTTGCTCTTGCATTTGTCATGTCTCTCTTCGCATATGGCAAACTCCTCGGGTCGCAACAATGTGCATCTTGATACATCCATTTTGCATCACTATTTTCTATTATAATTTATCCCTTTTCAATGATATATTTCACATTACTATGAAATTTTAATTCATTTTCTCTCTTAAATTGCAAAGTATACACAGAGAGGGAAATTACCAGACAGCTGAAAATCTACACCTAATTTGCAACAGAAGAAAAAATAATTTTCTGGAGCTCCAAATCTGCGGGTGATTCTGCCGAGGAAACTTCCCTCTGGGAAATCGAAGCCATCGTCATCACCTACACTCTGTGCGTCATCGGAGTCATCATCTCGATCAACATCTTCACTAGAACCATCTCCATCATCTACCCTAGTTCATCCATCTATTCAATCTATGTATCATAACCTCAGATCAGTTGCTGAGAGTACTTTTATGTGTTGATTACATCTTGTAGTTGAAGCTTATGAATTTTATCGGTGAAAGTTTGTTATGTTCATATTATTTACCATCTATTCATACCCACTTATCATGGGAGAAGTCTTGTTGCTAGTAATCATGTGAATTTGAATACTGTTTAATGTTTTGATATTATGTTGTGGTGTTCTTCCTCTAGTGGTCAGGGCCGGGCCCATAGTTATGGCAACTGTGTGGCCCGCACAGGGCCCACAAATTTGGGGGCCCCAAATTTTATATATTCCTATGTATATATTTTTCCTGGGGTAGGCGTTGGGCCGTGCATGGAGCTGGGCCGCGCATGGAGCTGGGCCGCTGCCCGCTGCCGCGTGACTCCCCTGCGCATGACTCCCTCGAGTGTCCCAGGCCGCTGCTTGATTCCTCAATGGCTCGATGCCATCCTCCAGCGCTAGGTTTAGCTGGTCTGCTCGGTTGTCTAAAAAAAGTTGATTCACTCGATCTCCCCTAAAAAAAACTGATATGCTAGATCGAAAACCGAACGACGGTTCAGTTTGCTTGATCGATCGCATCCAGACTCCACACGAGGGCGACACGGCGCATCCTCCTGGCTCCTGCCATCGAGACTTCCAGATCCGGCGACGCCGTGACAGATGACACGACAAGTACAGGCAAAGGCAGGATGAGGAGATGTAGTATGACAGTTTTGGCATTGCAAATATAGTAAAATCCTCATTGATTCGCAGCTTTGCATTCATCGATTATTCCTCTCAAGATCTTGGGTTCACAGAGAGTCAAAGAGGAATACTGATGGCTTGTACTCCAAATCTACTCCTGTTCTCCTAATTCCTATTTCCTTATTAACTTTTCATAGGGATCATTAGAGTGATTGATTACAAGGAGAAGATTGGTTATGTGGAATCATTCAAGATTTCATTGCTCAAAGAATACTAATAGAATGAGGTTGCTCAAATAACTATCATGCAACAGGGAGTTGAATAGGTATGATTATTTATATGTCGAATTGTTATGTAAGACATTATATCACATACATTATAACTTCTCGATAGTTCATTTTTTCTAGCCAGATAGGTCCCAATTTTTTTAGTTTCGCACAGGGCCCCAGATTTTGCCGGCCCGGCCCTGCTAGTGGTGTTATGTGAACGTTAACTACATAACACTTCACCATCATTGGGCCTAGGGGAAGGCATTGTGGAATTATTTTGTAGATGATGGGTTGGAGAAGTGATAAAAGCCTAAACCCTATTTCATGAATTACTGCACAAGGGTTGTTTTGGATTCCAAAGTCTAATGCTATAGTTAGATTTATCATAATTACCTCTCTTGTATTTACAGATGCTTACATGGAGAGTATAATCATAAGTATATATTTGTCCAAGTAAGGACAATACCTTAGCATAGGTCTAGACACACAACACTTATCAAAACAATGAAAGGCAACTCAATGAAACTTGATGAAAGTGACTTGAAAATATTCCCGTGTGTCCTCAATGTTGGATGATGCTCCAGAGCCCTATTCGAAGGCTCATTCAGATCAAAGCCACCCTCTTGTGCCCTAGCATTTTGCTCATCATCATCAACGAAAATCGATGGCTCTGGAGCATCATCCTGCAACAAATCAGTGTCCCAAGTTACTTTTCTACTTCACATATGCAATGCCCACTGATGGAAGAAGAACACAAACAGAAGTCAGAGTATACTTGAAGGGGCATTTTTCATTTCAAATTCAAAACATTCAACAACAATTTTCTTCAGACAAGGCATGAAGCAAAACTCTGGTTCTGATAGAATTAGCCCTACAATCAAGCATAGGTTCCAGGTAAGGGTTGCTTGTGATGCAATATTCAGTATACAAACCAAACGAAAAAAGTGTACATAACCCCATATGTATTGCATTTTGGCAACATAACCCCCTGACGTCTAAAACCAGGATCTTAATCCCCTCAAGTTTCTAAAACCAGACAAATTAGCCCCTGAGACTCTGGTAGGTGGTTTCGGATGGTGGTTTTGCTCACGTGGCAGTGAAGTGAGATGGGAAAGCATCAATGTGATAGCCATTTCATCGAACACTTTACGTGCACCCATTAGCATGCTCCCGGCGTACATGTCGACCACGTCTGCTCCAAGACCTGCCATGGGATGAACCTGGTGAACACATACGCATGACTAACTCTACAAACTACAACCCATACACAGGCCTCCACAAGGCCTGCCTCAACGGAAGCCACTGGAGGACACAAGGAGCGAAGCGGCAACACGTGTTCGCAGCCGGTGGCACTAGCGTCTACCTCACTTCTGACCCATTGTCGCGTGAGTACACCCTCCTTAAATCAAACTCATCTCTGTCCAATAGTGTTGCATGCTCGAAGATAACATCGGGTTCCTATAATGTTGTTGTGATCGTTGCAGCATGGATTCACCACTATTGTCGACGAGCGTATCTGAAGGTACTCGCCGAGCAAGGGCACCGGAGCTCGTCCCGGCAGCAGAGCTTGAGCTGAGATGCATGGCAGCTAGTAGCTTCTAACGGAGATAAGACAGTGTTGCATCAATTCCAAGGACGGGTATTTTGTTGGGGAGCTCGACGTGAGCTCTGCTGGCCGGCGGACACAGATCTCCGATGGATCCGAACACCTAGGGGACGGGGCGACACAAACACAGCTCCCTCTCTCGGGAGTTGGCAGGGGAAGGACACAAACGTTGCAACAAGATGCAACCATTTTTGCATGTTTGTTCTGCGGGAATAGGGATGACAATGGGTACCCATTACCCGCGTACCCTACGGGTAAAAACCCTATTAGGGTAAGGGTATGGTACAAAAATTTACCCATGGGTACTTAAATGGGAAAATATCATACCCCTCGGGTAGAGAGGGTACAGGTATGGGATCGTATAACCCATGCCCGCGTACCCATGTACCCATCTAAAATGTTAACAAGTGGGTTTCCTTTAATATCCTAATGCATTAATTTTCCCCTCCTAATCGCGCTAGGTAAAAACTCTAATGTGTAGTCAAATTATCTCTATAATTTATCATGATTTTGTGAACTTAAAGTGAATGCCTATGTGTTGTTATTTATGATTATATGTTGTTATTTAACATTTTTATGTGTCGCTTTATAGGCAAGTATTTTTGTTTATGAGAATGTGTTGTTGTACATTGTTGTTTAAAATGTGTTGCTATTAATAATTTATGATTATATGTTGCTTTTTACAACTATTTTCTACTCAATGATGTGTTGCAAACATGGGTATTTTTACCCGCGGGTACCCATCTACCCTGTCGGGTGACGGTATGGAAAAAATTGTATCCTTGACGGGTATGGGTATGGGTGATAGGTAAGTTCAGGGTGGACGGATAAGGGTATGTGGTGGCTCCACTCGTACCCATACCCCACGGGTGCCATCCCCATGCGGGACCGCAAACATATCAGACTGTACGGATGCTAGATACCATTTGGGACACGATCGAACAATTTTTTGGGCCGGTCGGCCGGCCTTTCCAAAACGCAGCTGCTAGTCCTGGGTCGTTAAATCCATCCCTTGCAAGCCGTTGGATCGGGCAATGTAGCAACCTGCACCACAACAACTACACCCCATCGGCAGACCGACCGATGCACCGCAACTCCGTCGCACACCGGTGTGTTGCACTGCAGCTTTGCCGCCGGTGCGCAACACCTCATCGTTGCACTGCAGCTCCGCCGCCGGCATGCAGCACCACACCCGTTGCATTGCAGCTTCGCCACTGTTGTGTAGCACCACGCCCGTTGAACTGCAGCTCCCCACACCCCACTGGTGTGTTGTGCTGCAGCTCTGCCGCTCCCATCGGGTTGCAGAAACGATACCTGCTGCGACCACCCCCTTACAACACTGGCCACAGTTGCGAGGGCCGGTGAGCTGTGTGGTTGCACCACCTGTCGCGGGTTGCGACGAGCTCTGTGGTTGCAAACGTCGGCAAGATCAGTCGCCGTCGACATTGGGTTGCAGTAGCCCATGGTTGTGCGGCCATCAGTTACAGCATCGGCTACCGGTTGCTGCACACCGGCAAGCTCCTGCGGTTGCAGTGCCGGTGAGCGCTGCCACGAGTGGTGCGCTCAAGGATGGTCAACGCATGGAGTGTAGGAGAAAGAGGCGTGTGGTGAGTGCTTCCTCGATTGGGATAATAAGGATGCTCGGAGGAAGCTGTGGGGCCCCACCGGGACGCGTGACAAGCATCAGATGTGGCTTGCGCCCATGATCGATCAGTCTGTTGATCTAAAGAGTTTTCGTTTCTAAAATCAATTACTCGCTTATAAAGTTTAAAAAAAACTTAATCACCGGCTAACACGGTGATACACTAAAAAGTGATTGAGGCGAAGCTAGGGGCATGAAAGGTATTTCATCTGGGATAGTGGTAGGATTTCACACTACAAGAAATATGTCAACTTGTGACCTTCTGTCAGTGACCCTGGAAGAATTGGTCATAAATCTAGGACCATTTGAGACCAATCGGTCATAAGCTGTTCGGGGGGCTCCAAACCCTAAACCATAACGACCATTTTGGTCAGAAAGGTCGTAATTTCCTTACACGAAATGGTCGTAAAGCAAACAGCACTGGTTCGCTGCCTTATTTCTAGCTGATCACGACCAGTATAGATGGTCATAGCCTTGTAAATTGTGGTGCATTGCTATGACTAGGCGCGACCTCATCAGTTTTGCCTATGTGTCAATTTTTGCCCTAGGTTGTGAAGCAGCCTATATTTTTGTCATTCCCAAAATTTCCAAAAAAATTAGGCATTCTTTACTCTCCAAATCATTGCCTCATGACAAAATTAAGCTCCATTTGCCTAGTAAATCTTCCTCGGCAAATTTCCAAAGTTTCTGTTCAGCTAGAACCGTTGTGAAGGAAGTACTAGCTAGGCATATCCTAATGAGCTGAATTTTTGCCATATCTTCTATATTTCCAAATCATAGCTCCCCACAAAATTTGAACCCCATCTAACAATTCATGTGAGCTCACCATCCAATCTTTCTTTTTGGTAATATTTTCAGTTTGTGAAGCACCTATATTTTATGTTAATTTGTAATTGCTGAAAATTTACCAGGAAATGACCCTGCCCATAGAACCTCCCTCCACTAAATTTTAGCTCAGTTAATCTAGCCAATTTTCCTCAATATTTTTTCCAATTTTTTGTTCAGTGGAGAGCACTGCGAAGGAAGTACCATTTTTATTTATCCAAATGGTATGAAATTTTTACAGTGCCTTCATATGCCCAAATTATCATCCTCCTCCAAATTTCAGATCAATCCATTCATTCATTTGAGTCCAGCTTAAACATTCATATTTCTGTCCAGTGTGGTACTTTGCAAAGCAAGTGACACCTAGGCTCCTCCATTTGAGCTGCAAATTTTCCAAGACATTGTCCTTAGTAGATGATCATCCTCGGCCAAAACTCAGGCCCATTGGCCATGTGCATTTTCCCCACCACTAATCAAACACTTGGCTGCTAATTCATGTTTGAGCATAGTTTGGTCTCCTCGTGAGATCCTTCTATTGCCTTCTTCTTCCTAACACTTACCGGGGGAGTGCCCAACCCACTAGACATGCCTAGGCCGCCCAGAACAGGTGGCAACGCCACGGTCACGCGGTGACCACGCGGCGGGCATGCGAGTTTACGCGCTCTGGAGTTGGGGCCCTTGGCCACCGTTCAAACCTCGACGTATCGCCACCAAACCATGTATTTCTGATTAAATAGATACTTATGTACCTAGAAATGATTTTTAGAAAAAATAAAGAGCAAACTATAAGGCAGCTGCAGTTCAAATTTGACCCGCTTCCTACCGAATCGGCGGAAATTTGTCTTTTTCATGAGAGGTGGATCAAAGAATTTGACACCCAACCGTTTGGTCAATTGTGCATTAAATATGACCTTTTATTTTAGAAAATTGATTTGGTATAATTTTGCAACAAATATATGGTAGGTCCTTCACAAAAAAACTCATTTTGGGCACTCGGAAAATGGAAAAATGAAATTTTCGTCCAGAGAAAATGAAAACTTCCTTAGGCAACATTGTTTGCCATTGCAAAATGCACCATTGTGCACAATATTATATCATTTGAAGAAATTAGGCCATGAATGTGGCCATAAGATTGATCATTTGACTTGAAAGCCATGAACCTTCACACATGATAGCTCATTTCTGAAAACATTTTTTTTAAGAATTGCTGTATTATAAGTTTATTATTTTTCCTGGTAACTTGGTCACATATAATGACACAATGCGGAGGTTTTCCATTTTTTTGATTTTTTTTAAATTTTTCATGCCCGTTTTAAAATGTGGTCAAAACCGCGGGCATGACCGTTCCTAGCTAGTGGTTGAATCTTGAAAAACTTTTGGTGTTTCTCTGATTAAATAGATACTTCTGTACCTAGAAATGATTTTTGGAAAAAATAAATATCAAACAATGAGGCAGCTGCAGTTCAAATCTGACCCACTTCCAACTGAATCGGCGGAAATTTGTCTTTTTCACGAGAGGTAGATCAAAGCTTTTGACACCCAACCATTTGGTCAATTATGCATTAAATATGGCCTAGTATTTTAGAAAATTTATTTGGTACATTTTTTCGACAAATATATGGTAGGACCTTCACAAAAATCTTGGTGTTTATCTGATTAAATAGATACTTATGTACCTATAAATGATTTTTGGAAAAAATAAAGATCAAACTATGAGGCAGCTACAGTTCAAATTTGACCCACTTCCAACTGAATCGGCGGAAATTTGTCTTTTTCACGAGAGGTGGATCAAAATTTTTGACACCCAAGTATTTGGTCAATTGTACATTAAATATGGCCTAATATTTTAGAAAATTGATTTAGTCCAATTTTGCAACAAATATATGGTAGGTCCTTCACAAAAAAAACTTATTTTGGGCACTCGAAAAATGAAAAATGAATTTTTCGTCCAAAGAAAATGAAAACTTCCTTAGCCAACATTGTCTGCCATTTCAAGTTGCATCCTTGTGCACAATATTAGATCATTTGAAGAAACTATGCCATGAATGTGGCCATAAGATTGATCATTTGGCTTGAAAGCCATGAATCTTCACACATGATAGTTCATTTCTGAGAATAATTTTTTAAGATAATTTTCGTATTACAAGTTTATTATTTTTACTGATAAATTGGTCACATATAATGACACAATGCGAAGGTTTTTCAATTTTTTTGATTTTTTTAAATTTTTTATGCCCATTTCAAAATACGGTCAAAACGGCGGGCATGACCGTTACTAGCTAGTGGTTGGATCTTGGAAAACTTTTGGTGTTTATCTGATTAAATAGATATTTATGTACCTAGAAATGATTTTTTTTAAAATAAAGAGCAAATTATGAGGCAGCTGCAGTTCAAATTTGACCCACTTCCTGCTGAATTGGCGGAAATTTATCTTTTTCACGAGAGGTGGATGGAAAGATTTTGACAACCAACCGTTTGGTCAATTGGACATAAAATGTGGTCTAATAATTTCTAAAAATGGTATGGGGACATTTTACAACAAATATTTGGTAGGTCCTTAAAAAAAACTATCTTTGACACTCGAAAAATAGAAAATGCTTTTCTTGTAAAAAACTTATTTTTAATCGATTACGACCAATTTAGATGGTCGTAAGGCCTTCACATTGTTTGCTGCGTTCTGATTGGTTCATGGGCATATCACGCGGATCATGCATCAAACACCGTCGGATGCTCCCGGATCCAACGGTAGCCCTCACCCCTCACCATCTCACCTACATAGCCCCACGCCCCCACAGCCCCACTCCCCACCGTACCCACAACTTGTTCCAATCCCCACCTTCTCTCCCACTCGCGAAAACCCTAGCCGCCGCCCCCGTCCCGGCACCCACACCATGGCCGGCCTCCACCCCTGTGCCGACGGCGAGGAACCCGAGTCACCATGCCTGCCCGCCCTCAAGTGGCTCCATCCACATAGCCCCATCCGCATCCGGCTACCTGGATCCGCGTCGCCCCATCCGCATCCGGCTACCTCGATCCTTCGTCGCGGACCGCTCCTCCGTTGACCCACGCAAGTTCCCCGGGCACCAGGAGGTGCTAAGGTACCTCGAGGAGTTCGCGCGGCGGTTCGACCTCCTCGGGTTGGTCCGGTTCGGGACGGGGGTGGTGAGCGTCCGCCGCAGCAGGGACGACGACGCGGGCTGGAGGGTGAGGCTCGCCTGCGCTGGCAGCGAGCTGGAGGAGGAGGTTTGACTCTGTGGTCGTCTGCAGTGGGCACTTCGCCGAGCCGTGCGTGGCCGGCATCGCAGGTAATTACTCGGTCCGATCTATCCCCCACTGATGGCTAGCACTAGCAGTAGGCAGTTGGCCAGTAGCTACTTCCGATCGATCCGATTTTTTTTGGCATCTTGCAAGGGAGGCTGGATGGGTTATTACTAGCAAGGATCCAAAGCAGGCAGGGGAAACATTATGATTAGTAGTACGTACGTACGTATTACCCACTGCCACTGCCACTAGCATCATTGTTTATTTAATCAGCATCATTATTGATTGATGTCGTTGTTGCTGTTTTATTATTATGATAATGATGATGATGATAACATCGCACACGTGAAGACAAATACAGTAATGTAATGTTGGTGCAGCTGCTGCTGCAAATTAGACGACAGCAGTAAGAAAGAAAGAGCAGCTGCTGCCACCCATGTCATGGCTACTAGTTTGTTGGCCTCATCGATCGGATCTGAGTAGCTGGGCTAGCAACGATTATACTACTATTGTGTTTGGGTTGCCTGATTGCCTGATTGCCCACCGTTGAAATTTTTGTTTATATATATAAAAATCTTGAAGATGCCACAAACTGCTAATAATGATGCTAATTATTCTCCAGTGAATGTGAATGTATCGTTTGCCTGCCTATGTATGTGTGTGTTGAGAGAGAGAGAGGCGCGCCGTACAGATCGGCTGCTTCATATGCTGCTGCTGGTGAGAGGGATTGAGGGGGAGAGAGAGATGCTTCATACGCTGCTGATGTGTATGCACCCTGTTCCGTGCAATGAGCGAGGCAATTCACGGATTGAGATCGTTTTTGTGTGCTTGGAGAGATTTGGATAGTTTTTTTGCTCTATTCGTCTAGAGATGGAGTATGTGTAGATAGAGTTCATTAGTTTTTGGTGTATTCGTCTAGAGTTCATTTAGCAAAGTTTGGAAACGCAAACAACAACAGTTCATTAGTTACACTAAGCATTTGCCTGGCTATGTTGTATTTAGACCAAAATTTGCTAATAGACACCCCCCTTCACAGATCTGCTATTTTTTGGCGTGCACATATATGTATGTCTTAACAGTTTCCAGCAGTTGTGTTCTTGGTGTATAGTTAGGTGCAATCTTCTGCCCTGAAATCATCTGGAAATGCCTTTGCTGGAGCTCACCTATGGCCTTGTTTGTCCTGCAGGTTAGTGAGCAGCATCAGGAGGAGGAGCTCAAACGGGCCACCACGACGCACCACCGCAGCAGCAGGTAGCACATCCATCTCCTTCTTATGTCCCTCTAATATATGTAACCATGTATGTCTATGTGTTTTCTTCTTTCAGTGTCTAGGCATCTTGTGCATTTGCATGATGTTCAATTACGTGCTATGGAATATACATTAGCTTATTTAAACTACTGTTTCGAAATATTGGTGTCAACGTGTCTCTCCTTGGGGGTTGATTTAAACCACATATGATCAAATTTTTTGCTGTTCAAACATTGAAATTCTGGTTCTTTGTTTCAAACATCGAAATGCTGTTGACCCTGTCCTTCTATGCTTAGAAGATAAAAATGTCGCATTTATAGGATTGTAAACCTGATGTGATTGGAGTAGTATTTACTGGTTCTGATAGTTTCTACTTGTATTCACTGACCAAATGGTGGTGGAGTAGGTGGTGCAGCCGGTGGTACGCAGCTTCGTCAAGTACTGGGACGCAATGGAGGACCTGCTCACCTACGTTCTCTACTCGTGGCGCTGCTCGTGGGGGATGGGGGACGAGGGCCAGATCCTCTTCACCGACCTGCTCTACTATGCATAGGTCAGATCCCGAGGAGGGGGAGGAGGGAAGGAGGAGTACCGGTGAAGCTTCGTGCTGACGATGGCTTCCAAAGGTACCCGTCGTAACCATTTTGTTGCTCCTTCATCATTCTTCTTCAGTTTCTATGCCAGGCTGTCAGCTAGTCTAATTCAGATTCGGCGTCAGTAAGTTTAAACTGAGGACGTAGCACTGCGCGCAGTTGCTCCCACGAGTAGTTTATTTCAGCTAATTAATTTTGCATTGGCCATAACTTACTTTACATCGTAGGCTTAGGCTGTTCACGTGTGCACGCGGTTGAGAATCCATTGATTCACTCAGCACGATCACTCTCGGCCACAAGTATCAACCACTCTTTTGATTAGTATTTCAGTCACGATGGTGTACCTACACAGCCTTGCTGTTAACTACTCGGACTGAATTAATTGATTGATAGCCTTGTTGTACCTACGATGACCCACAAGTATAGGGGATCAATCATAGTCCTTTCGATAAGTAAGAGTGTCGAACCCAACGAGGAGCAGAAGGAAATGACAAGTAGTTTTCAGCAAGGTATTCTCTGCAAGCACTGAAATTATAAGTAACGAGTAGTTTGATAGCAAGATAATTTATAACGAGTAAGTAACGGTAACGGTAACAAAAGTGCAGCATGGTAGCCGCCCAATCCTTTTGAGGCAAAGGGCAGGCCAAAACAGTCTCTTATGATAAGCAAAGCGTTCTTGAGGGTACACGGGAATTTCATCTAGTCACTTTCATCATGTTGGTTTGATTTGTGTTCGCTACTTTGATAATTTGATATGTGGGTGGACCGGTGCTTAGGTGCTGTTCTTACTTGAACAAACCTCCTGGTTATGATTAACCCCCTCGCAAGCATCCGTAACTACGAGAAAAGTATTAAGAATAAATCTAACCATAGCATTAAACTTTTGGATTCAAATCGGTCCCTTACGGAATAGCGCATAAACTAGGGTTTAAGCTTCTGTCACTCTCGCAACCCATCATCTAATAACTACTCCACAATGCATTCCCTTAGGCCCTAATAAGGTGAAGTGCCATGTAGTCGACGTTCACATGACACCACTGAGGGGAATCACAACATACATATCATCAAAATATCAAACACATATCAAGTTCACATGATTACTTGCAACAAGATTTCTCCTGTGACCTCAAGAACAAAAGTAACTACTCACAAATGATAATAATGCTCAAGATTAAAGGGGTATTAAATAGCATAATGGATCTAAACATATAATCTTCCACCAAATAAACCATATAGTAATCAACTACAAGATGTAATCAACACTACTAGTCACCCACAAGCACCAATCTAAAGTTCCGGTACAAAAATTGAACACAAGAGATGAAGTAGGGTTTGAGAGGGGATGGTGCCGTTGAAGATGTTGATGGAGATTGCCCTTCCTAAGATGGGAGAGTTGTTGGTGAAGATGATGACGATGATTTCCCCCTTCGGGAGGGAAGTTCTCCCGGCGGAATCGCTCCGGCGGAGGGCAAAAGTACTCCTGCCCAAGTTCCGCCTCGAGACGGCAGCGCTTCATCCCGAAAGTCCTCTCTTAATTTTTTTCTAGGTCAAAATGACTTATATACCAGAAGATGGGCACCGGAGGTGGGCCGAGGGGAGCACAACCCACCAGGGCGTGCCTGGGCTCCCTGGCGCGCCCAGGTGGGTTGTGCCCACCTGGTGGGCCCCCTCTGGTACTTATTGGCTCCAATAATTCTTATATATTCCATAAAAATTCTCCATGGAGTTTCAGCCCATTTGGAGTTGTGCAGAATAGGTGGCCTGATTTAGCTTTTTCAGGTCAAGAATTCTAGCTGCCGGTATTCTCCCTCTTTGTGTGAACCTTGCATATTATGAGAGAAAATGCATTAGAATTACTCCAAAAAGCATTATTATACATAAAAACAATATGAATAACAGTAGGAAAACATGATGCAAAATGGACGTATCAACTCCCCCAAGCTTAGACCTCGCTTATCCTTAAGCGAAAAACCGAAATCGAAAAACATGTCCATATGCTTAGAGAGAGAGGTGTCGATAAAAACAAAATACGGACATAGAAGCATCATGTATATTATTGTAACATCAACAAACTTTAACATATAACTTTATCATAGAACTTTTATCACATAACTTCTGTCATAAACTTCTCATGAACAAGTAACAATTCATCACAACATCAAAGTATAAAGCATAAACTCTATTGAAAACCAACAAACTATGTTCTCGGTCAACTTTGCAACTACAATTCATCATCTTTTCAGGAAGGGTCACGTATCGGAGCCTTTTTGGCAAGTCCACATACTCAACCATCATATAGTCTTCTATGATTGCTAACACTCACCGCATACACATGAGCAAAAAGTTTCAACCGGACACATAGAAAGATAGGGGCTTATAATTTTGCCTCCCAACATGCTCACCTCAAGGGTGATGTCAACAATAATAACTCATGCTACTCATATCCAACTAGATATATGTGCCTAGATCTTTCCTCACCACATGATGCTTGCCAAAAGAGAAAATAAAAAGGAATAGAGAGAAATACTTTGACTCTTGCATAAAAGTAAAAGATAGACCCTTCGCAGAGGGAAGCAGAGGTTGCCATGCGCTTATTTGTTTCTATGCTCAATCTCTTAGTGCAAAAGATTGTCACGTTATATTGCCCCTTATGATAGCAACCTTTATTATGCAGTCTGTCGCTTTTATTCTTTGCCATCACAAGTTCATACAATGCTCAATTTTCTCTTACACTAAGTGATCCAACACTTTTAGAAGCAATTTTTATTGCCTTTTTGCACCGATGATAACTTACTTGAAGGGTCTTACTCAATCCATAGGTAGGTATGGTGGACTCTCAAAGTAAGATTTGGGTTTAAGGGTTTTTGGATGCATAAGTAGTATCTCTACTCAGTGCGGAATTTTTGGCTAGCAAAGATAGGGGGCAAGCACCACATGTTAAAGGATCTATGAAAATATAACTTCTATGTGAATATGAACAAACATAAATCATTACGTTGTCTTCCTTGTCCAACGTTAACAATTTTGGCATATAATATTTTGATGGGGGCTCACAATCATAAAAGATGTCCAAGATAGTGTATTTGCATGTGAATCTTCTCTTCCCTTATTAATTCTTTCATGAATTGCATCATTGACCAATGCTATGTTTGTCAATCTCCAATAAATTTTACTACTTATACTCTTCCTTATGTGATGTCATTACTTACCATAAGATTAGCATATGATCCTTTTTTTATTTATTTTCTTTCTTTTATTGAACATGGAAGTAAAGAAAACAAAACTCAAACTAAGCTTTATTATATATCTTGCACACGATTACAAGGGTACATCACTAAGCAAACACTCGAAAAGAAAGGATCAAACTAAATTTTTATTCATTTAAAGCAAAAGATAACTATGGATCGAACTAAGATAAGTAAAGGCAAAAGATAGTGGAGGTGATACGATACCGGGGCACCTCCCCCAAACTTGGCACAAGCGAAGGGGAGTGCCCATACCCGATACTCAAGTTTCCTTTGGTGACGAAGAAGAAGGTAGTGGTGATGACGCAGTAGCAATCTTATCCTCAGGTTTCCATAGCAATGGCTCACCATCATAAGAGGAGGAGTGAGTCTCGCGGGTCCTGCAACTGGCAGCCAAACTCATACCTTGAAACCTAGCCTCATATTCAAAGACTTGGTTTTGGAGATCGTAGATCTGGCTTTGGAGAAAGTTGATTTTCTCCTTGAGGGTGAAGATGATGTCCTTCATGGATTTGCCATCCACCTTGAGATCACGGGTGTAGTCCGCGATCATGAGGTGATTGGCATTGAGTCCACGTTCCACCATCCCCTTGCACCGGAAGACCTCCTGCTCCATAGCTTCAAGCCTGGCCTCCACGGTTCCCGTCCCTTTGGGACCTTGCACATCGCGGATGTGGAGCACCCCCTCACACATCTCGATAGCTTGAGGGTGCTGCATCACCTCCCGCAAATATGGGTTGATGACGTTCTCGAAGAACTTGTCCTTGGGGGAGCTCGAAGCGGCCATGGTGAATTAGATCTGTCAGAAAACAGCAAGGAAAAGAAAACAGAAGATTTCTCTGCGATAAGGTGGTCAATAGGTTCGGGTCGTATATAAAGATTTTTTTTATCTTGGGAAACAAGTAAACGGAAGAAAAACGGAGTCTAGAAAGTACCCGAGGTGGGCACAACCCACCTGGGCGCGCCTGGCTTGCCAGGCACGCCCTGGTGTCTTGTGCCCATCAGGGGTGCCTTCCTGGATGTTTCTTATTTTCATAATTTTTGATATATTCCAAAAGTAACAAAAAATATCTTTGAGGATTTTTCGGAGTCCGTTTACTTACCGTATCACGTACCTCCTCTTTTTCAGTTATTCTGGAGTGTTCTGGAAGGTTTCCTTTATGTGTTCTTTCGGTGTCATAGTTTGGATAATATTACTTTCAACATTAATGGGCGTACCTGAGATATAATGTTTTATTCTTTGCCCATTGACAACCTTCGGGTTAGTACCTTCGGCATTATTTATTTTGACGGCTTCGGATCGATAAACCTCCTCGATAACATAGAATCCTTCCCATTTGGAGAGGAGTTTTCCTGCAAAGAATCTGAAACGAGAGTTGTACAAAAGAACATATTCTCCAACTTTGAACTCACGCTTTTGTATTCTTTTGTCATGCCATCTTTTAACTTTTTCTTTAAATAACTTGGCATTTTCATAAGCTTGGGTTCTCCATTCATTTAGTGAGCTAATATCAAATAACCTCTTTTCACCGGCAAGTTTGAAATCATAGTTGAGTTCTTTAATTGCCCAATATGCTTTATGTTCTAACTCAAGAGGCAAATGACAAGCTTTTTCATAGACCATTTTATAAGGAGACATACCCATAGGATTTTTATATGCTGTTCTATAAGCCCAAAGTGCATCATCTAATTTCTTAGACCAATTCTTTCGGGACCTATTGACAGTTTTTTGTAATATCAACTTTATTTCTCTATTGCTAAGTTCAACTTGACCACTAGACTGAGGATAATAGGGTGAATCAATTCTATGGTTAACATCATATTTAGCAAGCATTTTACGGAAAGCACCATAAATAAAGTGTGAACCACCATCAGTCATTAAATATCTAGGGACTCCAAACCTTGGGAAAATAACTTCCTTAAGCATTTTAATAGAGGTGTTGTGATCAGCACTACTAGTTGGAATAGTTTCTACCAACTTAGTAACATAATCAACAGCAACCAAAATATGAGTATACCCATTAGAGAAAGGAAAAGGTCCCATGTAATCAAATCCCCAAACATCAAATGGTTTAACAGCAAGTGAATAATTCATAGGCATTTCTTGACGCTTACCAATATTTCCAATCCTTTGACATTCATCACAGGATAAGACAAACTTACGGGCATCCTTGAAGAGAGTAGGCCAATAAAAACTAGATTGCAATACCTTGTGAGTAGTTCTATGTCCCACATGATGCCCTTCATAAGCTTCGGAGTGACATTTACGTAGGATTTGTCCCTGTTCATGCTCAGGTACACAACGTCTAATAATACCATATACTTCTTCTTTATAAAGGTGTGGGTCATCCCAAAAGTAATGTCTTAAATCATAGAAGATTTTTTTTCTTTTGTTGGTATACGAAGCTAGGTGGTATGTATTTAGCAACAATGTAATTAGCAGAGTCAGCATACCAAGGAGTGTTATGAGAAACATTTATTGCAGCTAATTGTTCATCAGGAAAACTATCATTAATAGGTTATGGGTCATCAAGAATATTTTCTAACCTAGACAAGTTATCAGCAACGGGGTTCTCAGCTCCTTTTCTATCAGTGATATGTAAGTCAAATTCTTGTAGCAAAAGAACCCACCTAATGAGTCTAGGTTTAGCATCTTTCTTTTTCATAAGATATTTTATAGCAGCATGATCGGTGTGAACAGTAACTTTAGAATCAACAATGTAAGATCTAAATTTGTCACAAGCAAACACAACTGCTAAGAATTCCTTTTCAGTAGTAGCATAATTGCGTTGAGCACTGTCTAGAGTTTTACTAGCATAATGAATAACATTTAACTTCTTATCAACTCTTTGTCCTAGAACATCACCAACAGCATAATCACTAGCGTCACACATAATCTCAAAGGGCAAGTTCCAATCAGGTGGTTGAATAATAGGTGCAGAGATTAAGGCTCTCTTAAGTGTTTCAAAGGCTTCTACACAATCATCATAAAAAAATGGAACATCCTTTTGCAAAAGATTTGTAAGAGGCCTAGAAATTTTAGAGAAGTCTTTAATAAATCTCCTATAGAAACCAGCATGACCGAGGAAACTATGAATACCTTTGATATCTTTAGGACATGGCATTTTCTCAATTGCATCAACTTTAGCTTTATCCATCTCAATACCTCGTTCAGAAATTTTATGTCCCAAGACAATACCTTCATTAACCATAAAGTGGCACTTCTGCCACTTCAAGATAAGATTAGTTTGCTCACATCTCTGCAAAACTCGATCAAGGTTGCTTAAGCAATCATCAAAAGAAGTTCCGTAAACGGAAAAATCATCCATGAAAACCTCAACAATCTTTTCAAAAAAATCAGAGAATATAACAGTCATACATATTTGAAAGGTAGCAGGTGCATTACATAAACCAAAAGGCATACGTCTATAAGCATAAGTTCCAAAAAAACAAGTGAAGGTGGTTTTCTCTTGATCAGGTTGTGAAACAGGTATTTGAGAAAAACCAGAATATCCATCGAGAAAACAAAAGTGTGTGTGCTTAGATAGTCTTTCCAACATTTGATCAATAAAAGGTAGAGGGGAATGATCTTTTCTAGTAGCTTTATTTAATTTTCTAAAATCAATTACCATTCTGTAGCCAGTGACAATTCTTTGTGGAATAAGTTCATTTTTATCATTTGGAACAATAGTAATTCCTCCTTTCTTAGGGACACAATGAACGGGACTTACCCATCTACTATCAGCTATAGGATAGATTATACCTGCTTCCAGAAGTTTTAATATTTCAGTTCTTACCACTTCTTTCATTTTAGGATTTAAACGTTGTTGGTGATCAACAACAGGTTTAGCATCAGGTTCCATATTAATTTTGTGCTGACAGAGAGTGGGACTAATGCCCTTTAAATCATCAAGAGTATATCCAATAGCAGCTCGGTGCTTCTTCAGAACCTTCAATAATCTTTCTTCTTCATGTTCTGAAAGGTTAGCACTAATAATAACAGGATATATCTTTTTCTCATCAAGATAAGCATATTTCAAAGTGTCTGGCAGTTGTTTTAATTCAAACACAGGATCACCTTTAGGTGGAGGAGGACCTCCAAGAGTTTCAATAGGCAAATTGTGTTTAAGCAGAGGTCGTTGTTCAAAGAAAATTTTGTCTATCTCATTCCTTTCATGCATA
The DNA here is from genome assembly GCA_011799875.1 of Thinopyrum elongatum. Classification (NCBI taxonomy): domain Eukaryota; kingdom Viridiplantae; phylum Streptophyta; class Magnoliopsida; order Poales; family Poaceae; genus Thinopyrum; species Thinopyrum elongatum. The sequence continues at coordinate 29,746,173 of CM022300.1, read as the reverse complement.
TGCATGGTCTAGCAAATATTGTTCTAGTGGATTAGTAGGAGGCACAGCAATAGAAGCAAGACCAATTATTTCATCCTTACTAGGCAATTCTTTCTTATGATGTTTTCTACTAAACTTAGAAAATTAAACTCATGAGACTCATCACCAAAACTAACGCTGACGATTTGTTTCTCACAATCTATTTTCGCATTGACGGTGTTCAAGAAAGGTGTACCAAAGATAATGGGACAAAAGTCATCTTGTGGGGAACCAAGAACGAGAAAATCGATAGGATATTTTATTTTCCCACACAAGACTTCAACATCTCTAACAATCCCAAGTGGTGTGATGGTGTCTCTATTAGCAAGTTTAATAGTAACATCTATGTCTTCTATTTCAGCTGGTGCTATATCATTCATAATTTCTTCATATAAGGTAAAAGGAATAGCACTCACGCTAGCACCTATGTCACATAAACCATGATAACAGTGATCTCCTATTTTAACTGAGACAACAGGCATGCCAACAACAGGTCTATGTTTATCTTTTTCATCGGGTTTGGCGATTCTAGCAGCTTCATCACAGAAGTAGATAACATGCCCATCTAAATTTTCTACCAGGAGATCTTTAACAATAGCAACACTAGGTTCTTCTTTGATATGTTCAGCAGGCTTGGGTGTTCTAATATAACTCTTATTGACCACAGTTGAAACTTTAGCATGCTCCTTTATCCTAACAGGGAAAGGTGGTTTTTCAATATAAGCAGTAGGAACAACTGGATCAACATTGTAAATAATAGTTTCATCTTTAGCTATTATCGGTTCTTTAATTTCTTCTTTAATAGGTGGGTGATATTTAAACCACTTCTCCTTAGGGAGATCAACATGAGTAGCAAATGATTCACAAAAGGAGGCTACTATCTCAGAGTCAAGTCCATATTTAGTGCTAAACTTTTGAAAAGCATCGGTATTCATAAAAGATTTAACACAATCATACTTAAGCTTAATACCTGACTCTTTATCTTCATCGAGCTCCCAATCTTCAGAGTTGCGTTTAATTATTTCTAAAAGATCCCACCTGAATTCAATAGTCTTCTTCATAAAGGAACCAGTACAAGAAGTATCAAGCATGGATTGATCATCACGAGAAAGCCGAGCATAAAAATTCTGAATGATAATTTCTCTTGAGAGCTCGTGATTGGGGCATGAATATAACATTAACTTAAGCCTCCCCCAAGCTAGAGCGATACTTTCTCCTTCACGAGGCCAAAAATTATATATATAATTCCGATCACGATGAACTAGATGCATAGGATAAATTTTTTGGTGAAATTCCAATTTCAATCGATTCCAATTCCAGGATCCAATATCATCGCATAGCCTATACCATGCCAATGCTTTTCCCTTCAAAGATAAAGGGAAAATATTCTTCTTAGCTTCATCTCCGGGTAAACCTGCAAGCTTAAATAATCAACAAATTTCATCCACATATATTAAGTGCATATCAGGATGTTCAGTTCCATCTCCTGCATAAGGATTAGCTAGCAGTTGTTCTATCATACCCGAAGGAATTTCATAACCAATATTTTTAGTAGGTGCAGTAGGTTGAGGGGTAACTAATTGTGGTTCCGGTCGAGGTGAAGATACCCCGAACAAAGCCCTCAAAGGATTGTTCTCCATAGTAACAAGTGACTATAAATTTCAGCACGTAGTAATAATTATTCTGTACCGATTTTCACTTACCAAGAGCGCTTCAATCCCCGGCAACGGCGCCAGAAAAGAGCCTTGATGACCCACAAGTATAGGGGATCAATCGTAGTCCTTTCGATAAGTAAGAGTGTCGAACCCAACGAGGAGCAGAAGGAAATGACAAGTAGTTTTCAGCAAGGTATTCTCTGCAAGCACTGAAATTATAAGTAACGAGTAGTTTGATAGCAAGATAATTTATAACGAGTAAGTAACGGTAACGGTAACAAAAGTGCAGCAAGGTAGCCCAATCCTTTTGAGGCAAAGGACAGGCCAAAACGGTCTCTTATGATAAGCAAAGCGTTCTTGAGGGTACACGGGAATTTCATCTAGTCACTTTCATCATGTTGGTTTGATTTGTGTTCGCTACTTTGATAATTTGATATGTGGGTGGGCTGGTGCTTAGGTGCTGTTTTTACTTGAACAAACCTCCTAGTTATGATTAACCCCCTTGCAAGCATCCGCAACTACGAGAAAAGTATTAAGAATAAATCTAACCATGGCATTAAACTTTTGGATCCAAATCGGTCCCTTACGGAATAGCGCATAAACTAGGGTTTAAACTTCTGTCACTCTCGCAACCCATCATCTAATAACTACTCCACAATGCATTCCCTTAGGCCCTAATAAGGTGAAGTGCCATGTAGTCGACGTTCACATGACACCACTAATTGAATCACAACATAGATATCATCAAAATATCGAATACATATCAAGTTCACATAATTACTTGAAACAAGATTTCTCCCGTGACTTCAAGAACAAAAGTAACTAGTCACAAATGATAATAATGCTCAAGATCAGAGGGGTATTAAATAGCATAATGGATCTGAACATATAATCTTCCACCAAATAAACCATATAGTAATCAACTACAAGATGTAATCAACACTACTAGTCACCCACAAGCACCAATCTAAAGTTCCGATACAAAGATTGGACACAAGAGATGAAGTAGGGTTTGAGAGGGGATGGTGCTGTTGAAGATGTTGATGGAGATTGCCCTCCCCAAGATGGGAGAGTTGTCGGTGAAGATGATGACGATGATTTCCCCCTCCGGGAGGGAAGTTCCCCCGGCGGAATCGCTCCGCCGGAGGGTAAAAGTGCTCCTTCTCAAGTTCCGCCTCGAGACGGCGGCGCTTCATCCCGAAAGTCCTCTCCTAATTTTTTCTAGGTCAAAATGACTTATATACCAGAAGATGGGCACCGGAGGTGGGCCGAGGGGAGCACAACCCACCAGGGCGCGCCTGGGCTCCCTGGCGCGCCCAGGTGGGTTGTGCCCACCTGGTGGGCCCCCTCTAGTACTTATTGGCTCCAATAATTCTTATATATTCCATAAAAAATCTCCGTGAATTTTCAGCTCATTTGGAGTTGTGGAGAATAGGTGGCCTGGCGTAGCTCTTTCAGGTCCAGAATTCTAGCTGCCAGTATTCTCCCTCTTTGTGTGAACCTTGCATATTATGAGAAAAGACATTAGAATTACTCTAAAAAGCATTATTATACATAAAAACAATATGAATAACTGTAGAAAAACATGATGCAAAATGGACATATCAACCTACACAAGCTAGCAGCGGACTAACCATTTGTACTACATTAATTGATGTACCTAGAGGAAATAAACAATAAACTAGAGTAGAGTAGGCGAACTATGCACAGTTTAACTGAACCAACAAGTCTGCAAAATGAATTTATCAGTTCCCATCTTGAAGGATTTTGTTTTAAAATTGAAATAATTCGAATGATTTGATCCAATTTGACAATTGTTTACACCAAATTAGATTTCTCCTGTAGATTAATTGGTCACAGCAAATTAGATTGTCAGTCTGCGTATTGCGGTTGAGAGCGTGTTCTTCAGGTTATTTAATAGCTAAGCAATTCATGCATCCTATGTGTTCTTTGAGGCTACCCCAGTTTCTCCCGGAGTTTTCTGCCGATACTATGATGTTCTTTTGTTCATTGTGGTACCTTTAACACATGCGTGTGTCACATTTGTAATCGCTGTTGCTACTTGACTGTTGCAGAATGGATCAGATGATGATGACAGAGGAGGGACGGTGTGAATTATCTGAGTATAGCCCTGATAATAATGCCAATACGAATTCGACTGTCAAGGATATGTTGCTTGGTTGTGCTTGTGTAAATATGAAGGTGATATCTCTTACACATCCCCTCCGGCTATTTGCATGTACAAATCTGATGTTATGAAAACATCTACTGTTTAATTCAGCTTGAGTTATTTGTCTGCAGAGACGCCCCGGGCCAGTAGACGTAGGAAGTACCGCCTGTGTGGCTCTCATTAGAGGCAACCAGATCATTGCTGGGAATGCTGGTGATTGTCGCTGCGTGAGTACAGTTTCTTATTGCCTTATGTCAAGGGATCCACTGATCTGAAGTCAGTCCTTAATGTGTGGATGGTTGTGCTGTTTTGCAGGTTGTTGGCACCAAGGTGTTTGAGATGGTCTTCCTGTTGGTGCATGAGGAAGAGGAAGTGAAGTCATTGATTTGTCCACCGAGGAAGAGAAGCGTGAAGTCTTTGATCTGTCCAGAGGGTAAGTTCTCGGTCTGTCCCACTCTTCCTTTACTATGTGATTGTGACCTCCATGTGTTATCTGGACACTTTGGTTCATATACTATTCTTGTGATTTTCCAATGCTATGTCAAGAATTGAATCCGTAACCTTTAATGAATTCAATGTATGATCGTGCTGAGAATGAATGAATGAATGATATCATACCAACTTGTTTTTGCCCTTGATCAGTATCATTTGTGGTAGCTCCTAAGCAACATGTACTTTTTCTTGCTCCGAGTTCCTAAGTATGGTGTTGTACTTTTGTTAACTAGACAGACAAATTTTTAAATTTGTTGAACATTAGTAGCTTAGTTGTGCTTGATTGATGTCCTGCTAGCTGCTACTGTTAATTGTTACTGCCATGATGTTGACACTGCTTAGAATATGTTTTGTGCCTTAATTCTAGTAGTATTTGTTGTCAAAAGCATGATTGTCTTGTGAGCCATCAAGTTCTTGGAGTCTTCTTAGAGCTTGCTGGTATTTACTTTTTTCCACCAATATAATATTTGCTAATATTTACTCATGGTTGCTACTGTTATCCGTGCCCTCATGCTTTAAGATCGACTCCTAGCTGCTTGTGTATTTGTTTATTATTCTGTTCAATATTCTTTTCTGAGCTGTTGTATGTTGGAGGATATTGCTTTCATTCTGAATTCACAGCCATGATAATGATCATTTCGTGTCTTTTACAGGAGGTCTAGGCTCAAGAAGTTGGAAAAAGGGAACGCTTCATCTTTGTAGCTAATTATATGTTCCTGAATGATGTGAATGGTTGTTATATACTTCATAGCAGCACTTTTGTAGCTGTTCTAAATTCCTGGATGATGTGAACTATGGCATGATTGTAATATACTCCCTCCGTCCCAAAATTCTTGTCTTAGATTCGTCAAGATACGAATGTATCTAATACTAAAACGTGACTTGATACATCCGTATTTAGATAAATCTAAGACAAGAATTTTGGGACGGAGGGAGTATATAATACTCATTTCTGTCGTCATTTCTGAAAATTTGTGTGATTGGGGCTCTGTTGACCGAAATATTGGTTATTTATTGCTGATACTTTATTGTTGATATGTCGGAAATGAAACAAATACTACTTGGGCCCTAAAAAGGCCACAAATCAAACAATTCAGGAAAAATTGAACAAAATTACTAAAAGAATCAATTGTGAAAAGGCGAAGGCCAAGAAAATAAAAAGGCTTAGGCCCAAAAACGAAATAGATCACAAAAAGGCCATGACCCATGAAATAAAAAGGCTAAAATGTTGGGCCTGGCCCATGTAGCTGACCAAAATTAATAGGAAAAAAATATAAAAAGGCTGAATTTGTTGGGCTTGGCCCATATAGACACCGAATTGGACCGGGTTGATTCTTATCAACGACCAATTCAATTGGTCGCAATTTTGCCACATCAGCTTGTCACGTTGGATCCTACGTGGCCTGGGCAGACAGCCAGCGGCCAAAACAATTGGTCGTTGAACCAATGACATTTTATTTTGGTCGTTGCCTTCGACGACCTTATCACAAATAAGGTCGTTAAGTTTCATTAAAAACAATCAGTTTTTGACCAACTGTTTTTGGTCACAAAAAGGTCGAAAACGAAAAACAATGACCATTCAAAGACCAATATTGATGGTCACAAGTTAGCATATTTCTTGTCGTGTCATCACGTCCTAGGGTTGCACATAGCCCCCTCTTCACGCCCTCTATTTATCTCATGTCACCAGCTTTCCTTTGGCGATCATCTGGAAGTAGAAATAAGCTTAAGATAGGAGGATTGCATCTTCCAAACCCAAATATCAACGACCTACTATGATGCAATATGAACCCCACCTACCAAACAAGGTACATCTATTCAGATGAGGATGTGCATGCAAGTAGCAGTGGGCTGTTAGATGAACTAGCTGAATGCCCGTACGTTGCCGCGGAATAAAAAAATATGTATAAAGACATACAATCACTAGATTGCTAACTTATGCGATGGGCCTAGAAGAAGGCTCGTCAGGCTTGGACTTAGTCTTGAGTTGTCTTACCAGTTACCACCCACGTATGCCCCACGCTCCACCACCCCAACATAGCTCACACTCTCTTATAAGAGCCTTTTTATCCCCCTGTGCTCTGACAACATGAAAGGAGAGGAGACATGTTTCCCCGCCGTCCACCACCGGTGACCAGCCCGTGAGTTCCCTCCTCCGCCTGCCACTTTGTTGACGGCAAGTGTACGAAACCCTGATGCTTCGGCCCCGGTTAACAGCTTTGGTTTTGGCAGCGATGCTTCGGTTGCAGTGGCGATGGAGTGAAGAATAAGTTTCCCCAACTCCATCTCATTGGCATTCCCGCCGATAATTACAGTCATTCATAATCTGGTGGTGGATAATTCAGATTTTTGTGCCACAAAAATACAAGCATAGATTTCAAGTACCCAGTCGATTATGTCTTTGTTGATCTCTAAAGCCCATTGGGTACCCAAGGAGCTACTACATGGCATTCAAGTACACATTTGTTGGTTTTGAGATAGCTAACTGGACATACCATATGATTCATTCATGTAAAGATTAATGTGGTACCTAAGGAAAATATTTCACCACAAGTGCATATGTCATGTCAACTTAAAAATTACGTGCCAGTCCAATTCATAGTGTTTTTCATGTCAATTTGAATATTTACCCTAATTTTGATACAAATAAGACTTGGAGGCTACCTGTCTATCTAAGCTATGGGCTAATTGTTACCATGGATAGAAAAATCCATCACGACATAATAGCCTATTATTGCCATCACGGTGATAGCAAGAAAACATGCATATACATAAACAAATAAAAACGGAATTTTCTCGCCAGCTACCTCTCCTCTTCATTGAGACAACATAAGGATCGATTGATCGTCGATGATGCTAAAAATGAAATAAAGTTGACTGGGATTAATTTGATAACCCGAGGTTAAGGTTGTGATAGGGAGGCCGCAACGGGAGTCTTGAAGGGTCAGTTCGCAGATGCAGAAACCATACTGCTAGAAGAAGCTCTCGACACCATCAGAGTCGACCAGAGGCCGGAGAGAAAGACCCTCGCTTCCTGACTTGTGGCTGGGACGTGGAGGCAGGCGAGCAACACCCTGGGCTCGTTGTACACGGCGTCCTCCAATGCTGCACACCACTCCAGGAATACCACCACCATTGAGTTTGTCCATGATAGGGATATAAACAAGCATCTTACATAGATTAGCTTTACTGGCTGAAAAATAAAATCAAGGAAGCTAACATTAACCAACTGTTGGGAGTTTTGTCTAAGAACGGAACACCTTGAATGTAAGAAAGGTTGATCCAATAACTTCAAAATCGTGAAAAGCTATGAGAATTCGATAAAAGATGTAAGGTCAATTTGACAGTGAAACGATGCATATGGGATTGCTAGATAAGGTCAAAAATATAAGGTCTTCTGTACCTTTTCCTGCAGGTTCAGTGTCAGCTCTGATCTATGAACCCGAAAAAAAAAACTCTGATCTATGAAGTATCAATACCTGGACACTAAATATGAGCTGCTAAATTTGTGCAACTAACAATATAAGCATGTGTGTGACATACCTTTCTACTCTATTTTAGCACCTTCAAGAGCCTGATTGCACCACTAGCAGCCGTTATAAAGCACCTTCTCGGTTGATTATTGCTTGTAAGTGGCGAGATTCTCCGGACTGGACCAAGTTTATGATTCGGAGTTGGAGTAGATCCATTGACTATTGAGCTACTCAGTGATAGACCTGAGCTTGCATAGGCTGGATACACCTTCAAAGGAGACCGATCTTGTAACACTGATCTCCAGTATGGAAAAAAACTTCTCTTTGTATATGTGGGATCCCATCCTCCGCCTACTTTCTTTCTCACAGCCTGTCACATAGTTCATTAGAGGTACATCATAAAAAAATAGAAACATCCGTACGTCCAGCCAGCACCTCTTGCTTGACATGTATTATGTTGATCAATACACAACATTGGTGTTTCATTAGATATGAATGATGTTACTGCAGTGTAGTAATTAAGTAGCATGCTTAAGCAACATAAAAAACTGTTGAACCAGCACAATGCATGGCACAAACTCGCAACTGAAGCATGCTTTTGTTATTGCCTCCAACAATCATATTACACTGCATTTTCTTCTATCAGAATCTTTCTCACAGGCATGCACCAAATAAATTTCAGATGCAACGGATCATTCAAGAACACCAAGGTGTTGGAAATAACAACAATGTGCAAGCCCCCTTGGTGAAGTCCCAATGTTGATGTTACTTGGAACCTACACAGTTCAGCTATTTTATTAAGCTAATTAAGACTACTTTTTATTGCATTTACCCCTTTTCTTTGGTAAAAAAAACCCTGATGGGCAACACATTAGGATGGCAGAGATGAACCATAGTTGGAATGCTGTGGCATTGCAATAGGTGATATGTATTTAGAGCCAACTCAAAGCTACTCCCTCCGTCCCATAATATAAGAGCGTTTTTGACACTAGTGTAGTGTCAAAAACGCTCTTATATTATGGGACGGAGGGAGTAGAATTTAGTTTCTATACATGCAGTTTCTATACATGTGTGTGAAAACACACTAGGTATTCTAGGCTAGAATTTAGATGTTTTGTAGCTCATTTAATAAGGCAATAGAAGCTGCTTAAATCTGTCCAGGTTCAGTAGCCAAAGTCCATCAGAACACAAATGCTTGTACTCTATAAATACGGCTGAATTCGCTACTACAATTTGCAGCACTAAAACCATCACTTTGTTGTCTAGTTAGTAACCCATTTGTGCTGCCACAAGGTGTAGGCAAAGCTGCTTGGTACTGGTGCACTAAAATCAGTATTAAGGTATAATGGGTTACCTGTGTTTGTTTGGTGTGCTGCCGTGCCATAAGGGAGAGGCTGTCATTTCCAACGGTTGTGACCTGAACTCAAGATTAGGGCAAGATGAGTACAGTCAGAACTCACAAAAACATGGCTTAAAACGAAGATTATATTATGATTCTAAAAGCGTCGTGGGATTTGTCAATTTGGGAAATTTTTACTTCTTTACATATTCTTAAAAAAAGTTGATGTAAAATAAAATAAAAAGAACAAGGAAAGGGCAGATATTCTTATAGATTTGTTTCTTTTTGCTGCAACAATATCATTACTCATTACCGAACACCATCAGTCTATCCAAAACTAGATCAACCCCAGATTTGATTATCTTTACCTTGTCCTCTGCAGCATCCAGATTGGCCAATTCCATAACTGCCATGTTTGCATCTGTAAGCCCTATTATCCATTTTAAAAAGAAGGGGAGAGATTAAGACTCAGTTAGTTAAATGTAAAAAGAATCACTTGAGCCCCACACACCTTTGCATGACTCTCCGTTTGACTTTCTGCAGTCATAAGGCTGGCTTCAAGAAGTCGAAGACAAAATAAAATAATCAGCAAAATAACCATTTATTCACATAGAAAATTATTGTGTGAAGCAATACAAAGAGTAGTACAGGTTTACAGTGTCCATGGGATCTCCAGTAGGGCAAAATCCATACTCCTTGAGGATAGATGAAACATGTTGAAAGACCTCCACATGGGGCACCTACATGACATACAAGCTGCTGTATAAGGCAATACATCGCTAACATAGATCTACTGTATATACAATGTAGCCACTATATAAGCAATTGTAAGCAGCGAGATGGTGGAAAGAATTGTTTGGAGGAGAAAACTGCAATTGTGCAATATGAGTTGGAAGGCAATAAGTGTGCAAAAAGAGTTGTCACATTCAATTCACTAGGTTTTATAAACTACATAATATACATATTCAGATTCATCTAGATTAATGTATATTGTCTACCTTAAAGCAAAATCTGTTTGCTTCCACAAGTTTTGTGTTTTTAACTACACGCTATGATTTAGACGCTTCAAAGGTAAGTCAAGAACTGCATCGCACTTCTGTATATTTAACGAGAGAATTCCTTATTTGGCCCTTTCTTAAAATTTGGTTCCCTATTTGGCCCAAAAAACTATTTTCTTCCTTATCTGTCACCCAATGTAAAATTTGTTTCCTATTTGACATTTCCGTCTATTTTGACCACTAACGGTGTTAAGTGCAACATGAAAAGACCATTCTACCCCTGATGTTATACATGGCTAAAAAAGATGGTTCGGTTCTTCAGCATGACAGGCTTGCAACGCCTCGCATTCGGACATATACTACTGTATTGCAGATAAAAACACGATATGCATCCATGCATGCATGAGGGACTTTAGCAGCACCACCATACCGTTCCTGGCTCCTGCTGCATGTACTAACGTACGTATGTACCCTCTCGCGAGTGCACGAGCTGGTGCTACACTCCTAGCTAGCTAGCTAGCTCTTTGACGTACGCAAATGCAAATACATATGCACGAGCGGTGGCCTTTTGGAGTTAATCACAATTAACTTGAATTAGTCGGACATATACTACTGTATTGCAGATAAAAACACGATATGCAACCATGCATGCATGAGGGACTTTAGCAGCACCACCGTACCGTTCCTGGCTCCTGCTGCATGTACTAACGTACGTACGTACCCTCTCGCGAGTGCACGAGCTGGTGCTACACTCCTAGCTAACTAGCTAGCTCTTTGACGTACGCAAATGCAAATACATATGCACCAGCGGCGGCCTTTTGGAGTTAATCACAATTAACTTGAATTAGTTTGAGTTAACTATCTTAGCACACGTACTATACGCCCGGACAGATGAATGATTAGAAGCGGGCTATTCGATTACATCGATCCATGCATGAAATATATTTAATCTCTGCTACAGTGAGAGAGAGAGGCGAAAGGGAGGAGCTCCACTTTCCCCGCGTCGCCGCCGGCCAGACCGCCGGTCCCTTCCCTCTCTGCCGGCCGCTCTGGCGGCGGGGGAGTGGGGGGACCGCGGATCTGCGTCTCCGGCGTGTAGATAGTGCTAGGGGTAGGGTTCTGGCCGTCGTGGTTGGATTGGTGGTGACGACGACGGCGGGGAATAATCTACTGCAGCTCCGGCCCCACTTCGACGGCTGCGTCGAGGAGCTGACGGCGGCGTCTTCGCGCTTCCTCTCGGAGGGAGTGGGATCGGGTCTGCTGGGTGTGGGCGTCGCGGCGGCTGCGTCGCTCGTACATCGGCCTTTTGTGCTTTTCTGGATGCAGGTTGCGGGCGTTGGCGCCTTGCCATGGTGGTGTGCGTCGACGGCGCCGGTTTTGGGCTACTCCAAGTCCTCATCGACGAGGCGTCTTGCTCGATTTCGGACCTGTGGAGCGGCATCTCCAATCGAGGCAGGCGTGGCGGCGGCGTCTATCTCGACGAGGATTTTGTGCTCTGGCTCCGCCGTTGCATCGTTGCGTGCTCCGGCGTCGGTGTGGAGCTACGGAGCTTTTCCAGGAGCGAGGAGCCGGCGGTGTTACGTCGACTTCGTTTGCCGGCGAGATCCGGAAGACGCTGGCTCTGTTGCTGGTTTGCGGTTGAAGGTGGTCGACGGCTTCGGCTGGCGTTTCTTCGTCGATTTCGGCGGGAACAGTCGTCGCCGGGCTCGGGGAAGCTGTGGGGATCGTCCCCACCGGTGCGCCTTATCGAAGATGTGCCTTGCCGGCAATGGCGGGCCTCAGGGGAACGCCACAAAGCAAATCATCTGCGAGGGGCTTCGCCCGAGTTTGGTTCAGTGGTGTTCGCTGTTCTTCGCGTCGGCGAGGAAATGGCGGACTCTTGGCAGTGCGGCGGTGTCAGCGGTTGCAGGGCCCTGGAGGGCGCTTTGTTGCTTTATTTTATTTTCCAGGGTTGTTTCTGCAACTTTCCGGGTTGTAGCTCGATGCTTCTGTACTCGTATTTGTACTGTATACTTGTTTTATGAATGAATTCGGGTATTTTCTCAAAAAAAAAAACTTTCAGCACAGCTGCACAGGCACAACACATATATCTGTCAAGCAACAATGTATATTTTTACTCACGAATCCTCGAGCATCGTAGTCCGCTGGCGAGCCAGGCATCGAGCTGCTCTCTATTCTCTTTCTTTCGCCTCGAATAAACTGGTTCAGTGGAACAAATGAAAGATTGTTTTTCAACCTTGTATGGCATCGGGGGTAGAATGGTCTTTTCATCTTGCACTTAACACTCTTTGTGGCCAAACTAGACAGAAGTGTCACATAGGGAAATTTTTTTACATTTGGGGTCAAATAGGGAAGATTTTTTTTTTTGGCCAAATAGGGAAGCAAACTTTAAGAAATGGCTAAATAAGGAATTCTCTCATATTTAACTGCATATCACAGTTATTCAAATTCCAACTATTTCAATTCACTTTAATTGTTCTGTTTTGGTTTCCCAAAGAGAAAGGTGTCAATTTCTTCAGGCTTTCTTCAGGCTATATGATCCCAATGAAGTCCAGACAAACTTAAAGAGGTTAGTCATGAATTGCGTACACCATAAGAATATGGAATTGTTTGTTGAACTACATTGAACTGTCCTCCGAGGCCACAGACAATTTACTGTAATGAGCTCCAACTCCCTGTTTCTTGGAGGACCTGGAGTTTGTAGTCTAAATAAAGTACCTTAAGCATACATTTTCAGTCTAACATGCATAAAGAAGGCTCGTGTAAACGCCCTTAAGATACCCCCAGCTCCAGCACTGGAATTTTTGGAGCTAGGAATCTCGAAACAGGCTTTCGCCCCGCTTTATATATAAAGCAATCATCGAAGTATAGCAGCCACCATAAGAATATGGAAATGCTCATTTTTGCCAATTTATCTGCCATGCGTCCAGAAAATAAACAAAGAGAAATGACACAAGCACATGTTCTGTATTCATCCACCATGCAACAACATTAACCAAACACTTGATGTTGATATGGCTGCTAAAAACGATACAAGGCAGTGAAAAAACCAGAAAATAGACATAAGTGAAGCCAAGAAAATACACTATACTCATGTCAGATAATATTAATATGGAGATCGAGTGTTTTTGTCACCAATGTTTTCACTATTTAATCATGCATTAAGTATTCATTGTAAGATTCACATTTCCATGACAAAAATGCATATGGTACTGGAAAAGGAACTAGCATGCCCCTTCTAGTTGTAGTGTGTGAATTCAGTGCAATAATCATCAATAATTGTATCTATGATGAACTCGTATAGCAATCTCCTTTGCAATATAATAATATCAGGCAATGTCTTAGAAGATAAAGCACAAAAGGTGTTCTTACAGTTTGTTTGTCTGTTCGATGATGAAGATAAAAGGAAAGAAGTAGCCAGACAGGGGATTTGATGTGGATGAGTATATGGATAACTAATAACAGGCTGGTTTGTTACTAATAGTTTTGACATAGAACATTTCACAAAAATAACTATTACAATGGCTTTACTCCCATCAGTTATTTTCTCTTGTTTCATTATCTCTGCCATCACCTTTCCCGAGTGTTTAGAAATAAGAGGGGTTTGAATCTCATTGCATTATATGACAGGCTAAATATTAGAGCAAGACTCAGCTATTCAAGCAACAAACCGATGTGAAGTGGATGGAAACTTTCTGATTCTAAGTAGCATCTTGGGTTCGAGATTTTTTCAATTAACAAGAACAGAATTTAGAGAACATGTTAAATCCAATATATAGCATCGAGCAAGAGAAAGAAATACGCTTCTTGAAAAAATATTCACAAACTAAGCATTCTCATACATATTAACAGGAAACAACACTTTTTTTAGTATGAGCTGCAATGATAGGCCAACGGGTCAACCACTTTGAGGTCAGCAGAGCCACATGTGTATGACATGTTGTTCATAGTTGTCCAGCTGGTAAAATGTGCAGCTTTATGATAACATTAGCACAATAAGTACAAATATGGGATAAGGGCTCGAAAAAGTAGTAGTTCGGTGATAATTTTGAGATAGATAATTGCTGCAAGAAAAGTTCATTGGTTTAAGCAAGACAACTCTCAAAACATTGCAGAAAAAGGATAAAACAAAATTGGCGTAAAATCAAATGCAAGGTTCAACGATACATAACAGTTCCATCATATTACACCAGAGAAAACCTCATATATACTATTCCCTCCGTTCCATAATATAAGAACGTTTTTCAAGCTGTTTTAGCTTGAAAAATGTTCTTATATTATGGGACGGAGTAATATAAATGTGTTGCAACCTTATTATTGTTTGAAACTTGGCTTTCAGGTAGAATACACCAACTCTGGAATTCAGGTACTAAAACTCATAACAGTAAATAATAAACAATATCAACTACCTAGGGCATTCTTTCTGAAGGCTGAGCTTCCCCCGGAATCTTTCTTCCCAACTAGCCCCTCTCACATAACTAATCCAAACCTATCCCGGATCAAACAGACAAGATTATATCTAATATATCTTAAGGATGAGGACTGTTATTGGAGCAAACCTAGGAAGAAGGTCTGACCGCTCCTGCTATGGGCTAAGCTCATGGCCAAAGCACTAGGTAAGAAGGCCTCTAGCTTCTCAACACATTGGGGCTCTTAAGCTCCCTTTTTTTACTAAGAATGCACAACACTTTTGGGGAAGCATAATATTGTGATGTTTTAAATGTAGTTGAAACTCCGCCAAACAGAACAAAGATATGTTGGCTATGCTATAGCCACTCAATGCAAACATACTCGACATGCTGTGAAACAACCGATGATCTTGAGGAAGTGTTAGATTTACTAAGTTAATTTCTGTATAGATTTGTTAAAGTGAATGAACACTTATTACAAAGTTGTCAAATACTTCTGGTGCACATTTATCAGGCCAGCGAGCAGCTTAGGCCCATCTGTTCCTACTAGGCCATGTAAGTAAGTCCGCATTAAAGGCGCAGATATGCTGGCTCGATAATTAAGAGGAGAGAAATCCATAGCACATGAATATCAGGAGCATGCAGCCAATGCATGCGCAGCATGCACATCCAGGAGCAACTCTTGCATTAACCGCTGCCGTTAATTACAAGGGGCAAAACACCCATACGCTTTAATCGGATGCGGAACACCAGAAATTTCCAATGTGCCTTGGTCCTAGCATTTGGCCCCCCGGCCCATAATCCCAGGCGGAGCAAGTATAACATTACTATCTTCATTGAGGTGAGAATTATCTTCTTGCTAAGACAGAGAGAGTATAACATTTTTATTTTCAGTTGAGGTGAGAATTATCTTCTTGCTAAGACTAGGGCATGCATTTTTTTTAAAACATAACTGACAATATTAAAAATATGAATATTAAGTAAAAGGCATCTGAGGCACTGCAACCGCAATATACAAAAATTCTTACCTCAGAATGTGCTTGAATGTATGTAGAAAGATTTTCACCGGCATAGGAAATTACATCAACAAGCAGCCACGCGCAATCAGTAAGTGTCTTCCTTTCCTCCAGAAGCTCCTGTGCCATTCCATGTGAACCTTTCTCCCATCTCAAGGAAAATGAAAGCCTCATTATACAGTTACTGATAAGGTCAAACCCATTTTTCTTACTACTGCCATTTATCTTGGAAGAACTGCCCCCACGGATCCGCTCTTGAGCAGCCAGTAGTAGAACAGCAGACTGGATAATTTTTCCATCCTCAATGTAATTCCAAACGTCTTCAAGTAGATTATTTGTTTTTTTTGCAAGCAGTCTAGTTGTGTCCAAGAAGATCTTCTGTAAAACAAGGAACAAAATCTAAGTCCATTTAGCATTCATATGCAAGCAAGTAATGTTGAATAATCATTCTATATATCCCTGTTTTTCCTCCTATTTTATCGATGAAGTTTTATCCTTTACTATAAGAACATACACTGTACATGAAGTAAGAGAAAAATGATTAACAAATGAAAACTTTACTTTCTCTGACAAGTTGAGATGAAAGAGTGCCCGGTACTTAGTATCACTAATTTCATTATAACCTCCCTTCAAAAAAAAAAATTCATTATAACCTATCAGGGGTCTATGGTATGACCATAGTTACTCTTTACGTCATGCTGCAAAAGTAGTAATTCGTATAGGGAGGGAAGTGAAACAGACCATTTCAGGTAGACACAGCAGATGAATAAGCTTGTAGATATAATCCAGATGATTCTGGCTGCGAGAAAGATAGTCCTCCAGATTGTCTTCTAGATACTTATGCAGACAAGTATTCTCAACTGCGACATGGAGCGGGAGTAGATTCTCAATGACATCATTGCCAACTGTGCGCACATTTGGTGATGCACCATGGCGTAAAAGCAGCTTGATCATGTCAACAGAGAACCTTTCAGCAGCTTCGTGGAGCGCAAAGTATCCATATTTATTTATGCAGTTGGGATTGGCGTGCATCCCATAGAGCTCAGGTGCCATGCCCTCCAATACGACTTTTGCACATCGCAGGGCATTGAAACTGACAATGAAGGTTAAGGTTTGTGTGGTGATGGTAAGATAAGATGACATGCCCCGGCCTGCACAGTTCTCAAAAAATCGGAGGAAGCACCGGACACTATCCTTTACAAGGATGGGCTCCAATTCGGCATATATGTCCAAGAAGGCATCACCCACCCACTAGATGAGTCCGTCACAATTGAAAAAGGTGAAAGGCATCAGTTATCCAACTAAAAGCACAACAAAATAAACTGTCTTGTGGTCTATGGAGGTTCAAGTATGACAACAACAATGAAAACAACAAAACCTTGTGAGCCAGGCAAATTGGTGTAGGCTAAAGATAAAACCAAACATGAGGCACCAACAAGGAGGGAAGAGAAACTGACAAAGTAAGGGGATCTAAAGCTAGCACTGTTCAGGCATGTGAATCTGTTCGCACACGAACACGTCACCGTGTACCCTCGGCGTCGAGCGCGATACGCAAGACACGTCGCCGAAGGAGGCTCACCGGAAGCGCGATACGCAAGACAATCCAGCGAGCTCTTTTGAAGACCCGAAACCCCACGCGGCCGGGAGAGACCCCGTCTGGACGCACGGCGGTGATGGGCTGCCCTAGGTCGGTTCGCCCGCCCCTAGGACTTCGTAGATCGAAGCTCTCCGAAGCGAAGAACACTGATGAACGAGAAGCAGAAAACTAGGGTAGAAGATGAAAGTTTGTAGATGGGTTTTGCGATTGTGTGTTGTTGTTCAATCGGCCGTCACCCCTTAGGTATATAAGAGGCGGCTGGGCTTCCCATGCAAGAAAAAGGCTTGGATTCACGTCCAAAACCCTAGTCAAATTCGGATTGGTTTTGTCCGAACTTTTCAAAATTGTTCGGCTTAAACTGGCTGCACCTTACGGGTCTTTTTTGTGGCAGTAAACGATCTCGGATGAAAACGCGTCCAAAAGCATATTTACTCGTTTCGACGAGACGAACAACTTTCATGTTGAACATTTTCCGATTCAAAGCCATCTTCTGGGCCAAAACGGTCACGCAAAACATCTGTTTGCTCGCGCTACCCATCAGACATGCGTCTGGTGGGGCGCGCCATATTGCGCCTCCTGACAGAGCTGCATTGCGATAACTCTAACTTTTGCATACGAACTCGGATTGGAACAATTTTTATATCAAAATCGATCGTTTCGACGAGATGAAGACAATTCATGTAGATCATTTTTCCATACGAGGCCGTCTTGGGGACGTAATCAGCCAAATAGTGTTCTGAATACAAAATCTCAGTACTTCGAAGACAACTTCGGCCTTAGAGATGAGATCGGATGGCTATGGCCCAAATATCAAAGTTTCTCCTTTTGACAATACAGAACTTTCTCACTTTGAGCACTTTTTTATTTGAGGCCATCTTAATTGTGTTTTTGACCATGCCAAAATCTGGTGTTAACACATGCCCCCTGTTTTTCGGCAAAACTTGCGTGCCGAAAAATAATTTGCAATGTATTTGTTCTAAGGACGATGTCAACACTTCATCGGCCATTTATATTTCTCAGGGCGATAATTATGTATCGGCCATGTTTATGCTAAGGGCGATAGTTATTTATCGGCCATTGCTTGTTTGAACCTCTTGATGCAACTTGGGTAAAAACTTCTCAACTTATATAACAATCCGATGATAAGATTCCATAGATATGTATCTCAAAGCCATCCTCCGAACCATATTATTCACCCTTTCGCTATGATTTTGCAGATAATCAAGAATGAACTTCCTCCAATCCTTGCTTTGCCTGCATAAAAGTTTTATTAGTGGCCGAGGTGGTGAGCTCCAATTCGGCCTTACCTATGTTGGCAAGAATAAGCATCGACTATTGATAGATGTGCAATACACCATGACGAACATGGTAGCCAGATGCTTGCTATGCTAACTCTCTCCAATTGTCATGTCTAGAAATATGAAGAATATTAAAGCAACCCAAAGTAAATTTTGCATCTAGACATACCCCAAGATAAACAATAAGTGATTCGTCAAAACATTGATAAACCCTGGATATTTGTTGCACTACTAATAACGAATCACCGGAAGCCTCAATATGTATAGTAGCTATAGCAAGGAAAAGCTCCAATCCGAATAGCAATGCGTATTCGGCTTTGATCATTTGTGCATAAATATTTTAAGCGGCATGAGGCTTCACAAAATAGCACCATAAGGAGATATATAAACAACACCAACACTTTGGCCATTGCTACGAATTGAACCATCGAAACATAATCTCCATAGTACTAGAAAGACAAGGCTAATATCAACATTATGCATGTCATTAATCCGATGTTCAGTAATAAAATCAGCTATGATTTGGCCTCTTATAGATCTCAAAGATGCATAAGCCAAATCATATCCAAACAAAGTATAAGCCCATTAGCCAATTTTGCAACTATGAATTGGCCTATGCAGCATATATTCAATGACATCGGTCATGATGTCTCAACTCCATTCAATCATAATATAGGCATACATATAAATTTCTATGAGCACGTACCTTATCTCGCTCTCCAATCGAACTAAGGACGATGTTAGAGTACTACACCGGCCATGCATTGACATAATCTTAGGGCGATAGATAAATATCGGCCATTACCATGTAAACTTCATTCAAAGCACATATAGCCGAAATAAACAAATGAAATGACAAATCAAGTATTTCGGCCCTTTGGATCAGCAACAAACTTGTAGCTAATCAAATATATAGTGATTTGGCAATACCCTTTCATGATGTAAAAAATTATATTGCATCCATGGATTAAAATAAGCCCATTGAGGGTTACCAATCATACCTGATGACGAATTCCATGGCATAGGCGTTAATGGCATAGTTGAAGAATATGGATAATGTGTAGACTGAAGATGTTGAAATCTTCGGCTTGGTCCTTCATAGTTTTCACTCTTTTCCTTCTTCACCTTCGCCGCACTTCTTGTAATGGAAGCTTGCACATAATTATTGTTTTGAGTACTTCCTTTGGGAACCCATGCCATGTTCCTTTCTTCAAGTTCCTGTGCACTAAGCTTTTGTAACTCCTTCTTTTGCCAATACGATAAGCCGAGTGAGCACCTCGACTGTGATTTTGTTTCAACCAATGGCAACTCTTTTTGGGCCTTGTGCACCCTCAACTTCTTTTCTTCAGATTTGGCACTCTGATTTTTATCAATTGATTGCTTCACTTCTTTGCCTTTTGTAGCCAATGTCAACACTTTAATTGGCTCTTTGTTATTTGAGATCAAATCTGAAGTAGCACACTTACGACCATCTCTTTTCACGCGGTAAACTTGCTTTACCACATCTTTTTTCTTCCTTGAGCTCTGGACCGATTCCTTATGATTGAAACGGTCTTTGACGCGTGATTGTTCAAATGTTGATCTTCTTGGAGCTGCATAGTATTGGTGAGATGGTCTAAAATAAGATGGAGAATGTGTCCTTGTATCATACCTGTCCCATGATGAATATGGATCTATATGAGCATAGGGAGGCATCCACGGCATTGGCATTGGCGGCCCAAAATAAGGATATGAATATGTTGCATTAAAATTCTCACTTTGCCAATACCGATTCTCATATTTGCGCCTTGGGGGTGATCTTGGTTTCTTTGCATGATTTGGCCGATAAGCATTCTTCTCTTCACTCTTCTTTTGATATTTATCCAATAGTTCAGCGAAGGTGATTTTTGATCTCTTACACTTGCGCTTATTTCGGCCTTTGTTTTCTTTTGGTTTGCTTTCATCGATCATTGGATTTGCTTGCTGCCCCCCAGTCCTTGGCATCTCCATTGTAGCTTCGATGGAATTTTCGCCCTCAAGATTATGTTCATTATGCTCTTCAGCAACTTCTTTACTTGAAAGCTTGATCCCATCACCTGCAGTTTTTACCTTCTCTTTAAATGGATCGGCTTGAAGCAATAGATGCAAAAACTTTCTGCCATCGGGACCAATCGGAATAGACTGGTCATCTCTTGGTGTCTCAACAAATTTCAATCGTCCTTTATCAATGGCCGATTTAACTATTTGACGAAACATGTTGCAATCCTCAAAATTATGCTTGGACGAATCATGCAACTTACAATACATTCGTCCCTGGACAGATGGCTCAACATGGTGATCAAGAATTCTAATATAATTATTTCTCAACAACGAATCAAATATTTGATCACACATGCTTGAATTGAAGGTAAACTTTTTATTCTCTAGCCGATCTTGTTGTGAGAACGGCTTTGAAGTTAAGCAAACGAATGGTTCAGATTTTGCATCACCCCATTCGGCTATGCATTGTGTTTTGCACTCTATCTCCGATGTCTTTGGATAAGAAACTATACTGGCATCGGTTTGCTCAGAAGATTTTAACCTTGGCTTTAAATTTCTGAAACGAAAATAGTTAGAACATACATGTCTCAATTGAGACCAAGTGTAAGCCAAGTAAGAAATAAGCAAAGCTACCCAATTAGATATGAGCTTTAGATAAAGCAATGGGGAAAGCCTTGGCTGCAATAATTTTTCGCTATCGGTCTTTCTGAATGGTGCAATGTGTTGACCGATATGCTTTGTGACAATCTGATTGCTAACAAATAAATTACCCTTCTTCATTGGTCTCTCAATATTTCTTATGAAGATTTTTCTAATATATGCATCAACAACTAAGTCATGACCAAATCTGAAAATAGGTAAATTAATTGCTAGACATACCTCTTCAAATATGTTGGGAGAGCATGATGGTGGTGTGACTTGAAGAATATCTTGCTCCGCCTTCGGATAGCTCCCCAACGCCTTGTCATCATCTTTTTCTTGATTTCGTGCATCATTAGTTTGAAGATCTTTGTCCACCAAACTTTCTTCGGCTACTTGTTCTTGTTCTTGAAGCTCGTCAATTTCTATGGCACGAAAATCATAGGGCAGGAAGTAGGTTCCATTAACTTCAGAAAAATCAAGTATGGTTGTCTTGCTATACTTTCCATGCCCTTTCTCAACAATGTTTGCCTCTTTGGATTTGATGGATTTGGAATATATACTACTTGATTCAGCTTTTTCAACCGAAGCACTTTTAGTTTCCGAATCATCATTCTTTTCACCGGTTATATCAATTGGCAAGGCTTCTTTTCTTTGAGCCAATTCCCTATCAATTCTCTCTTGGCGAAGTACTTGCACCCTATCGCGCAAAGCTTTAACTCCCCTCTCAATTTCAGCCCGCTCTAGATCAGTTTGCCCCCCAATGCTTTTAGGATGTTTCGGCAATGAATTGTTAGTGTTGCCGAAATTTTGCAATTGTGTAGGGGGTGTATAATATGTTGCGGTACAAGGTGAAGGTGTATGCACTGCTGTATAACCATATGTTCTTTCGCCAATTCTATCAATGGATGAAGTTTCATCTTCTTGCAAAACTTTAGCCTTCATTGCAGCATAATCAGGAAACAACCCCTTTTTATATTGTTCAAGGCAAAGAGCACTAATCCTCTTGTTTTGTGCCAAGCTCTTTTTTAGCGCAGCCACAACCGCTTCTGGAAGGGATTGCTCCGCAATACTTTCAGATTCTTTCGGCAATGATTCGTGAGTGTTGCTGAAATTCTTGAATTGCATAGAGCATGCATTATATGCTACAGTATTAGATGACGGCACATGTGTTCCTACCAAATTTTCACTTATTCGGCTATGACCATGAAGGTGCGGGGCCGAATTATGAACATCTACAGTTGCATATGGTGCTGAAAAGTTATTAACATGAGGTGTAGCATATGATGGTTGAGAGTAACTGGCTGAATAGCTAGTAGTAGCATGGCCAATTCTCCCATCCATCGGCAAGGTTGGATTCACATATTTTAAATTAGTTGCCGATGAATAAAAGGGTGAAACACTTTCTTGTATGCTATTGGAAATTTTAGCATGAGGTGTTTCAAATTGATTGCCTAAACCCATCATGTTGTTTATTGGCATATGAATTTGTGGGGTTGCCGATGGATGAGAGTTAGGATACATATGTTGTATGTTGCTAAAATCATAAGAATTTGAAGCATGAAGATTATTTTGCATCGGCCCTTGCACGTAATTAGATGCATGATTGATAAAACTAGGACTAGCCGATACATTGTGCTCATTAGGCGATCTAGCAATAACATATGAATTATTTGCATCTACATAGGGGAATTGAGTGTTCATATTACCTTTGTAGATTGCAAACCCTAGATGACGATCTCTTCATAGCAAGAACGGGCTGGAGACCGTTCAAAGCTTCGTCCCCAGCGAAGTCGCCAAAAAGTGTGTTCGCACACGAACACGTCACCGTGTACCCTCGGCATCGAGCGCGATACGCAAGACACGTCGCCGAAGGAGGCTCACCGGAAGCGCGATACGCAAGACAATCCAGCGAGCTCTTTTGAAGACCCGAAACCCCACGCGGCCGGGAGAGACCCCGTTTGGACGCACGGAGGTGATGGGCTGCCCTAGGTCGGTTCGCCCGCCCCTAAGACTTCGTAGATCGAAGCTCTCCGAAGCGAAGAACACCGATGAACGAGAAGCAGAAAACTAGGGTAGAAGATGAAAGTTTGTAGATGGGTTTTGCGATTGTGTGTTGTTGTTCAATCGGCCGTCACCCCTTAAGTATATAAGAGGCGGCTGGACTTCCCATGCAAGGAAAAGGCTGGGATTCACGTCCAAAACCCTAGTCAAATTCGGATTGGTTTTGTCCGAACTTTCCAAAACTGTTCGGTTTAAACTGGCTGCACCTTGCGGGTCTTTTTTGTGGCAGTAAACGACCTCGGATGAAAACGCGTCCAAAAGCATATTTACTCGTTTCGACGAGACGAACAAATTTTATGTTGAATGTTTTTCGATTCGAAGCCATATTCTGGGCCAAAACGGCCACGCAAAACATCTGTTTGCTCGCGCTACCCATCAGACATGCGTCTGGTGGGGCGCGCCATATTGCGCCTCCTGACAGGGCTGCATTGCGATAGCTCTAACTTTTGCATACGAACTTGGATTGGAACGATTTTTATATCAAAATCGATCGTTTCGACGAGACGAAGACAATTCATGTAGATCATTTTTCCATACGAGGCCGTCTTGGGGACGTAATCAGCCGAATTGTGTTCTGAATACAAAATCTCAGTACTTCGAACACAACTTCGGCCTTAGAGATGAGATCGGATGGCTATGGCCCAAATATCAAAGTTTCTCCTTTTGACCATACAGAACTTTCTCACTTTGAGCACTTTTTCATTTGAAGCCATCTTAATTGTGTTTTTGACCATGCCAAAATCTGGTGTCAACAGAATCCACGTGTTCCTATCCAAGGTTCATATATGACAACAAAAAACATATTGTTTTAGTAGACTTAAGTACCCCTATAATATTACCGGGTTAAACAAAATAACTAATGTAAGTAGACTTAAGTACCCCTATAATATTACTGGGTTAAATGAAGGTAAACCTGGGGAGCAGGGTCTGGGATAATTATGTCGTTTGCTATGGACTTGGCGATCTTAATATCCCTTTCTAGCATAAGCTGAAAGAGAGAATGTCAAGAGTCAGCACTGGGAAAGAAAAAAATAATGGGAGAGGAATATCACACAGATGGATAGTTATCATACCTCCTCAACCTTTTCCAAATCAAAACCCTCAGTAACTTCAAAACAAGGGATAGGGGGCTCCGGATAATCATTTCTTACTGTAATTGCTTTATCTTTATGATTAACGTTATATTTGCTCAGGGCAAGTAACTCATTTTTCCACTGTGCATCAAATTTCAGTTCCATCCTTTTTGTTTTCCTGAAACAAGGAAGTTTAATCTCGAATTATGTTCCAAACAAGATTACTACAAGGACCACTGATAAATCCAGGGAAGACCCTGAGATAAAATGAGTCCTATCTAAAATGGATCGCGGATCACTGAAACATAAAACATATGCTGCAAATAGAAAACTATGCATTTACTCTGTAAATAAATCCTGAAATGTCACAATGCTACGTGCGAAATGAAGGGCCACAAAAGTTTCTCAAATACAAGTTGAACCGGGTTGTAGAAACTCTGGTGCATAGACATTATGGAAATCCGGAAACCAAAAGCTAAATTTGATGTTACAGTTCAACAAGTATAAACGATATTCGCTGGTTAATGACTCCCACGAATAACTGAATTGCCCTTGCTGATGCCACCTGAAGGACAACGAGACATCTTCACATGCAAGGAACGACTACCAACTAACCCAAAAAAAAAAAACAGTAGTCGCATTTTGAGTATCATATTTACTTTCATATAAGAAACACGTCATGAATCAGTGGTCATATATACAGCTCGCAGAGTACATATATACACATAGATGGCTAGAAAGCAACTGAGACTAAATACTGCGCCGACAAAACAAGGTGCCAGAAAAATTAAGCTTTCAGTCCAATGTTCAGATTAGAGAACCGTCAGAGAGAGTTTTATAGATCGGAAACTAAATAATTCATCAGCTTTAGCCGACCGTAAACGTATCAGAGATGCAATTTCATCAGTACTCTAGGGCAAGATTCAGCACGCACAGAAGCCATACATAACAGATCAGATAGCAAACGAGAAGAGATGGAAGAGCGGTGCGCGTGCGGCGGGAAGAGCGGTACCTCGTTGGCGGCTCGCCGAGGATCTGGAAGGAGGCGACGGCGCGTACGTCGGCCACCCGCCCCGCGCCGGCACACTGTATCTAACGGCTGGGAATGGCAGAGTTTTCTTTTTTTTAGAGAGAAGGCCACGTGCGATCAAAAAGGCCCTTTGAAATGACCGACCTGGCCAGATAGGCCGGCACGGCACCGGCCAGGCACGCCTAATACACACGGCCGTCACTCGTGCCGCACTCCTGGCCCAGGCACGGCACAACAAGTAAACGGGTCGGCCCACTGGCACGTTTAGCCCATCAGCCCGCCTAATTTTAGGCTACTCATCATTTTTTTTAAACACAATACAGACGCAAGCGCTCATATACACGCGCATACACTCACCCCTATGAACGCACACACGCACATCCTACCCGTATGAGCACCTCTGAAAGACTGAGCCAGCATATCATCTTGAAATTTACGAAGTCACCGTAGGCACCTCGTCGTCGACGGGAACGTCTCCTCCCACTGAATGCGCATCGCCGGAAATCCTGAAATAAATCCAGGAATAAATGCGAGCACCAGGATTTGAACCCTGGTAGGCTGGGGATACCACAGTCCCTCTAACCATCCAACCACAGGTTGGTTCGCTAGACTACTCATAATTGATAAGTCTTTACCAGTGACAATTTCTCAAAAAAAAAAGTGACAAGCGCCACATACTTCTCGCAAAAAAAAGACAAGCACCACATACTGCCCAATGGTACAACTTCTTAGATTTTAGGGTTTGAGATATGGTTAAAGTCCAAATTTTCTCTACATTGATACCGAAGGCTCCATACCTTTTCTACATTGAACTTCCACCATTACGAAGTTGATGGCAAAATTATGCATTTTTCGCAATTGATTTGCTAATTTTTAGGCATTTAATGATTTTTAGGGTATTTAATGCATATAATTAAATTGGAACTACAAGTACATTAAATAGTGCCTACAATTTGGAAGAAAATCATATTTAAATTCTTAAGTACCTTGCATGGTAGGTGTTATCCAGGAGATGTATGGAAAATTAAAACTTTTTAGTTGGCAAAATTCAAGCTCTTAGTTGCATTTATTTGTTTTTAAATTTTAAAAATGTAAATGATATATAAAAAACATGAAATTTTCCCTGGCACCTTGGCATGACCTCAGGGGACTGTGTTTAAAATATCTATCAGTTCCACAAAACTTGGGTTGTACATTGCCTAGAAACTGAAGCATCTCCGAGGAAGCATCATAGGTTTAAAAGTGAAATTATGAGGTTTGAAGTCGAACTCACAAAGGTTTCATCATTTCAACTTAAAATTTGTATTACAACATGATATTATACTATTCTATACTTATATACCTTCATTTTCGATCTTGTTATGTAATACTTTGAATTTTCTAGTTTTTTTAAATAGGGAGTTAAGGCACCATACGAAGTATGTACGTACCAATATTGATCCAGAATGCTCCTATTTTTTAAAAAAATACAAAATTTAATAGTTCATGTCAAAATTAGGCATCATTCTGGATTGGTTTGCTATTTTTAGGCATTAAAATGAATTTATAGGTATTGAAGGGATATAATTCAAATTGGAACTACAAGTATATTTAAAAGTGCCTACAATTTAAAAGAGAAACAAATCATATTTATGTTCTAAAGTACCTTGGGAGATGTTAACAGAGAGATGTATGGAAAAAATTCAAACATATAGTGGGTTCCATTTAGTTTTTCTTCAATAGCAAAAGGTAAATGAAGTCTAACAAATATAAAATTTGTCGGGGTGCCATTATATGACCCGAGGAGGTTTTCTTTAGAATTTCAAATAGTTTCACAAAACTTGGATTGTACTACATTGCCAAGAAAGTGAAGCATCTTGGAGGAAGCGTCGTAGCTTTCAAAAAAAAAAAAGAGGTTTGAAGTCGAACTTGCAGTTGTTTCTTTCGACTTGAAATTTAAACTGCAAAATGATATTGTACTAAATGTACTTTCATTTTTCATCTTGTTTTGTAATAACTGGATATTTTTTTCTGAAACGGAGGCAAAGATTGCCTCATCTATTAATTAAGCAGAAGAGAATTGCCCAGTTAATTACGGAAAACCGGGCAAAAACCGGAACAACAAGGGCCAAGCCCACTCCCATAGACTGAAACACACAGGGCAAAGCCCACCCTAATCGACGACAAGTCGACCTGCGACCAGACAACGCTGCTCCGACTCCGACGAAGAACTCAGAAGAACAAAACCAGGCATGGCTGGCGCCACGAAAGATCGCCGAACGGGCCACCTACAGCTAGTCATCGTACACCACAGGGCCCCGTCGCCGCGGCTTCGACTCCACAGCAACAATCAAACCGAGGCAAAACCGTGGACACGCCGGAGAAGAGCCGACTACCGCAACCATTGCCGCGTCGCCGACATCGCTCCCACCATCACCATTGCCACAAAAGTCTGGTCGCCACAGTGATCCTCTCGGGGCCGCCGTCCCGACATCCACCGCTCCGTCGCGCCCAGCGCAATCAACAGGCACCGGCTTCCGGGGCCGCCGCCCTGACATACCACCGCTCCCCTCGAGCAGCAACG
Source organism: Thinopyrum elongatum (assembly GCA_011799875.1). NCBI lineage: Eukaryota > Viridiplantae > Streptophyta > Magnoliopsida > Poales > Poaceae > Thinopyrum > Thinopyrum elongatum. The sequence goes on along the minus strand of CM022300.1, from coordinate 29,718,320 downwards.
CCCGCTTCGACCACCGAAGCTAGGGATTTCTCCCGGAGAGTCGTGAAATGGAGCTCCACGGCAACGCCTTCAAGAAGGGGAGCGACAACATGGCGCCGCCGTTGCCGGCACCAACCCAAAGTCGGGGCTAGACTTTCGCCTCGAGCTCCATCACACCTCCGAATCCGAGCAGATCCGAAGCACTACACAACACACCATCCACATGGTCGACGTCCACCGACTCTCTGTGACCTGCCAGCCGTAGCACCTCCAGCTTCATCGGCAGAACCACCAGCACAACCCGCCGGCAAGATCCAGCGGCGTCAGGCCCGGGGCCGCCGCCCCGACATCCATCAAGCCCCTCGGACGAAGCAGGCCCCCTAGCACCACACGAAGCCGCCGCCGCCGGAGCAACAGAGCCCACGAGCGACGTCAGGCCAGATCCGCCACCTCCAACACGCACACGCCGCGCCTAGTACGCGCACGCCCACACCGCACCTCCCTGCCAGGCAACGCCGCCAGTCGACACAACCACCCAGTGCCAACACACTGCGACCCCGCGCCGCGCTAGATCCGCGCCTCGCGCTGCACATGGCCGCGCTATTGGGAAACGTAGCATGCAATTTCAAAAATTTTCCTACGCTCAAGCAAGATCTATCTAGGAGATGCATAGCAACGAGAGGGGGAGAGTGTGTCTACGTACCCTCGGAGACCGAAAGCGGAAGCGTTTGACAACGCGGTTGATGTAGTCGAAGTTCTTCTCGTTCCGACCGATCAAGCACCAAACGTACGGCACCTCCGAGTTCCGCACACGTTCAGCTCGATAACATCCCTCGAACTCTTGATCCAGCAAAGCGTCGAGGAAGTAGATGAGTTCCGTCAGCACAACGGCATGGTGACGGTGATGGTGAAGTGATCCGCGTAGGGCTTCGCCTAAGCACAACGAAGATATGACCGAGGGTGTAATCTGTGGAGGGGGGGGGGGGGGGGGCGCCGCACACGGCTAACAGTTATTGGTATATGTTCTAGGTGCCCCCTCCCCATGTATATATAGGTGGAAGGGGGAGGGGAGCTGCCATGGGGCGCCCCAAGTAGGAGGAATCCTACTTGGGGCCCTAGTCCAATTCGCCCCTCCCCCCTTTCCTTATTACCGGAAGGGGGGAAAGGGAAGAGAGGGGGGAGGAAGGAAAGGGGGGGGGGGCGAACCCCCTCCTCCTTCTCCTATTCAGCCTCCTTCCTTAGGAGGGGGGGGGGGGCGCCACCCCTTGTGGGCTGGTGTGCTCCCCTCCTATGGCCCATAAGGCCCATTATTCCCCCGGGGGGTTCCGGTAACCCCCCTCCCCCCCGGTACTCCGATAATTACCCAATACAATCCGAAACACTTACGGTGCCCGAATACTATCATCCTATATATCAATCTTTACCTCTCGACCATTTCGAGACTCGTCGTCATGTCCGTGATCTCATCCGGGAATCCGAACAACATTCGGTCACCAAATCACATAACTCATATAATACTAAATCGTCATCGAACGTTAAGCGTGCGGACCCTACGGGTTCGAGAACTATGTAGACATGACCGAGACACTTCTCCGGTCAATAACCAATAGCGGAACCTAGATGCTCATATTGGCACCCACATATTCTACGAAGATCTTTATCGTTCGAACCGATATGACAACATACGTTATTCCCTTTGTCATCGGTATGTTACTTGCCCGAGATTCGATCGTCGGTATCTTCATACCTAGTTCAATCTCGTTACCGGCAAGTCTCTTTACTCGTTCTGTAATACATCATCCTGAGACTAAGTCACTTTGCTTGCAAGGCTTCTTATGATGTGCATTACCGAGAGGGCCCAGAGATACCTCTCCGATACTCCGAGTGACAAATCCTAATCTCGATCTATGCCAACCCAACAGACACCTTCGGAGATACCTATAGAGCATCTTTATAATCACCCAGTTACGTTGTGACGTTTGATAGCACACAAGGCATTCCTCCGGTATCCGGGAGTTGCATAATCTCATAGTCGAAGGAATATGTATTTGACATGAAGAAAGCAGTAGCAATAAAACTGAACGATCATTATGCTAAGCTAACGGATGGGTCTTGTCCATCACATCATTCTCCTAATGATGTGATCCCGTTCATCAAATGACAACACATGTCTATGGTTAGGAAACTTAACCATCTTTGATTAACGAGCTAGTCTTGTAGAGGCTTACTAGGGACACAGTGTTTTGTCTATGTATCCACACATGTATCAAGTTTCTGGTTAATACAATTCTAGCATGAATAATAAACATTTATCATGAATTAAGGAAATATAAAATAACAACTTTATTATTGCCTCTAGGGCATATTTCCTTCAGTCTCCCACTTGCACTAAAGTCAATAATCTAGATTGCATTGTAATGATTCTAACACCCATGGAGTCTTGGTGCTGATCATGTTTTGCTCGTGGAAGAGGCTTAGTCAACGGGTCTGCCACATTCAGATCCGTATGTATTTTGCAAATCTCTATGTCTCCCTCCTTTACTTGATCACAGATGGAGTTGAAGAGTCTCTTGATGTGTTTGGTTCTTTTGTGAAATCTGGATTCCTTCGCTAAGGCAATTGCTCCAGTATTGTCACAAATGATTTTCATTGACCCGATGCACTAGGTATTACACCTAGATCGGATATATATGAACTCCTTCATCCAGACTCCATCATTTGCTGCTTCCGAAGCAGCTATGTACTCCGTTTCACACGTAGATCCCGCCACGACGCTCTGCTTGGAACTGCACCAACTGACAGCTCCACCATTCAATATAAATACGTATCCGGTTTGTGACTTAGAGTCATCCGGATCAGTGTCAAAACTAGCATCAACGTAACCATTTACGACGAGCTCTTTGTCACCTCCATAAACGAGAAACATATCCTTAGTCCTTTTCAGGTACTTCAGGATGTTCTTGACCGCTGTCCAGTGATCCACTCCTGGATTACTTTGGTACCTCCCTGCCAAACTTATGGCAAGGCACACATCAGGTCTGGTAAACAGCATAGCATACATGATAGAATCTATGGCTGAAGCATAGGGAATGACTTTCATTTTCTCTCTATCTTCTGCAGTGGTCGGGCATTGAGTCTTACTCAACTTCACACCTTGCAACCCAGGCAAGAACCCTTTCTTTGACTGATCCATTTTGAACTTCTTCAAAACTTTATCAAGGTATGTGCTTTGTGAAAGTCCTATCAAGCGTCTCGATCTATCCCTATAAACCTTGATGCCCAATATATAAGTAGCTTCACTGAGGTCTTTCATTGAAAAACTCTTATTCAAGTATCCTTTTATGCTATCCAGAAATTCTACATCATTTCCAATCAACAATATGTCATCCACATATAATATTAGAAATGCTACAGAGCTCCCACTCACTTTCTTGTAAATACAGGCTTCTCCAAAAGTCTATATAAAACCATATGCTTTGATCACCTCATCAAAGCGTATATTCCAACTCCAAGATGCTTGCACCAGTCCATAGATGGATCGCTAGAGCTTGCACACTTTGTTAGCACCTTTAGGATCAGCAAAACCTTCTGGTTGCATCATATACAACTCTTCTTTAAGAAATCCATTAAGGAATGCAGCTTTGATGTCCATTTGCCAGATTTTATAATCATAAACTGCGGCAATTGCTAACATGATTCGGACGGACTTAAGCATCGCTACGGGTGAGAAAGTCTCATCGTAGTCAACTCCTTGAACTTGTCGAAAACCTTTTGCGACAAGTCGAGCTTTGTAGATAGTAACATTACCATCGGCGTCAGTCTTGTTCTTGAAGATCCATTTATTCTCTATGGCTCGCCGATCATCGGGCAAGTCCACCAAAGTCCACACTTTGTTATCATACATGGATCCTATCTCAGATTTCATGGCCTCAAACCATCAGTCGAAATCTGGGCTCATCATAGCTTCTTCATAGTTCGTAGGTTCGCCTTGGTCTAGTAACATGACTTCCAGTACAGGATTCCCGTACCACTCTGGTGTGGATCGTGTTCTGGTTGACCTACGAGGTTCTGTAGTAACTTGATCCGAAGTTTCATGATCATCATCATTAGCTTCCTCTCTAGTTGGTGTAGGCATCAAGGGAACGGTTTTCTCTGATGAACTATTTTCCAATTCGAGTGAAGGTACGATTACCTCATCAAGTTCTACTTTCCTCCCACTAACTTCTTTCGAGAGAAACTCCTTCTCTAGAAAGGTTCCATTCTTGGCAACAAAGATCTTGCCTTCGGATCTGTGGTAGAAGGTGTACCCAATTGTTTTCTTTGGGTATCCTATGAAGACGCACTTCTCCGATTTGGATTCGGGCTTATCAGGCTGAAGCCTTTTGACATAAGTGTCGCAACCCCAAACTTTAAGAAACGACAGCTTAGGTTTCTTGCTAAACCACAGTTCATACGGTGTCATCTCAACGGATTTAGACGGTGCCATATTTAACGTGAATGCAGCTGTCTCTAATGCATAACCCCAAAACGATAGTGGTAAATCGGTAAGAGACATCATAGATCGCACCATATCTAATAAAGTATGGTTACGACGTTCGGACACACCAATACGTTGTGGTGTTCCAGGTGGCGTGAGTTGTGAAACTATTCCACATTGTTTTAAATGAAGTCCAAACTCGTAACTCAAATATTCGCCTCCGCGATTAGATCGTAGAAACTTTATTTTCTTGTTACGATGATTCTCTTCTTCACTCTAAAATTCTTTGAACTTTTCAAATGTTTCAGACTTGTGTTTCATCAAGTAGATATACCCATATCTGCTCAAATCATTTGTGAAGGTCAAAAAATAACGATACCCGCTGCGTGCTTCAACACTCATCGGACCGCATACATCGGTATGTATTATTTCCAATAAGTCATTAGCTCGCTCCATTGTTCCGGAGAACGGAGTTTTAGTCATCTTGCCCGTGAGGCATGGTTCGCAAGTATCAAATGATTCATAATCAAGTGATTCCAAAAGCCCATCTGCATGGAGTTTCTTCATGCGCTTTACACCAATATGACCTAAACGGCAGTGCCACAAATATGTTGCACTATCATTATCAACTTTGCATCTTTTGACATCAATATTATGAATATGTGTATCACCACGATCGAGATTCAACAAAAATGGACCACTCTTCAAGGGTGCATGACCATAAAAGATATTACTCATATAAATAGAACAACCATTATTCTCTGATTTAAATGAATAACCGTCTCGCATTAAACAAGATCCAGATATAATGTTCATGCTCAACACTGGCACCAAATAACAATTATTCAGGTCTAAAACTAATCCCGAAGGTAGATGTAGAGGTAGCGTGCCGACGGCGATCACATCAACCTTGGAACCATTCCCGACGCACATCGTCACCTCGTCCTTAGCCAATCTTCGTTCAATTCGTAGCTCCTGTCTCGAGTTACAAATATGAGCAACCGAACCAGTATCAAATACCCAGGTGCTACTACCAGCATTAGTAAGGTACACATCAATAACATGTATATCAAATATACCTTTGTTCACTTTGCCATCCTTCTTATCCGTCAAATACTTGGGGCAGTTCCGCTTCCAGTGACCAGTCCCTTTGCAGTAGAAACACTCAGTTTCAGGCTTGGGTCCAGCTTTGGGCTACTTCCCGTGAGTCGCAACTTTCTTGCCATTCTTCTTGAAGTTCCCCTTCTTTCCCTTGCCCTTTTTCTTGAAACTAGTGGTCTTGTTAACCATCAACACTTCATGCTCCTTCTTGATTTCTACCTCTGCAGCTTTGAGCATTGCGAAGAGCTCAGGAATTGTTTTCTCCATCCCTTGCATATTATAGTTCATCATGAAGCCTTTGTAGCTTGGTGGCAGCGATTGAAGAACTATGTCAATAACACTATCATCTGGAAGATTAACTCCCAGCTGAGTCAAGTGATTATGATATCCAGACATTCTGAGTATATGTTCACTGACAGAACTGTTCTCCTCCATCTTGCAACTATAGAACTTGTTGGAGACTTCATATCTCTCAACTCGGGCATTTGCTTGAAATATTAACTTCAACTCTTGGAACATCTCATATGCTCCATGACGTTCAAAACGTCTTTGAAGTCCCAATTCTAAGCCGTAAAGCATGGCACACTGAACTATCGAGTAGTCATCAGATCGAGCTTGCCAGACGTTCACAACATCAGCATCTGCTCCTGCAGCAGGCCTTCCACCTAGCGGTGCATCAAGGACATAATTCTTCTGTGCAGCAATGAGGATAATCCTCAAGTTACGGACCCAGTCCGTGTAGTTGCTACCATCATCTTTCAACTTAGCTTTCTCTAGGAACGCATTAAAATTCAAGGGAACGGTAGCATGGGCCATTGATCTACAACATAGATATGCAAAAACTATCAGGACTAAGTTCATGATAAATTAAGTTCAATTAATCAAATTACTTAAGAACTCCCACTTAGATAGACATCCCTCAAGTCATCTAAATGATACGTGATCCAAATCAACTAAACCATGTCCGATCATCACGTGAGATGGAGTAGTCATCAATGGTGAACATCTTTATGTTGATCATATCTACTATATGATTCACGTTCGACCTTTCGGTCTCCAGTGTACCGAGGCCATGTCTGTACATGCTAGGCTCGTCAAGTTTAACTAGAGTATTCCGCATGTGCAAAACTGTCTTGCACCCGTTGTATTTGAACGTAGAGTCTATCACACCCGATCATCACATGGTGTCTCAACACGACGAACTGTCGCAAGGGTGCATACTCAGGGAGAACACTTATACCTTGAAATTTAGTGAAGGGATCATCTTATAATGCTACCGTCATTCTAAGCAAAATAAGATGCATAAAGGATAAACATCACATGCAATCAAAATATGTGACATGATATGGCCATATCATCTTGTGCTTTTGATCTCCATCTCCAAAGCATCGTCATGATCACCATCGTCACCGGCTCAACACCTTGATCTCCATCGTTGCGTCGTGGCCGTCTCGCCAACTATTGCTTCTACAACTATCGCTAACGCATAGTGATAAAGTAAAGCAATTACATGGCGTTTTCATTTCATACAATAAAGCGACAACCATAAGGCTCCTGCCAATTGCCGATAACTTTTACAAAACATGATCATCTCATACAACAACGTATATCACATCATGTCTTGACCATATCACATCACAACATGCCCTGCAAAAACAAGTTAGACGTCCCCTACTTTGTTGTTGCAAGTTTTACGTGGCTGCTACGGGCTTCTAGCAAGAACCGTTCTTACCAAAGCATCAAAACCACAACGGTGATTTATCAAGTTTGCTATTTTAACCTTCAACAAGGACCGGCCGCAATCAAATTTGATTCAACTAAAGTAGGAGAAATAGAGACCCGCCAGCCACCTTTATGCAAAACTAGTTGCATGTCTGTCGGTGGAACCGGTCTCATGAACATGGTCATGTAAGGTTGGTCCGGGCCGCTTCATCCAACAATAACGCCGAATCAAAATAAGACGTTGGTGGTAAGCAGTATGACTATCACCACTCACAACTCTTTGTGTTCTACTCGTGCATATCATCTACGCATATACCTAGCTCTGATGCCACTGTTGGGAAATGTAGCATGCAATTTCAAAAAAGTTCCTACACTCACGCAAGATCTATCTAGGAGATGCATAGCAACGAGAGGGGGAGAGTATGTCTATGTACCCTCGTAGACCGAAAGCGGAAGCGTTTGACAACGCGGTTGATGTAGTCGAACTTCTTCTCGTTCCGACCGATCAAGCACCAAACGTACGGCACCTCCGAGTTCTGCAGACATTCAACTCGATGACGCCCCTCGAACTCTTGATCCAGCAAAGTGTCGAGGAAGTAGATGAGTTCCGTTAGCACAACAGCGTGGTGATGGTGTGTTGGAAATATGCCCTAGAGGCAATAATAAAGTGGTTATTATTATATTTCCTTGTTCATGATAATTGTCTATTGTTCATGCTATAATTGTGTTATCCGAAAATCGTAATACATGTGTGAATACATAGACCACAACATGTCCCTAGTGAGCCTCTAGTTGACTAGCTCGTTGATCAATGGATGGTTACGGTTTCCTGACCATGGACATTGGATGTCGTTGATAACGGGATCACATCGTTAGGAGATGATGTGATGGACTAGACCCAATCCTAAGCATAGCACTAGATCGTGTAGTTTGTCTGCTAAAGCTTTTCTAATGTCAAGTATCATTTCCTTAGACCATGAGATTGTGCAACTCCCGGATACCGTAGGAATGCTTTGGGTGTATCAAACATCACAACGTAACTGGGTGACCATAAAGGTGCACTACAGGTATCTCCGAAAGTGTCTGTTGGGTTGGCACGAATCGAGACTGGGATTTGTCACTCCGTATGACGGAGAGGTATCTCTGGGCCCACTCGGTAATGCATCATCATAATGAGCTCAATGTGACTACAGAGTTAGCCACGGGATCATGCTTTACGGAACGAGTAAAGAGACTTGCCGGTAACGAGATTGAACAAGGTATAGGGATACCGACGATCGAATCTCGGGCAAGTATCATACCGGTAGACAAAGGGAATTGTATACGGGATTGATTGAATCCTCGACATCGTGGTTCATCCGATGAGATCATCATGAAACATGTGGGAGCCAACATGGGTATCCAGATCCCGCTGTTGGTTATTGGCCGGAGAGATGTCTCGGTCATGTCTACATGGTTCCCGAACCCGTAGGGTCTACACACTTAAGGTTCGGTGACGCTAGGGTTGTTATGGGAAATAGTATGTGAATGCCGAATGTTGTTCGGAGTCCCGGATGAGATCCCGGACGTCACGAGGAGTTCCAGAATGGTCCGGAGGTGAAGAAATATATATGGGAAGTCCAGTTTCAGTCACCGGAATGGTTTCGGGGGTTATCGGTATTGTACCGGGACCACCGAAAGGTGTCCGGGGGTCCACCGGGTGGGGCCACCTGCCCCGGTGGGCCAAGTGGGCTGAGCAAGGGAGGGAACCAGCCCTTGGTGGGCTGGTGCGCCCCGCCCCCCCAAGAGGCCCAAGGCACCTAGGGTTGGAAACCCTAGGGGGTGGGGGCGCCTCCCACCTGGCTTGGGGGGTAAGTTCCCCCCCTGGCCGCCGCCCCTCCCCTTAGATGGGATCTAAGGGGGCCGGCCCCCTCTCTCCTTCTCCCTATAAATAGAGGGGGGGGGTGGGAGGGCAGCAGCACCTGATCCCTGGCGCAGCCCTCCCCCCTCTCCAACACCTCCTCCTCCTCCGTTGAGCTTGGCGAAGCCCTGCCGGAGAACTGCAAAGTTCCACCACCACGCCGTCGTGCTGCTGGAGCTGTCTTCCTCAACCTCTCCCTCCTCCTTGCTGGATCAGGCGCGGGAGACGTCACCGGGCTGCACGTGTGTTGAACGCGGAGGCACCGTTGTTCGGTGCTTAGATCGGAATCGACCGTGATCTGAATCGCTGCGTGTACGACTCCTCCAACCGCGTTCTTGCAACGCTTCCGCATCGCGATCTTCAAGGGTATGAAGATGCACTCCTCTCTCTCTCGTTGCTAGTCTCTCCATAGATTGATCTTGGTGATGCGTAGGAATTTTTTTTGATTTACTACTATGTTCCCCAACAGTGGCATCATGAGCTAGGTCTATGCGTAGTTTCTTGCACGAGTAGAACACAAGTTGTTGTGGGCGTCGATTTTGTCAATTTTCTTGCCGTTACTAGTCTTATCTTGATTCGGCGGCATCGTGGGATGAAGCGGCCCGGACCGACCTTACACGTACGCTTACATGAGACAGGTTCCACCGACTGACATGCACTAGTTGCATAAGGTGGCTAGCGGGTGTCTGTCTCTCCCACTTTAGTCGGATCGGATTCGATGAAAAGGGTCCTTATGAAGGGTAAATAGAAATTGGCATATCACGTTGTGGTTGTGGCGTAGGTAAGAAACGTTCTTTCTAGAAACCTATAGCAGCCACATAAATTTTTTTGCAACAACAATTAGAGGACGTCTAACTTGTTCTTGCAGCATATGCCGTGTGATGTGATATGGCCAAAAGGATGTGATGAATGATATATGTGATGTATGAGATTGATCATGTTCTTGTAATAGGAATCACGACTTGCATGTCGATGAGTATGACAACCGGCAGGAGCCATAGGAGTTGTCTTAATTTATTGTATGACCTGCGTGTCAATGAAAAACGCCATGTAATTACTTTACTTTATTGCTAACCGTTAGCCATAGTAGTAGAAGTAATAGTTGGTGAGGCAACTTCATGAAGACACGATGATGGAGATCATGGTGTCATGCCGGTGACGATGATGATCATGGTGCCCCGAAGATGGAGATCAAAAGGAGCAAAATGATATTGGCCATATCATGTCACTATTTGATTGCATGTGATGTTTATCATCTTTTTACATCTTATTTGCTTAGAACGACGGTAGCATAAATAAGATGATCCCTCGCTAAAATTTCAAGAAAGTGTTCCCCCTAACTGTGCACCGTTGCGAAGGTTCGTTGTTTCGAAGCACCACGTGATGATCGGGTGTGATAGATTCTAACGTTCGAATACAACGGGTGTAAGCCAGATTTACACATGCAAAACACTTAGGTTGACTTGACGAGCCTAGCATGTACAGACATGGCCTCGGAACACAGAAGACCAAAAGGTCGAACATGAGTCGTATAGAAGATACGATCAACATAGAGATGTTCACCGTTGATGACTAGTCCGTCTCACGTGATGATCGGACACGGCCTAGTCGATTCGGATCATGTAACACTTAGATGACTAGAGGGATGTCTATCTGAGTGGGAGTTCATTGAATAATTTGATTAGATGAACTTAATTATCATGAACTTAGTCTAAAATCTTTACAATATGTCTTTTGGATCAAATGGCCCACGCTAATGTTGCCCTCAACTTCAACGCGTTCCTAGAGAAAACCAAGCTGAAAGACTATGGTAGCAACTACACGGACTGGGTCCGTAACCTGAGGATCATCCTCATAGCTGCCAAGAAAGCTTATGTCCTTGAAGCACCGCTAGGTGACACACCTGTTTTCCCAGCAACTCAAGACGTTATGAATGCCTGGCAGTCGCGTAGTGATGATTACTCCCTGGTTCAGTGCGGCATGCTTTACAGCTTAGAACCGGGGCTCCAAAAGAGTTTTGAGCAACACGGAGCATATGAGATGTTCCAAGAGCTGAAAATGGTTTTCCAAGCTCATGCCCGGGTCGAGAGATATGAAGTCTCCGACAAGTTCTACAGTTGTAAGATGGAGGAGAATAGTTCTGTCAGCGAGCATATACTCAAAATGTCTGGGTTGCACAACCGCTTGTCTCAGCTGGGAGTTAATCTCCTAGATGACGCGGTCGTTGACGGAATCCTTCAGTCGCTTCCACCTAGCTACAAGAGCTTTGTGATGAACTTCAATATGCAGGGGATGGAGAAAACCATTCCTGAGATATATTCAATGCTGAAATCATCGGAGGTGGAGATCAAAAAGGAACATCAAGTGTTGATGGTGAATAAAACCACTAAGTTCAAGAAAGGCAAGGGTAAAAAGAACTTCAAGAAGGACGGCAAGGGAGTTGCCGGGCCCGGTAAGCAAGCTACCGGGAAGAAGTCAAAGAATGGACCCAAACCTGAGACTGAATGCTTTTATTGCAAGGGAAACGGTCACTGGAAGCGGAACTGCCCCAAGTACTTAGCGGATAAGAAGGCCGGCAATACCAAAGGTATATGTGATATACATGTTATTGATGTGTACCTTACCAGCGCTCGTAGTAGCTCCTAGGTATTTGATACCGGTGCGGTTGCTCATATTTGTAACTCAAAATAGGAGCTGCAGAATAAGCAAAGACTAGCAAAGGACGAGGTGACGATGCGCGTCGGGAATGGTTCCAAGGTCGATGTGATCGCCGTCGGCACGCTACCTCTACATCTACCTTCGGGATTAGTTTTAAACCTCAATAATTGTTATTTAGTACCACCTTTGAGCATGAACATTGTATCAGGATCTCGTTTGATGCGAGATGGCTACTCATTTAAATCCGAGAATAATGGTTGTTCTATTTATATGAGAGATATGTTTTATGGTCATGCCCCGCTGGTCAATGGTTTATTTTTATTGAATCTCGAACGTGATGTTACACATATTCATAGTGTGAATGCCAAAAGATGTAAGGTTGATAATGATAGTCCCACATACTTGTGGCACTGCCGCCTTGGTCACATTGGTGTCAAACGCATGAAGAAACTCCATGCAGATGGACTTTTGGAGTCTCTTGATTATGAATCATTTGACACGTGCGAACCATGCCTCATGGGCAAAATGACCAAGACTCCGTTCTCCGGGACAATGGAGCGAGCAACCAACTTATTGGAAATCATACATACTGATGTATGCGGTCCAATGAACGTTGAGGCTCGCGGTGGTTATCGTTATGTTCTCACCCTCACTGATGACTTAAGTAGATATGGGTATGTCTACTTAATGAAACACAAGTCTGAGACCTTCGAAAAGTTCAAGGAATTTCAGAGTGAGGTAGAGAATCAACGTGACAGGAAAATAAAGTTCTTACGATCAGATCGTGGAGGGGAATATTTGAGTCACGAGTTTGGCATGCACTTAAGGAAATGTGGAATTGTTTCACAACTCACGCCGCCTGGAACACCTCAGCGTAATGGTGTGTCCGAACGTCATAATCGCACTCTATTGGATATGGTGCGATCTATGATGTCTCTTACCGATCTACCGCTATCATTTTGGGGTTATGCTTTAGAGACTGCTGCATTCACTTTAAATAGGGCTCCGTCGAAATCCGTTGAGACGACACCGTATGAATAATGGTTTGGGAAGAAACCTAAGATGTCGTTTCTGAAAGTTTGGGGATGCGATGCTTATGTTAAGAAACTTCAACCTGAAAAGCTCGAACCCAAATCGAAAAAATGCGTCTTCATAGGATACCCTAAAGAAACTATTGGGTATACCTTCTACCTTAGATCCGAAGGCAAGATCTTTGTTGCCAAGAATGGATCCTTTCTGGAGAAAGAGTTTCTCTCGAAAGAAGTAAGTGGGAGGAAAGTAGAACTTGATGAGGTACCCCCTCTTGAACCGGAGAGTAGCGCAGCTCAGGAAGATGTTACTGTGGTGCCTGCACCGACTAGAGAGGAAGTTAATGATGATGATCATGAAACTTCGGATCAAGTTGCTACTGAACTTCGTAGGTCCACGAGGACACGTTCCGCACCAGAGTGGTACGGCAACCCTGTCCTGGAAATCATGTTGTTGGACAACAGTGAACCTTCGAACTATGAAGAAGCGATGGCGGGCCCGGATTCCAACAAATGGCTGGAAGCCATGAAATCCGAGATAGGATCCATGTATGAAAATGAAGTATGGACTTTGACAGACTTGCCCGATGATCGGCAAGCTATAGAGAACAAATGGATCTTTAAGAAGAAGACAGACGCGGATGGAAATGTGACCATCTATAAGGCTCGACTTGTCGCTAAGGGTTATCGACAAGTTCAAGGGGTTGACTACGATGAGACCTTCTCACCCGTAGCGAAGCTGAAGTCCGTCAGAATCATGTTAGCAATTGCCGCATACTATGATTATGAGATATGGCAAATGGACGTCAAAACAGCATTCCTTAATGGTTTCCTTAAGGAAGAGTTGTATATGATGCAGCCGGAAGGTTTAGTCGATCCTAATAATGCTGACAAGGTATGCAAGCTCCAGCGCTCAATCTATGGGCTGGTGCAAGCATCTCGGAGTTGGAACATTCGCTTTGATGAGATGATCAAAGCGTTTGGGTTTACACAGACTTATGGAGAAGCCTGTGTTTACAAGAAAGTGAGTGGGAGCTCTGTAGCATTTCTCATATTATATGTAGATGACATACTATTAATGGGAAATGTTATAGAATTCTTGGAAAGCATAAAGGCCTACTTGAATAAGTGTTTTTCAATGAAGGACCTTGGAGAAGCTGCTTACATATTAGGCATCAAGATCTATAGAGATAGATCGAGACGCCTCATTGGTCTTTAGCAAAGCACATACCTTGACAAGATATTGAATAAGTTCAATATGGATCAGTCCAAGAAGGGGTTCTTGCCTGTATTACAAGGTGTGAGATTGAGCACGGCTCAATGCCCGACCTCGGCAGAAGATAGAGAAAAGATGAGTGTCATCCCCTATGCCTCAGCCATAGGGTCTATTATGTATGCCATGCTGTGTACCAGACTTGATGTGAACCTCGCCGTAAGTTTGGTAGGAAGGTACCAAAGTAATCCCGGCATGGAACACTGGACAACGGTCAAGAACATCCTGAAGTACCTGAAAAGGACTAAGGATATGTTTCTCGTTTATGGAGGTGACGAAGAGCTCGTCGTAAAGGGTTACGTAGATGCTAGCTTCGACACAGATCTGGATTACGTGTATATTTTGAATGGTGGGGCAGTCAGCTGGTGCAGTTGCAAGCAAAGCGTCGTGGCGGGATCTACATGTGAAGCGGAGTACATAGCAGCCTCGGAGGCAGCACAGGAAGCAGTCTGGATGAAGGAGTTCATCACCAACCTAGGAGTTATTCCCAATGCGTCGGGCCCAATGACTCTCTTCTGTGACAACACTGGAGCTATTGCCCTTGCCAAGGAGCCCAGGTTTCACAAGAAGACCAGGCATATCAAGCGTCGCTTCAACTCCATTCGTGAACATGTTCAAGATGGAGACATAGATATTTGTAAAGTGCATACGGATCTGAATGTCGCAGATCCGTTGACTAAACCTCTTCCACGAGCAAAACATGATCAACACCAGAACTCTATGGGTGTTCGATTCATCACAATGTAACTAGATTATTGACTCTAGTGCAGGTGGGAGACTGTTGGAAATATGCCCTAGAGGCAATAATAAAGTGGTTATTATTATATTTCCTTGTTCATGATAATTGTCTATTGTTCATGCTATAATTGTGTTATCCGGAAATCGTAATACATGTGTGAATACATAGACCACAACATGTCCCTAGTGAGCCTCTAGTTGACTAGCTCGTTGATCAACAGATGGTTACGGTTTCCTGACCATGGACATTGGATGTCGTTGATAACTGGATCACATCGTTAGGAGAATGATGTGATGGACTAGACCCAATCCTAAGCATAGCACTAGATCGTGTAGTTCATCTGCTAAAGCTTTTCTAATGTCAAGTATCATTTCCTTAGACCATGAGATTGTGCAACTCCCGGATACCGTAGGAATGCTTTGGGTGTATCAAATGTCACAACGTAACTGGGTGACCATAAAGGTGCACTACAGGTATCTCCGAAAGTGTCTGTTGGGTTGGCACAAATCGAGACTGGGATTTGTCACTCCGTATGACGGAGAGGTATCTCTGGGCCCACTCGGTAATGCATCATCATAATGAGCTCAATGTGACTAAAGAGTTAGCCACGGGATCATGCGTTACGGAACAAGTAAAGAGACTTGCCGGTAACGAGATTGAACAAGGTATAGGGATACCGACGATCGAATCTCGGGCAAGTATCATACCGGTAGACAAAGGGAATTGTATACGGGATTGATTGAATCCTCGACATCGTGGTTCATCCGATGAGATCATCGTGAAACATGTGGGAGCCAACATGGGTATCCAGATCCCGCTGTTGGTTATTGGCCGGAGAGATGTCTCGGTCATGTCTACATGGTTCCCGAACCCGTAGGGTCTACACACTTAAGGTTCGGTGACGCTAGGGTTGTTATGGGAAATAGTATGTGAATACCGAATGTTGTTTGGAGTCCCGGATCAGATCCCGGACGTCACGAGGAGTTCCGGAATGGTCCGGAGGTGAAGAATTATATATGGGAAGTCCAGTTTCAGTCACCGGAATGGTTTCGGGGGTTATCGGTATTGTACCGGGACGACCGGAAGGTGTCCGGGGGTCCACCGGGTGGGGCCACCTGCCCCGGTGGGTCAATTGGGCTGAGCAAGGGAGGGAACCAGACCCTGGTGGGCTGGTGCGCCCCCCAAGGGGCCCAAGGCGCCTAGGGTTGGAAACCCTAGGGGGTGGGGGCGCCTCCCACCTGGCTTGGGGGGTAAGTTTCCCCCCCTGGCCGCCGCCCCTCCCCTTAGATGGGATCTAAGGGGGCCGGCCCCCTCTCCCCTTCTCCCTATAAATAGAGGGGGGTTGGGAGGGCAGCAGCACCTGATCCCTGGCGCAGCCCTCCCCCCTCTCCAACACCTCCTCCTCCTCCGTTGAGCTTGGCGAAGCCCTGCCGGAGAACTGCAAAGTTCCACCACCACGCCGTCGTGCTGCTGGAGCTTTCTTCCTCAACCTCTCCCTCCTCCTTGCTAGATCAAGGCGCGGGAGATGTCACCGGGCTGCACGTGTGTTGAACGCGGAGGCACCGTTGTTCGGTGCTTAGATCGGAATCGACCGCGATCTAAATCGCTGCGTGTATGACTCCTCCAACCACGTTCTTGCAACGCTTCCGCATCGCGATCTTCAAGGGTATGAAGATGCACTCCTCTTTCTCTCGTTGCTAGTCTCTCCATAGATTGATCTTGGTGATGCGTAGGAATTTTTTTTGATTTACTACTACGTTCCCCAACACGGTGATGGTGAAGTGATCCGTGCAGGGCTTCGCCTAAGCACTACGAAGATATGACCGAGGGTGTAATCTGTGGAGGGGGCGCCGCACACGGCTAACAGTTATTGGTGTGTGTTCTAGGCGCCCCCTCCCCATGTATATATAGGTGGGAGGGGGAGGGGAGCTGCCATGGGGCACCCCACGTAGTAGGAATCCTACTTGGGGCCCTAGTCCAATTCGGCCCCCCCTTTCCTTATTATCGAAAGGGGGAAAAGGGAAGAGAGGGGGGAGGAAGGAAAGGGGGGGCCGAACCCCCTCCTCCTTCTCCTATTCGGCCTCCTTCCTTAGAGGGGCGGGGGGGCGCCACCCCTTGTGGGCTGGTGTGCTCCCCTCCTATGGCCCATAAGGCCCATTATTCCCCCGAGGGGTTCCGGTAACCCCCCCGGTACTCCGATAATTACCCGATACAATCCGAAACACTTCCGGTGTCCGAATACTATCATCCTATATATCAATCTTTACCTCTCGACCATTTTGAGACTCCTTGTCATGTCCGTGATCTCATCCGGGACTCCGAACAACATTCGGTCACCAAATCACATAACTCATATAATACTAAATCGTCCTCGAACGTTAAGCGTGCGGACCCTACGGGTTCGAGAACTATGTAGACATGACTGAGACACTTCTCCGGTCAATAACCAATAGCGGAACCTGGATGGTCATATTGGCTCCCACATATTCTATGAAGATCTTTATCGGTCGAACCGCTATGACAACATACGTTATTCCCTTTGTCATCGGTATGTTACTTGCCCGAGATTCGATCGTCGGTATCTTCATACCTAGTTCAATCTCGTTACCGGCAAGTCTCTTTACTCGTTCTGTAATACATCATCCTGAGACTAAGTCACTTTGCTTGCAAGGCTTCTTATGATGTGCATTACCGAGAGGGCCCAGAGATACCTCTCCGATACTCCGAGTGACAAATCCTAATCTCGATCTATGCCAACCCAACAGACACCTTAGGAGATACCTATAGAGCATCTTTATAATCACCCAGTTACGTTGTGACGTTTGATAGCACACAAGGCATTCCTCCGGTATCCGGGAGTTGCATAATCTCATAGTCGAAGGAATATGTATTTGACATGAAGAAAGCAGTAGCAATAAAACTGAATGATCATTATGCTAAGCTAACGGATGGGTCTTGTCCATCACATCATTCTCCTAATGATGTGATCCCGTTCATCAAATGACAACACATGTCTATGGTTAGGAAACTTAACCATCTTTGATTAACGAGCTAGTCTTGTAGAGGCTTACTAGGGACACAGTGTTTTGTCTATGTATCCACACATGTATCAAGTTTCCGGTTAATACAATTCTAGCATGAATAATAAACATTTATCATAAATTAAGGAAATATAAAATAACAACTTTATTATTGCCTCTAGGGCATATTTCCTTCACGCACCATGCCTGACCGACGCCGCCCGGTGCAAGAGAGCACCGGCGCCGCCCCTAGCAGTCACCCTGGGCCACCGACGGCCCGACGTGCCCCGCCGAGCCGCGCGCCACCACAGGACCAGCCGTCCCGTGCCGCCCGGACTCCTCGTGGAAAGGGAAGGGCCCCGCCGCCGCCGACGCGCGCACGGGCTTTGCCCAGCGGCGGCGAGGGAGGGGAGAGGCGAGGTGGGGGGTTGCCGGCGGCGGAGAGCTAGGTCGCGCCCGGGCCACTCGTGGGAGCGACATGGGGCTCATGCTGGTGTTGCATCCGATAGTTGCTCAAATGGATTTTATATTTATTTAAATAGCAAATTAAGGCACCATTCCGACCAAATTGTCCCATGTGCTTTGCATACCCGCTTATGCCTCTTCATGTCCAGTCTCTACGTAATCCACCACTTCAGCTTTTGGCTTTCCACGTCCTACTTCTTATTTTGACCCTTGGTTGGTAACAACTTCATGTCCCTCACCATGTATAACTTGCCATGAAACCCCATCGTATCAAGTTCTGGTGCCCTATCACACCATATCTCACTCGTTGAAAGCAAATAACTCATTCAATGATGTTCCCAATCTAAGTGAGGTTGGATCGCCTTCATACTGCCAACTTTGATCTGTCATTCGATCAATCCCTAAGATATACTAAATTTTGTTAATACCATGCCATAAACAAATTCAACACGACAATTGCTATAAATAACTAAAATTGAGTATGTGGAACATTGTCAAACATTGAAAACTCGTTGTTCTTAAAAAATATATACATCAGGCAACGAACGTTGCCTCGATTCGATGGCCGGTAGCACAAATAATATATGAACAAATTCGTCAAAATGAAGACTCGATGGCCGATCGCAAATAGTTCCATAAATATTCATTTCATACAGTCAGTGTCATGATAGCATTACACAATTCATTTAATTCCAATCGACAAAGATGACAACAATTAAAATAAAACCTTTTTCGGTTGACCAAAACTTGGGTGACTGAGGAGACCTTCCACGAGGGGGATATCTACCACGGGTAGGGTTTGATGGGAAGGGAGAGAAGAGGTATTTAAGGGGATGGGGTTGGAGGTTGGACATTGGTTGTTGGAGATATTAGTTGGTAATGGAAATATGCCCTAGAGGCAATAATAAAATAGTTATTATTATATTTCCTTAATCATGATAAAGGTTTATTATTCATGCTAGAATTGTATTGACCGGAAACTTAAATACATGTGTGGATACATAAACAAATACCGTGTCCTAGTGAGCCTCTACTAGACTAGCTCGTTGATCAAAAGATGGTTAATGTTTCCTAACAATAGACATGAGTTGTCATTTGATAACAGGATCACATCATTAGGAGAATGATGTGATGGACAAGACCCATCTGTTAGCTTAGCATATGATCGTTCAGTTTATTTCTACTGCACACATAAATGTCAAATACATGTTCCTTCGACCATGAGATCATGCAAATCCTGGACACCGGAGGAATACCTTGTGTGCTATCAAACATCACAACGTAACTGGGTGATCATAAAGATGCTCTACAGGTATCTCTGAAGGTGTCTATTGAGTTGGCATGGATCAAGATTCGGATTTGTCACTCCGAGTATCGGAGAGGTATCTCTGGGCCCTCTCGGTAATACACACCGTAATAAGCTTGCAAGCAAAATGACTAAGGAATTAGTTACAAGATGATGTATAATGGAACGAGTAAAGAGACTTGCCGGTAATGAGATTGAACTAGGTATGGAGATACCGACAGTCGAATCTCGGGCAAGTAACATACCGACAAACAAAGGGAATTACGTATCTTGTCATAAAGGTTCGACCGATAAAGATCTTCGTAGAATATGTAGGAACCAATATGGGCATCCAGGTACCGCTATTGGTTATTGACCGGAGAGGCGTCTCGGTCATGTCTACATCATTCTCAAACCCGTAGGGTCCGCATGCTTAACGTTCGTTGACGATATAGTATTATATGAGTTATGTGAATTGGTGACCGAATGTTGTTCGGAGTCCATAATGAGATCGCAGACATGACAAGGAGCTCTAGAACGGTCCGGAGGTAAAGATTGATATATAGGACGATACTATTTGGTCACCGGAAAGGTTTCAGAATGTACCGGGTAATCATCGGATCACCGGAAAGGGTTCCGGGAGGCCACGGGAGCATATTGGGCCAAACGGGCCAATGAGGGAGAGCACACCAGCCCACATAGGGCTGGCGCACCCCACCTCATGGCAGGCAGCCCTAGGGAAGGAAGGGAGAGGGCTAGCCCCCTCTTTCCTTCTCTTCCACATGCAGGGAAAGGAAAAAGGGGGGCGCCTCCCCTCCTGCCTTTCTCCCCAAGCGCCGAGAAGGAAAGGGGAGGGCGCGGCAAGGGTAGGTGCTAGGGCTGGCCGCCGGCCTCTTTTGGGGCGCCCTAGGGATTCCTCCTCCTTCCCTCCACCTATATATATGAGAGGAGGGAGAGGGGCAACAGACAACACGACAATCTCTTAGCCGTGTGCGGTGCCCCTCTCCACAGTTTCGTCCCTCGGTCATATTTTCAGAGTGCTTAGGCGAAGCCCTGCGGACATAGCATCACCAGCACCATCACCATGCCGTCATGATGCCGGAACTCATCCACTACTTCGCCCGTCTTGATGGATTAAGAAGGCGAGGATGTCACCAAGCTGAACGTGTGTTGAACACGGAGGTGACGTACGTTCGGTACTTGATCGGTTGGATCACGAAGAAGTTCGACTACATCAACCGCGTTACTAAACGCTTCCACTTACGGTCTACGAGGGTACGTAGAGACACTCTCCCCTCTCGTTGCTATGCATCTCCATGGATAGATCTTGCTTGTGCGTAGATTTTTTGTTTGTTTTCCATGCAACGTTTCCCAATAGTGGCATCAGAGCCAGGTCTATGCGTAGATGATATGCACGAGTAGAACACAAAGAGTTGTGGGCGGTGATGGTCATACTACTTACCACCAACGTCTTATTTTGAATCGGCGGTATTGTGGGATGAAGCGGCCCGGACCAACCTTACATGTCCATGCACATGAGACCGGTTCCACCGACTGACATGCAACTTGTTTTGCATAAAGGTGGCTGGCGGGTGTCTGTTTCTCCTACTTTAGTTGAATCAAATTTGACTATGGCCGTTCCTTGAAGAAGGTTAAAACAGCAAACTTGATAATCACCGTTGCGGTTTTTGCGTAGTTAAGAACGGTTCTTGCTAGAAGCCCGTAGCAGCCACGTAAAACTTGCAACAACAAAGTAGAGGACATCTAACTTGTTTTTGCAGGGCATGTTGTGATGTGATATGGTCAAGACGTGATGTGATATACGTTGTTGTGTGAGATGATCATGTTTTGTAATATTGACAACTGGCAGGAGCCTTAGGGTTGTCTCTTAATTATTGTATGAAATGCAAGCGCCATGTAATTGCTTTACTTTATCGCCATGTGTTAGCAATAGTTGTAGAAGTAATAGTTGGCGAGATGACCCCGACGCAACGATGGAGATCAAGGTGTCGAGCTAGTGATGATGGAGATCATGACGATGCTTTGGAGATGGAGATCAAAAGCACAAGATGATGATGGCCATATCATGTCACATATTTTGATTGCATATGATGTTTATCCTTTATGCATCTTATTTTGCTTAGTATGGCGGTAGCATTATAAGATGATCCCTTCACTAAATTTCAAGATAAAAGTGTTCTCCCCGAGTATGCATCGTTGCCAAAGTTCATCGTTTTGAAGCACCTCGTGATGATCGGGCATGATAGACTCTATGTTCACATACAACGGGTGTAAGACAGATTTGCACTTGCAGAATACTTGGGTTAAACTTGACGAGCCTAGCATGTACAGACATGGTCTCGGAACACTGGAGACCGAAAGGTCGAACGTGAGTCATATAGTAGTTATGATCAACATAGAGATGTTCACCATTGATGACTACCCCATCTCACGTGATGATTGGACATGGGTTAGTTGATTTGGATCATGTATCACTTAGATAACTTGAGGGATGTTAGTTTAAGTGGGAGTTCATTAGTAATTTGATTGATTGAACTTAATTTATCATGAACTTAGTCTTAATAGTTTTGCATATCTATGTTGTAGATCAATAGCTCGTGATATAGCTCCCCTATTTTTGATATGTTCCTAGAGAAAACTTAGTTGAAAGATGATGGTAGCAATAATGCGGACTGGGTCCGTTATCTGAGGATTATCCTCACTGCCGCACAGAAGAATTATGTCCTTGATGCACCACTAGGTGACAGACCTATTGCAGGAGCTGATGCAGACGTTATGAATGTTTGGCAAGCTCGATATGATGACTACTTGATAGTTTAGTGCACCTTGCTTTATGGCTTAGAATCGGGGCTCCAAAGACGTTTTGAACGCCATGGAACATATTAGATGTTTCAAGAGCTGAAATTGGTATTTCAGACGTATGCCCGTGTTGAGAGGTATGAGACCTCTGACAAGTACTTTGCCTACAAGATGGAGGAGAATAGCTCAGCCAATAAGCATGTGCTCAGAATGTCTGGGTACTTCAATCGCTTGAATCAAGTGGGAGTTAATCTTCCAGATAAGATAGTGATTGACAGAGTTCTCCTGTCACTATCACCAAGCTACTAAAGCTTCGTGATGAACTATAACAGCAAGGAATGACTAAAACAATTTCCGAGCTCTTTGCGATACTGAAATCCGCGGAGGTAGAAATAAAGAAGGAGCATCAAGTGTTGATGGTTAATAAGACCACTAGTTTCAAGAAAAGGGCAAGGGAAAGAAAGGAAACTTCAAGAAGAATGGCAAGCAAGTTGCCGCTCCCATGAAAAAGCCCAAAGCTGGACCCAAGCCTGAAACTGAGTGCTTCTACTGTAAAGGAAATGGTCATTGGAAGCAGAACTGCCCCAAATACTTGGCGGATAAGAAGGATGGCAAAGTGAACAAAGGTATATTTGATATACATGTTATTGATGTGTACTTTACTAGTGTTCATAGTAGCCCCTAGGTATTTGAAACCGGTTCAGTTGCTAAGATTAGTAACTCGAAATAGGAGTTGCAGAGACTAGTTAAGGGCGAGGTGACGATGTGTGTTGGAAGTGATTCCAAGGTTGATACGATCACCATCGCACACTCCCTCTACCTTCGGGATTAGTGTTGAACCAAAATAAATGTTATTTGGTGTTTGCGTTGAGCATGAATATGATTAGATCATGTTTATTGCAATACGATTATTCATTTGAGTCTGAGAATAATTGTTGTTCTGTTCACATGAATAAAACCTTCTATGGTCATACACCCAATGTAAATGGTTTATTGAATCTCGATCGTAGTGATACACACACTGGTACGCGTCGGTGCTATACAAATGGTTTTTAACCCCTTTCCGCGACGGCATTTGGAACCGTCGCCAAGTGAGTGTGGGCGATAGGTGGGTCCTTCCCACACGACCCAGAAACCATCGGGGATATGCCCTCCTGGCACACACGCTCGGCAAAATGAGGTCGTGTGCGACCGGCGAGCGATCAAATACGGTTATACGTACAGTAGTGCTAAAAAAATACAATTATACAGGCGAAACCGTTTCCGGTCGTAAGTACATCCCACATAGTCAGTCCCCGCTAAACGTTTCCATTCGTATATACATCCCATACAGTCGCTCCAAGGAAAACGTTTCCGTTCGCAGGTACATCACACACGATATTAACAATTTTATCGTTTGCGTTATTGAATGCATCACACACGATGCGTAGAAGAAACTGTGTGGCAAAGGCTGTCCATCACACACAGTTTTAATGTGGTAAACGTTTGCGCAAGGTGGCCTAATGCAAACAGTTTTCAAGAGAAGGTCGTGTGTGATTGTTCAATGATCCAACACGGTTTACTCCTAGAAACTGTGTGCGTTGCCTGAGGTCATCGCCCACGGTATTTTCTCAATAACCGTTTGCAATAGCAAAACCCAATTAGCAGGCTAATTCGCCATTAGCAGGCTAATTGCCCTATTATTAATAATTCATTTATTAATCTAATTGACATTCATATTAAGCACATAATATATTTCATTTCCATATTAAGAAAGCAGGATTTCATAATTGAAATACATCAGAGTACAACATGATATAGCTTCAGCACTCAGCTACCCCATTACACAACTGGACCAGCACCAAGTTTCACATGCAACATGTAGAACCTTTCGAAATTAACATCATAGACGGTACATAGACATATGCATCTCATCTGGAAAACTGTTGAAGTGGAAGGCGAATATTGATCTTTCATTCATGTTGAAGGTCTTTGCAACTTTAGGCCAGTGCCTGTGGATGATTGACCGTCCATCCTTCGTCCTCTTCAGGAACACTTCAATATTAAACCGTGGGTGTTGTATGAAAACCTTCCTCATAGAGGTGGTTTGAGAGCTAATCATCAGTGAACTGCTTTGGAAAGGCCTGAAAACAAGGATGTGCATAATATCTTCTCTATATTGGAAATGGGGCAAAGGAATAAAAAAAGGCAAGGTATAATAGTTAGTACCATCTTGTAGTGAACTGATGTCTTCTTCATTGTGCAGACAAAGATCTTGTTGTTTTTTGTCGCTAATTTCTTTATCCTAACAATCTTTCTGAGTTTCTTGACTTGATTGATATTCATGGACAACTCATTTCCCCATATGCAAAAAGGGTCGAACAGTGGGTCAAAACCTATGACAGCAGGACCTACATGTGCAAGACCAAATTGTTAAAAACCTAAATATTAGAATGGTTCCTGCAATTGCACAATAATGTGCTATTAGACAACGGACCATGCACGTGCTAACCTCGATTGTAAACCTCAGTGCTTCCCATTGTTTCCCTGCAACACATATAAGGTAGTTAGTCATCAGGTTAAGTAAGGGTTCGCATGCTATCAGTAAAATATGTTGATGAAAAATAAGCACATTGCAGATTCATCAGATTAATTCAAGCCACATGGAAACACCATTTATCCAAACCAAGCATGATTAAGAACTAGAAAATATAGCACTTGTATATGTTTCTCATGTATTAAGTGCAACCAAATTCGATTTATTCCTCACATGCACAACAATACAAAATTCTACCCATGAAAATTGGACATCGCATTGCAGAATTGAACCAAGCAGTTAACTAAACACCACAAAAAATGAACCAAACATCAACTAAGTACCATATTGCACAATATAACATACTCCTAATAGAAGATCAGACAGTTAACCAAACCAAGCATGCTTAACAACTTGGAAATATAGCAATTGTATTTGTTTCTCATGTATTTACTATAGCCAAATTCAATTTATTCCTCACATGGTATACAATAACAGAATGCACCCACAATAGTTGAACATCGCATTGCAGAATTGAACCAAACAGTTAACTAAATACCACAACAAATAAACCAAACGTTAACTGAGCACCACATTGCACAATATAACATACTCCTAATAGAAGATCAGACAGTTAACCAAACCAAGCATGCTTAACAACTTGGAAATATAGCAATTGTATTTGTTTCTCATGTATTTAGTACAGCAAATTCGATTTACTTCTCACATGGTATACAATAACAGAATGCACCCACAACTATTGAACATCGCATTGCAGAATTGAACCAAACAGTTAACTAAACACCACAACACAAATGAACCAAACGTTAACTGAGCACCACATTGCACAATGTATAACCAAACGAAGCATGCTTGACAACTTGGAAATATAGCAATTGTATTTGTTTCTCATGTATTTTGTAAAGATAAATTCGATTTATTTCTCACATGGAAGACAATACAAAATTGCAGCCTGAAGAATTGAACATCACATTTGCAGAATTGAACCAAACAGTTAATTGAAGACGACAACTAATTAACCAAATAGTTAATAAGTGAGCACCACACTGCACGACATATAGAACATACATATACACTAGAGCAACATATTGCATGGTAAAATTAGATAGCACCATTCACTAGAATTTGTTAAGGAAAGGCAGGAGCAGCACATGCAACGGGTAAACCGAGCATGCTTAACCGGCATAGCTAGCAAATGGCAAGGTGCTCCTCCAAGATCTGGGGGTCGGCACGAATGGCAGCCATCGCGACCTCATCCGCGCGTGCGGCCGCGATTTGCTTCTCCGCTGCCAAATGCTCCTTGAGCTCCTGGCTATACTGTGTGCACCATGGCTTAGGGCGGCGCTTTGGAGGGGTCGGTGATTTGGGTGGAAGGTGTCGCGCCGGCGGTCGGGGCATGTGGGATGTGGAAGGAGAAGGAGGATAGGGGTCGGGTGTGGATTACCTGCCTGGATAGACGAGGCCGAGCAGCGTGAAGGAGGGTCGCCGGCGAGGAGGCGGTGCTGCAAGCAAGGAGTGAAGGTTTCAACTTGGAAAGGAAGGTGGAAACAGGGGAAATGTGGCTTTTGGTAAGGGGGCGGGGAGGTAGATATTTCCGCGAAAGCCAAATTTTTTGAATCGGTTCAGCGAAAAAACTGGCGTGCAAAGTGTCATCAGACACGGTCCCTTATTCAGAACTGTGTACAATATGTGAACATCACAAATGATTCAGATAGCTTAACCCGTGTGTCATGAGTTTGAACGTCAAAAACCGACGGTGCTCCAGGATATTTTGTACTGCAACTCACAGAGTTGGTGATAATAAACTGTGTGGGATCTACTTGATTTTTCATCTTGATTTGAATTACATAATGGGGTCACAGCGGCAATGGACGGTGTTTGAATTGCTAGACCTTTTATCTGCAGTGAACATGCAACTATATGTGTGTCGTAAAAAAATTGGAATTATTCAGGGTTCGTTTGGAAATTTTATACATTAAATTGGTTTTCTAGCCATTTCAGGTGCATAATTCAAAATTAAAGCACATGCACATGCTCCGGTGCACCAACATGGGTTGTAAAATCATATTTGTGTCCATGGGTTTATGCTTATGTCCCATGCAAGAAATGGGGATGAATTTCGAACACCACGGCACCGTGGCTCTCCAGCAAATGTTGAGGTACTTGCTTTTGTAATTCTAGTAAATCCAAAACCCGTCTGAAATTCATGAACCTTGGCATGCTATCATGGAATGGCATCAACATGCTGGGGTAAAAAATATTGTCCCATTTGGGGCAGGTTGTGGTATAAGCTTCTCACAAACCAGAGCTTCTCACAAGAAGCCTCATGGTTCCATTAGGGAAACGTGTCACCTTTGTGGACAAAACGATATTCGTCGCCTCTTCTTCCTTTCAATTTTTTTCCTGGCGTCAACATAGAATAACAGGAGTGTTGTGTTAAATTTTGGATTTTTTCGGGGATCGTTTAGACATTTTTATACGTTAATTGAGTTTTCTAGGCATTTATGTGCATAATTCAAAATTGAACTACATGCACATGCTCCAGTCCATAAAAACGGGTTGCAAAATCAAATGTTTGTCCTTGGTTGCAAGATTAATTAGGTCACATGCAAGAAATGAGAACGAATGTCAAACACCTTGACACTGTCGCTCAACCGCTAACATTGAGATACATGGTTTTAAAATTCTAGTAAATCAAAAACTTGTCTGAAATTCATGAAACTTGACATGATATCATGGAACGGCAGTGACATGACGTGGTAAAAATATTGTCCCATTTGGGGCAGGTGTGGGTATAAGCTTCTCGCAAACCAGAGCTTCTCTCACAACAAGCCTGATAGTTTCTGTAGGGTACGTGCCACCTTGGGGGACGAAACGATATCTGTTGCCTCTTCTTACTTTCAAAATATTTCTCGTGTCAACATAGAACAACATGAGTGTTGTGTCAATTTTTGGGATTTTTCGGGGTTCGCTTGGACATTTTTATACATTAACTGAGTTTTCTATGCATTCATGTGCATAATTCAAATTTGAACTACAGGCACATGCTCTAATGCATATCAATTGGTCAAAAATTCAAATTTGTGTCCTTGGTTGCATGCTTAGGTCCCATGCAAGAAATGGGAATGAATGTCAAACACCCTGCCACCGTCACCCGGCCACAAACATTGAGATACCTGGTTTTTAAATTCTAGTAAATCCAAAGCTCGTCTGAAATTCATGAAACTTGGCATGCTATCATGGAGCGGCATCAACATGCTGTGGTAAAATTTTTGTCCCATTTGGGGCAGGTTTGGGGATATGCTTCTCACAAACCAGAGCTTCTCACGACAAGCCTGATGGTTTCGGTAGGGAACGTCCCACCTTTGGGGACGAAACGATATCCATTGCCTCTTATTGCTTTCAACATTTTTCTCGTGTCAACATAGAACAACAGGAGTGTTGTGTCAATTTTTGGGATTTTTCGGGGTTCCTTTGGACATTTTAATGCATTAATTGAGTTTTCAATGCATTTATGTGCATAATTCAAATTTGAACTACATGCACATGCTCTAATGCATATAAATTGGTTGAAAATTCAAATCTATGTCCTTGGTTGCATTATTAGGTCCCATGCAAGAAATGTGAATGAATGTCAAACACCCTGCCACCGTCACTCGGCCGCAAACATTGAGATACCTATTTTGTAAATTCTAGTAAATCCAAAACTCGACTGAAATTCATGAAACTTGGCATGCTATCATGGAGCGGCATCAACATACCGTGGTAAAATTTTTGTCCCATTTGGGGCAGGTTTGGGTATATGCTTCTCACAAACCAGAGCTTCTCACAACAAGCATGATGGTTTCGGTAGGGAACGTCCCATCTTTGGGGACGAAACGATATCCATTGCCTCTTATTGCTTTCAAAAAATTTCTCTTGTCAACATAGAACAACAGGAGTGTTGTGTCAATTTTTGGGGTTCGTTTGGACATTTTTATGCATTAATTGAGTTTTCAATGCATTTATGTGCATAATTCAAATTTGAACTATATGCACATGCTCTAATGCATATAAATTGGTTGAAAATTCAAATCTGTGTCCTTAGTTGCATGCTTAGGTCCCATGCAAGAAATGGGAATGAATGTCAAACACCCTGCCACTGTCACTCGGCCGCAAACATTGAGATACCGGGTTTTTAAATTCTAGTAAATCCAAAACTCGTTTGAAATTCATGATGTTGGCGAACGTAGTAATAATTCAAAATTTTCCTACGTGTCACCAAGATCAATCTAGGAGATGCTAGCAACAAGTGAGAGGGAGTGCATCTTCATACCCTTGAAGATCGCTAAGCGGAAGCATTACAAGAACGCGGTTGATGGAGTCGTACTCGCGGCGATTCAAATCGCGGAAGATCCGATTTAAGCGTCGAACGGACGGCGCCTCCGCGTTCAACACACGTACAGCCTGAGGACGTCTCCTCCCTCTTGATCCAGCAAGGGGAGAGGAGAAGTTGAGGGAGAGCTCCGACAGCACGACGGCGTGGTGGCGGTGGAGCTCGTGGTTCTCCGGCAGAGTTTCGCTAAGCACTACGGAGGAGGAGGAGTAGGAGGGGGGAGGGCTGCACCAGGGGCAATGGGTACAGCTCCCATGCACCTCCCCACTATATATAGGGGTGGAGGGGGCTGGTTTCTTGCCCTCCAAGTCCATTGGGGTGTTGGCAAAGGTGGGAGGAAAGAAATCCCATCCTTTCCCTTCCCCACCGATTGTTATCCCCCCTCTTTAGGGATCTTGATCTTATCCCTTAGGGATATGATCTTATTCCTTCTAAGGGGGATCTTGGTGTGCCTTGACCAGGGGTGTGGGGCCTTGCCCCTACTACCCACATTCATGTGGGTCCCCCCATGTAGGTGGGCCCCACTGCGGAACCTTCTAGAACCTTCCCGATACAATACCGAAAAATCCCGAACATTTTCCGGTGGCCAAAATAGGACTTCCCATATATAAATCTTTACCTCCGGACCATTCCGGAACTCCTCGTGACATCCAGGATCTCATCCGAGACTCCGAACAACTTTCGGTAACCACATACAATTCCCGTTACAACTCTAGCGTCACCGAACCTTAAGTGTGTAGACCCTACGGGTTCGGGAACCATGCAGACATGACCGAGACACCTCTCCGGCCAATAACCAATAGCGGGATCTGGATACCCATATTGGCTCCCACATGTTCCACGATGATCTCATCGGATGAACCACGATGTTGGGGATTCAATCAATCCCCTATACAATTCCCTTTGTCCATCGGTATGTTACTTGCCCGAGATTCGATCGTCGGTATCCCCATACCTCATTCAATCTTGTTACCGGCAAGTCTCTTTACTCATTCCGTAACACATGATCCCGTGGCTAACTCCTTAGTCACATTGAGCACATTATGATGATGCATTACTGAGTGGGCCCAGAGATACCTCTCCATCATACGGAGTGACAAATCCCAGTCTCGATTCGTGCCAACCCAACAGACACTTTCGGAGATACCTGTAGTGCACCTTTATGGTCAGCCAGTTACGTTGTGACGTTTGATACACCCAAAGCATTCCTACGTTATCCGGGAGTTGCACAATCTTATGGTCTAAGGAAATGACACTTGACATTAGAAAAGCTCTAGCAAACGAACTACACGATCTTGTGCTATGCTTAGGATTGGGTCTTATCCATCACATCATTCTCCTAATGATGTGATCCCGTTATCAATGACATCCAATGTCCATGGTCAGGAAACCACAACCATCTATTGATCAACGAGCTAGTCAACTAGAGGCTCACTAGGGACATGCTGTGGTCTATGTATTCACACATGTATTATGGTTTCCGGTTAATACAGTTATAGCATGAACAATAGACAATTATCATGAACAAGGAAATATAATAATAACCATTTTATTATTGCCTCTAGGGCATATTTCCAACAGTCTCCCACTTGCACTAGAGTTAATAATCTAGTTACATTGTGATGAATTGAACACCCATAGAGTTCTGGTGCTGATCATGTTTTGCTCGTGGAAGAGGTTTAGTCAACGGATATGCGACATTCACACCCTTATGTACTTTACAAATATCTATGTCTCCATCTTGAATATATTCACGAATTGAGTTGAAGCGGCGCTTGATGTGCTTGGTCTTCCTGTGAAACCTGGGCTCCTTGGCAATGGCAATAGCTCCAGTGTTGTCACAGAAGAGAGTCATCGGGCCCGACGCATTGGGAATCACTCCTAGGTCGGTGATAAACTCCTTCATCCAGACTCCTTCCTGAGCCGCTTCCGAAGCAGCTATGTACTCCACTTCACATGTAGATCCCGCCACGACGCTTTGCTTGCAACTGCACCAGCTGACTGCCCCACCATTCAAAATGTACACGTATCCGGTTTGGACTTGGAGTCATCCAGATCTGTGTCAAAGCTAGTATCGACGTAACCCTTTACGACGAGCTCTTCGGCACCTCCATAAATGAGAAACATATCCATAGTCCTTTTCAGGTACTTCAGGATATTCTTGACCGCTGTCCAGTGTTCCATTCCGGGATCACTTTGGTACCTCCCTACCAAACTTATGGCAAGGTTCACATCAGGTCTGGTACATAGCATAGCATACATAATAGAACCTATGGCTGAGGCATAGGGGATGACACTCATCTTTTCTCTTTCTTCTGCCGAGGTCGGGCGTTGAGCTGCGCTCAATCTCACACCTTGCAATACAGGAAAGAACCCCTTCTTGGACTGATCCATATTGAACTTCTTCAATATCTTGTCAAGGTATGTGCTTTGTGAAACACCAATGAGGCGTCTCGATCTATCTCTATAGATCTTGATGCCTAATATGTAAGCAGCTTCTCCAAGGTCCTTCAATGAAAAACACTTATTCAAGTAGGCCTTTATGCTTTCCAAAAGTTCTATATCATTTCCCATCAACAGTATGTCATCCACATATAATATGAGAAATGCTACAGAGCTCCCACTCACTTTCTTGTAAATGCAGGCTTCTCCATAAGTCTGTGTAAATCCAAACGCTTTGATCATTTCATCAAAGCGAATGTTCCAACTCCAAGATGCTTGCACCAGCCCATAGATGGAGCGCTGGAGCTTGCATACTTTGTCAGCATTCTTAGGATCGACAAAACCTTTCGGCTGCATCATGTACAATTCTTCCTTAAGGAAACCATTAAGGAATATCGTTTTGACGTCCATTTGCCAGATCTCA
This sequence comes from Thinopyrum elongatum, assembly GCA_011799875.1. Classification (NCBI taxonomy): domain Eukaryota; kingdom Viridiplantae; phylum Streptophyta; class Magnoliopsida; order Poales; family Poaceae; genus Thinopyrum; species Thinopyrum elongatum. The sequence continues at coordinate 29,686,076 of CM022300.1, read as the reverse complement.
TAATCATAGAATGCGGCAATTGATAACATGATTTGGACAGACTTCAGCTTCGCTACGGGTGAGAAGGTCTCATCGTAGTCAACCCCTTGAACTTGTCGATAACCCTTAGCGACAAGCCGAGCCTTATAGACGGTCACATCACCATCCACGTCAGTCTTCTTCTTAAAGATCCACTTATTCTCTATGGCTTGCCGATCATCGGGCAAGTCTGTCAAAGTCCATACTTTGTTTTCATACATGGATCCTATCTCGGATTTCAAGGCTGCAAGCCATTTGTTGGAATCCGGGCCCGCCATCGCTTCTTCATAGTTCGAAGGTTCACCGTTGTCTAACAACATGATTTCCAGGATAGGGTTGCCATACCACTCTGGTGCGGAACATGTCCTCGTGGACCTACGACGTTCAGTAGCAACTTGACCTGAAGTTTCATGATCATCATCATTAACTTCCTCTCTAGTCGGTGCAGGCACCACAAAAACATCTTCCTGAGCTGCGCTACTCTCCGGTTCAAGAGGGGGTACCTCGTCAAGTTCTACTTTCCTCCCACTTACTTCTTTCGAGAGAAACTCTTTCTCCAGAAAGGATCCATTCTTGGCAACAAAGATCTTGCCTTCGGATCTGAAGTAGAAGGTATACCCAATAGTTTCCTTAGGGTATCCTATGAAGACGCATTTTTCCGATTTGGGTTCGAGCTTTTCAGGTTGAAGTTTCTTGACATAAGCATCGCATCCCCAGACTTTCAGAAATGACAGCTTAGGTTTCTTCCCAAACCATAATTCATAGGGTGTCGTCTCAACGGATTTAGACGGTGCCCTATTTAAAGTGAATGCGGCAGTCTCTAAAGCATAACCCCAAAATGATAGCGGTAGATCGGTAAGAGACATCATAGATCGCACCATATCCAATAGAGTGCGATTACGACATTCAGACACACCATTATGCTGAGGTGTTCCAGGCGGCGTGAGTTGTGAGAAAATTCCACATTTCCTTAAGTGCGTGCCAAACTCGTGACTCAAGTATTCTCCTCCATGATCTGATCGTAAGAACTTTATTTTCCTATCACGTTGATTCTCTACCTCGCTCTGAAATTCCTTGAACTTTTCAAAGGTCTCAGACTTGTGTTTCATTAAGTAGACATACCCATATCTACTTAAGTCATCAGTGAGGGTGAGAACATAACGATAGCCACCGCGAGCCTCAATGCTCATTGGACTGCATACATCAGTATGTATTATTTCTAACAAGTTGGTTGCTCGCTCCATTGTTCCGGAGAATGGAGTCTTGGTCATTTTGCCCATGAGGCATGGTTCGCACATGTCAAATGATTCATAATCAAGAGACTCCAAAAGTCCATCTGCATGGAGTTTCTTCATGCGTTTGACACCAATGTGACCAAGGCGGCAGTGCCACAAGTATGTGGGACTATCATTATCAACCTTACATCTTTTGGCATTCACACTATGAATATGTGTAACATCATGTTCGAGATTTAATAAAAATAAACCATTGACCAGCGGGGCATGACCATAAAACATATCTCTCATATAAATAGAACAATCATTATTCTCGGATTTAAATGAGTAGCCATCTCGCATTAAACGGGATCCAGATACAATGTTCATGCTCAAAGCTGGCAATAAATAACAATTATTGAGGTTTAAAACTAATCCCGAAGGTAAATGTAGAGATAGCGTGCCAACGGCGATCACATCGACCTTGGAACCATTCTCGATGCGCATCGTCACCTCGTCCTTCGCCAGTCTCCGCTTATTCCGCAGCTCCTGTTTTAAGTTACAAATGTGAGCAACCGCACCGGTATCAAATACCCAGGAGCTACTACGAGCGCTGGTAAGGTACACATCAATAACATGTATATCATATATACCTTTGGCGTTGCCGGCCTTCTTATCCGCTAAGTACTTGGGGCAGTTCCGCTTCCAGTGACCATTTCCCTTGCAATAAAAGCACTCAGACTCAGGCTTGGGTCCATTCTTTGGCTTCTTCCCGGCAACTGACTTACCGGGCGCGACAACTCCCTTGCCATCCTTCTTGAAGTTCTTCTTACCCTTGCCTTTCTTGAAACTAGTGGTCTTATTCACCATCAACACTTGATGTTCCTTTTTGATCTCCACCTCCGCTGATTTCAGCATTGAATATAACTCAGGAATGGACTTCTCCATCCCTTGCATATTGTAGTTCATCACAAAGCTCTTGTTGCTAGGTGGAAGCGACTGGAGAATCCTGTCAATGACCGAGTCATCTGGAAGATTAACTCCCAGCTGAGACAAGCGGTTGTGCAACCCAGACATCTTGAGTATATGCTCGCTGACAGAACTGTTTTCCTCCATCTTACAACTGTAGAACTTGTCGGAGACTTCATATCTCTCGACCCGGGCATGAGCTTGGAAAACCATTTTCAGCTCTTGGAACATCTCATATGCTCCGTGTTGCTCAAAACACTTTTGGAGCTCCGGTTCTAAGCTCTAAAGCATGCCGCACTGAACCAGGGAGTAATCATCACTACGCGACTGCTAGGCGTTCATAACGTCTTGAGTTGCTGGGAAAATGGGTGCGTCACCTAGCGGTGCTTCAAGGACATATGCTTTCTTGGCAGCTATGAGGATGATCCTCAAGTTGGACCCAGTTCGTATAGTTGCTACCATCGTCTTTCAGTTTGGTTTTCTCTAGGAACGTGTTGAAGTTGAGGGCAACATTAGCATGGGCCATTGGATCTACAAGATAGGTTGTAAAGACAGTTTTAGACTAAGTTCATGATAATTAAGTTCATCTGATCAAATTATTTAATGAACTCCCACTCAGATAGACATCCCTCTAGTCATCTATGTGATACATGATCTGAATTGACTAGGCCGTGTCCGATCATCATGTGAGACGGACTAGTCATCAACGGTGAACATCTCCATGTTGATCGCATCTACTGTACGACTCATGTTCGACCTTTCGGTCTCTTGTGTTCCGAGGCCATGTCTGTACATGCTAGGCTCGTCAAGTCAACCTAAGTGTTTCACATGTGTAAATCTGGCTTACACCCATTGTATGCGAACATTAGAATCTATCACACCCGATCATCACGTGGTGCTTCAAAACAACGAACCTTTGCAACGGTGCACACTTAGGGGGAACACATTTCTTGAAATTTTTAGTGAGGGATCATCTTATTTATGCTACCGTCGTTCTAAGCAAATAAGATGTAAACATGATAAACATCACATGCAAATCATAAAGTGACATGATATGGCCAATATCATCATGTGCTTTTGATCTCCATCTTCAAGGCGCGGCATGATCACCATCGTCACCGGCATGACACCATGAACTCCATCATCATGATCTCCATCATCGTGCCTTCATGAAGTTGTTTCGCCAACTATTACTTCTACTACTATGGCTAACGGTTAGCAATAAAGTAAAGTAATTACATGGCGTTTTCATTGACACGCAGGTCATACAATAAATTAAGACAACTCCTATGGCTCCTGCCGGTTGTCATACTCATCGACATGCAAGTCATGATTCCTATTACAAGAACATGATCAATCTCATACATCACATATATAATTCATCACATCCTTTTGGCCATATCACATCACATAGCATACCCTGCAAAAACAAGTTAGACGTCCTCTAATTGTTGTTGCATGTTTTACGTGGCTGCTATGGGTTTCTAGCAAGTGAAGGAAATATGCCCTAGAGGCAATAATAAAATTGTTATTTATATTTCCTTATATCATGATAAATGTTTATTATTCATGCTAGAATTGTATTAACCGGAAACTTGATACATGTGTGAATACATATACAAAACACCGAGTCCCTAGTAAGCCTCTACTAGACTAGCTCGTTAATCAAAGATGGTTAAGTTTCCTAACCATAGACATGTGTTGTCATTTGATGAACGGGATCACATGATTAGGAGAATGATGTGATGGACAAGACCCATCTGTTAGCTTAGCATAATGATCGTTAAGTTTTATTGCTATTGCTTTCTTCATGACTTATACATATTCCTCTGACTATGAGATTATGCAAATCCCGAATACCGGAGGAACACCTTGTGTGCTATCAAACATCACAACATAACTGGGTGATTATAAAGATGCTCTACAGGTGTCTTCGAAGGAGTTTGTTGGGTTGGCATAGATCGAGATTAGGATTTTTCACTCCGAGTATCGGAGATGTATCTCTGGGCCCTCTCGGTAATGCACATCATGACAAGCCTTGCAAGCAATGTGACTAATGAGTTAGTTACGGGATGATGCATTACGAAACGAGTAAAGAGACTTGCCGGTAATGAGATTGAACTAGGTATGAAGATACCGACGATCGAATCTCGGGCAAGTAACATACCGATGACAAAGGGAATAACGTATGTTGTCATTACGATACGACCGATAAAGATCTTCGTAGAATATGTGGGAACCAATATGAGCATCCAGGTTTTGCTGTTGGTTATTTACCGGAGAGGTGTCTCGGTCATGTCTACATAGTTCTCGAACCCGTAGGGTCCGCACGCTTAACGTTCGATGACGATTCGTATTATGAGTTATGTGTTTTGGTGACCGAAGATTGTTCGGAGTCCCAGATGAGATCACAGACATGACGAGGAGTCTCAAAATGGTCAAGAGGTAAAGATTGATATATTGTAAGGTAGTATTCGGACACCGGAAGGGTTCCGGAGTGTATCGGGTACATACCGAAGTACCGGAGGGGTTACCGGAACCCCCCGGTGGATGATATGGGCCATATGGGCCATAGGAGGGAGGCTAACCAGCCCACAAGGGGCTGGTGCGCCCCCCACAAGGGAGGAGGCCGAATTGGACTAGGGAAGGGGGTGGCGCCCCCCTTTCCTTCTCCCTCTCCCTCTCCTTCCCTATTTCCACCTCCGGAGAAAGGAAAAGTTGGGTGGTTGAATCCTACTAGGAGTGGAGTCCTAGTAGGACTCCCCCCCCATGGCGCGCCCCCTTGGTGGCCGGCCTCCTCCTCCCCTCCTTTATATACGGGGGCAAGGGGCACCCTAGAACACATCAGATATTCTCTTAGCCATGTGTGGTGCCCCCTCCACAGTTTACTCCTCCAGTCATAGTGTCGTAGTGCTTAGGCGAAGCCCTGCGCGGATCACGTCACCATCACCGTCACCACGCCGTCGTGCTGATGAAACTCTCCCTCGACCTTCTACTGGATCAAGAGTTCGAGGGACGTCATCGAGCTGAACGTGTGCTGAACTCGGAGGTGCCGTACGTTCGGTGCTTGAACGGTTGGATCGCGAAGACGTTCGACTACATCAACCGCGTTAAGCTAACGCTTCCGCTTTCAGTCTACGAGGGTACGTGGACACACTCTCCCACTCTCGTTGCTATGCATCTCCTAGATAGATCTTGCATGAGCGTAGGATTTTTTTTGAAATTGCATGTTCCCCTTTAGTGGCATCCGAGCCAGGTCTATGCGTAGATGATATGCACGGGTAGAACACAAAGAGTTGTGGGCGATAATATTCATACTGCTTACCACCAACGTCTTACTTTGATTCGGCGGTTGTCGGGGTATGACACCTATGGGATCCCAGAGGACCCCTTTACGATTCGGCGGGGGGAGAGGTATACGCAAAGAGCAGAACCAATGATCGACGCGGGAAGCTTTTACCCAGGTTCGGGCCGCTGATCAGAGTAAAACCCTACTCCTGCTTTGTGTTCTTATTGATGTTCTTGAGCCCAGCCTTCAGGAGCGCTCGCAATGAAGAGTACGTTCAAAGAGCAGCTACGCATGCAGAATGGGCCAGAAGTTCCCCTCCTCTGTAGCAGTTGCCTTGGGCCTCCTTTTATATGCTCAAAGGGGTCACCACAGTGGAAAAATGTACATACATTGAGGTGTAAAGTAGCTACAGGGTATCATACCTAACCCCTGACGAATTAGGACAAGCACATTTAATGCACCGTGAGGTGTCCGTTTAGGTGTTCTCACTTTCTTGGGGATGGAAAAAGGGGCCATCCCATCAGCACCGCTTAAGCTCTCCTCCACTGGCGCGTTGCCACGCATCCAGAGAAGGACCCAGAATGTCAGGCTTTGTCGCTGTGCTGGAGCGGTGGCACAGTGGCAGAATCTCGCGAGGCGCTGAAACTTGCCGGGCGCCAAGCCTTGCCGGACGCCAAGTCTTGCCGGGCGCCAAGCCTTGCCGGGCACCAATCCTTGCCGGGCTCCGCAGGCCACCCCGGCAAGATCTTGCCGGGGATGCTGGCCTTTGGATTCCAGCTCTTCTTATCTGCTGATCCTCAGATCTCTGACTTGATGATTTCTTTGGTGGCTTGAACCGACCTCGAACTGTTCCCGGCAAGCCTTGCCGCGAGGGTGGCTACAACTGCCCGTGCACAAGTACGGGGTACTAGTGGCCCAATACTTAGTACACCGACAGGAGCCCCCAGGCCTAGGCCATACATGAGTGCGAGGCGTTGTTGGGCTAGGCCCAAATAGTGCACGGGCACGCGTGGCAGGGGATTAACTGCTCGTAAATATCTCGTTTTACTGTGCTCCCCACTACACGCATAGAGCGCGTGACGTGGGAAGCGTGCCCCAAAGGCTGCAACTGCAATGCACCAATAGAGGCGCATTCACATTGGGGAATAAACGAGGCGGCCCCGCTCCTTCCCCATAAAAAGGAGAAGCCGCAGAGGCACAAGCCTATTTACCCCCTCTTCTTCTCAATCTGGCCGTCGCCATCGCCTTCCTCTTCTCGAGCTCAGAGCGAAGCTTTTTCCTCTTCCGCCTGCCGCTTCCACGCTCGCTCCACTCCCGGCTTCCGCCCTCACAGCCGCCATGCCGCCCAAGGCCAGCAAAGGCAAGGGCAAGGAAGCAAAAGCCGACGTCCCGGAGAGCGAACTGGCGAAGATGCAGAAGAGGCTTGTCGTCTTCCCCCCAACGCTCGATGCTGAAGCTCTGAAGGGGCGGTACCAGTGCATGTGGGCGAAGGAGACGCAAGCTCACCCCGCCACACGCGTAATCCCAGGTGCTTGTTCCAAAGGTGGATCGGACAGATACCCTTTCTTCACTGCATATTTCTATTGCGGGCTCTGTCCCCCCTTTTCCGACTTCTTCAATGATATCATGTACACATACAGCTTTCGTCTTCTCGATTTCATGCCGAATGCGGTACTTTGCATGTCTATCTTTGCCCATCTCTGTGAAAACTTTGTCGGCGTGATTCCCAATTCTGCTCTTTTTCGCCATTACTTCTTCCCTCGCATCCAAAAAGGAGAGGCCCTCTCTGGTTCTATCGCCTGGATTCCAAGGGCTTGGAATAAGGAAATATACCCAGAGGGAGTTTACCGCGAAAAGTGGGACGAGTGGCGGGCTGAATGGTGCTGGATTCAGGAAGCAGATCCCCATCCGTTTTGTCTTCCCCGGCAACAGAAGGTGGTCCGCGGCAAGGATTGGAGTGATCTCGCTGCGGAGGACGAGAGGCTCACAATCGCCACCACCAGGATCCTTCGCCTGAAGGCTGCCGGGCTGACGATGGAGATGATTGGCTTCGACTTTCTCCGCCGCCGCATCGCCCCTTTGTAGAACAGGGGAAGGCCAGCTTGGGAATACAAAAACGCGGCAGATGTCATGAGATTGCGCCCCGGGCTGAACAACAATCTGACCACTATGCAACTTGGCGCTCTCCGCCAAAAATTATTCCAACGTGAAGACAAGCACCGGCTGCCGGCAAGGATCGTCCCCTTGTGCAACAATTCTGCCTTGGGGTCAATCATTGCCTTCGTGCCGATGTTCAACGCCCACGGTCTTGACCCGACCTGGGCCGAGCCAACCGAGGAGGAAGCACAGAAGTTTTTTGACAACCTGACGGAGAGACCTGTCCGGCAAGAGTCAGATTTCATCCGAGCCACCACCGACCAAGAAGTAGCTTACATTGCTACTAGGGTGGAGGAGGCAAATCTTGCCGCGGAGGCCGGCAGCGTCGGCTTCACAGAATGGGAAGCCAGCGACGCAGAAGTGATTGTGGAAGTAAAACCTGCCGGGAGGACAAAGCTGCCGGGGAACAGAGCAGCGCAGCCGCTGAGAGCTCGTCCGGTGAGGACACGATCGAAGAAGAAACGCAAGAAGAGCTCGCAACCCCGAAGAAGACGAAGCGTGTTCTTCGGAAGGCTGCATCTGGCATCCCGGCAAGCCAGCCTTCTTCGAGCGGCGAGGCTCCCGATAAGAAAGTGGTCGGCAAGACTGGACCGCGGCAGGGGGCTCGTCAACAGCCTGCGCAGCGCGCGAGACCCACACCAGCGGCCACTGCTGGGGCGGCAGGAGGGTCTCGTACTACCGCATCGGAAGCTGCCCCGGCGCCTGCCACAGCCAAGCGGCCTAGGACCCCTCCTCCGCCTCCCCACTCAGACATTGCAGCGGAGGTCGATTTTGACATCTCCGGCTTTAGTCCGGAGCGAGAGGAAGAAGAGTGAGTACTTTGCCACAGCTTTTATATTTCAATCTTGGATCGATCTTACTAACTTGCTTGTATTGTCTCTGCAGTGACACAGAAACATTGCTGGAGAGGATGGCGAAGAGGTCAAAGACTTCCACGGGCGACGAGCCCCCGGCAGGCTCCACGAGCGTGCCAGAAACCATCGTCGTCAGCCCGGAGCTCAGTCCTCAACGCAGCCCCCAGCACAGCCCCCAGCGTAAGTTCACTATTCTTTTTTCGCTGGCGGGTGCCGAGGCTTCCATTCTTGCCGCTGATATCTTTGAGCTCGCAGGAGAAGAACGGCAACAAGGAGAGATGTCGGAAGACATTCCCGTCATGCCACCTCCATCGACCACGCCGCCCACAAGCACGTCCCCGGCAAGAGATCCTATCGACGAGCCCATCTCAATTGAGGAGGAGCCGGCAAGCACGGACCCCGGCAACCCACCCCCGGCAACCGAAGTTGCCGGGAGGGGCGAGGCCACCTCCCAACAGCTCGATGCAGGTACTCGATTGCCTCAGAGTACTTGTTACTTCTTTCTCTTATCTCTCTGTCTTTTAGTCGCTTCAAACTTTAATCTCGATCTTATTCTGTTTTCCTCCTTCATCCTTCAGAGTTCCCTGTGATGGAACACATGGACGTCGATGTTGTCATCGAGGAGACCGCCAGGGACGCCGCTACCGAAGCAGACAGGATCGCTGCCAGCGAGGCCACCAAGGATGACACTGTCGAGGCTGGTGGTGCTATCGACGGGGAGGCCACCAAGACCGCACAAGTGGAACCCGCCAAGGAAGCTACTGAAGGGGGCGACAGGGAGGCCGATGACCGTACTAACGGCATTCCTGCCGCAGGAGCGCCAGGCGTTGCACCGGCCACGGAGCCCCCTGCTACTGGTGAGGCGGTCACTGAAGACCAGCCGTCGACATCTAAGGGCCCCTCATCCAGCAAATACCTCAAGGTTGGCGAGAACCTGTTCGTCAACTTGCCGGGGACGGCAAGCACTGGGGCACCAGCCAAAGGAGAAGTTTTTGAAGAAATCATCGCTGCTGCCAGGCTCGAAGTTGTTGACGATCCCAGCACTAGCAACGGCAAGTCTGAAGAGGATCAACTTCTTCAGGCCATGGGCGAGAATTTCCGCAAGCTCCAGGCTCTCCACCGCGCCTGGAAAGATAAGGCGGACTACAGAATGGCAGTTGTCGAGGCGGCCGAAGCAGATTTTCAAAGACGCGTCGAACAAATGCAAATCTGGCACGCCGAGGCCCTCCAAGAGTTGGTTGCCGGCCGGGAACAAGTGAGCCAGCAGTGGACAGAGATCCTCCAGAAGCAATCCGATATGAAGAAGGCGCATGATGAAGCTACTCAAAGGATTGCTGCCGAAGATGCCCTCCTGACGGGGCGCCGCGTTGCTCTTGATGCTCATGAGGAAGATCTCACCGCACGTGAGCAGGCGCTCGCCGCCAAGCTTTGCAGCAAGGATGAAGATATCGAGAATCTTGTCGCGCAGCGGACCCAGGAGCTGGAGCAAAAACATAAGGAGGCGCTCGAAGCTCTGACTGCAAGTCACACCGGCAAGCTCAAGGAGGCCGTCGATGTTGCTGAAGCTGCAGAGGCCGCCAAGAACGAGCTGAGCGACAAGGTGAAGAGGCTGGAAACAGATCTCGAAGAGCACGGCAAGGAGCTCTCGACGCTCAAGGGTGATAGGGAAAAAACCCTCCACTCCTTGGCGGAGATGCAAGTTGCCCTGTCCGACAAAACCAAGCAGCTCTCCTCTGCGGCTGATAACATTGTGGTTCTGGATCTGAAGCTGACCACGCTGCAGAAGTCTCTCGAGGCCGGCAGGGCCCGTGAGAAGGCTCTACTCAAGGATCTCCAAGGAGAGAGGAACCTGCTCAAGAGCGTCGCCGAAGCCCAGGCTGATTACGAAAAGGCAGTGGAGATCTGGACTGGACGTCTCATCGCCACCACGGAGAAGCTTACGGCAGAACTGTCAACCATGGGCCTGTCGAACTTCATGTATTCTTCCGAGGAAAGAATATCTCCAAGTGCCAGGTTGACGATGTTCTTCGAAAGCATCATCAACGCCTTGAGGGTGCTCCAGTCTAGCCGGGCGACCCAATTGGCCAACGAGACTCGCCGGCTTTGCCGGGCCGTCCTCCGCAAGGTGCTCATCAAAGTGGTGCACAGCAATCCCGGCATCGACCTCTCCAACGCGCTCGGCCATCTGCCAAGGGACGCAAATGTTGAGGCGCTTGAAGAATGCATCGCGCCTATCCTTGAGAAGGTGGACTCTATCAAAAGGATCGAAGGCCAGCACAGGGATTGAGTGCTCCCCCTTTTCTTGCCGTCGTCATTCCATGTAAAAGACAATTAAGTCTCAAGTTAGAATTGCGGCAACTCATGAATGTAACATAACTCGCCTATGTTTAGGTTCATGCTTGCTATTTTCCTTGTCTGATTCCCTTATGTATGGAGTTCACCCTACGCTTACTAAAAAACTTGCCGGCGCGCAACCTGCCGCGAGCGCTGGGTGCGGGACTTCAGCAGCCTGCTGGAGGCGCAGCGGCCGGCAAGACTCCTTGGTGTTCCCAGTGCAGCCACTTAAATTGTTGAGCGGGCTCGAAACAAAATAAGGGCACGACCGATTACAACAAGGGTTCCTTCGCGTGCAGATTTCCCATACAAGAGTTGGAATCATCCAAGGAAATAACTTTGTAATAAAAGAAAAGCTTGCTCTGAGCTTTTAGGACTTAGCTTTCTGTCTTTGTCCTTCCTTCGGCAAGCGTCGATTCCGAACATCGCCAATTGATATTCATATCTCCCTTCCCCCCCCCCGGCAAATGTGCACGCGAGGGATCCTTCTGTCTTTTAAAAAGAAAGAAGAGAAAATAAAGACATGAAACCTTGGCGGTTCGTTAGAACTTACCGGGAGTAGGTGTCATACAACATCTTAGACAAACATGCATATATAAATATGAACATGGGAATCAATAAGGGAATGTACAACACTTAAATTTATTCATCTGCGCTCAGGGTCTGCGCCTGGCTTTGTACAAAGGATCACATGCCTTGCCGGCAAGACTTGTACAAAAGGGTGGTTGCCGGGAGCCCCCGACAACCGCGCCTTATGGATAGAACTTGCGAAGATGTTTGATATTCCAGGAATTGCTCACTGAAATGCCATCTTCGGTCTCCAGGCGGACAGCGCCGGGCCTGGTGACTCGTACTACCCGATAAGGGCCTTCCCACTTTGGCGTCAACTTGTTTGAATTCTTGGTGGACTGAATCCGCCGAAGAACAAGGTCGCCTTCCTCAAGGCTCCGGGCATGAACTTTGCGGCTATGGTAGCGGCGCAAAGCTTGCTGGTAGCGTGCAGCTCGGACAGTAGCCTGAAGACGATTCTCCTCAAGGAGCACAGCGTCATCTTGCCGCAGTTGCTCTTGCTCAAGCTCATCATAAGCGAGCACTCGAGGTGATCCGTATATGAGTTCCGTGGGGAGAACTGCTTCCGCTCCGTAGACCAGAGCGAATGGTGTCTAGCCGATGGCTCAATTTGGTGTCGTTCTAATTGACCAAAGAACCGCCGGCAACTCATCAATCCAGCGTCTTCCGCACTTTTTTAGCCTGTCAAAGGTTCTGGTCCTGAGACCGTGCAGCACTTCAGCATTGGCCCTTTCCGCTTGGCCGTTGCTTCTCGGGTGAGCAACAGAGGCAAAACAAATCTTGCCGCCAAGGTCTTGGACGTACTGCATAAAGGTGTGACTTGTGAACTGCGTGCCGTTGTCGGTGATGATCCTGTTGGGCACACCAAAACGGCAAACAATTCCCTTAAAGAACTTGACGGCTGATTGTGCTGTCACCTTCCTCACTGCTTCCACCTCCGGCCACTTTGTGAACTTGTCGATAGCAATGTACAAGTACTCAAAGCCCCCGGTAGCACGGGGGAAAGGGCCCAGTATGTCGAGCCCCCAGATCGAAAATGGCCAGGAGAGAGGGATTGTCTGAAGAGCTTGAGCTGGCTGATGTGATTTCTTCGAATGAAACTGGCACGCTTCACACTTGGTGACTAGTGCAGTTGCATCCTGGAGAGCGGTGGGCCAAAAGAAACCTTGCCGGAATGCTTTCCCGGCAAGCGCTCTTGACCCTATGTGAGAGCCACATATGCCTCCATGTATCTCTGCCAACAGCTCTAGTCCATCCTCCCGAGGAATGCACTTCAATTTCACACCGTTTGGTCTCTTTCTGTATAGGACGTCATCGACGAACTTGTACATAACAGACCGACGGGCTACTCTTTCTGCTTCTTCCTGTTCCTCAGGGAGCTCTCCTGTCTGAAGGAAATGGACAATGTGCTGCGCCCATGCTGGAGCCTGAGGCTCGACAGCTAGGACTAAAGGCATCTCCTCTGCCGGGGGAACGCTTGTCTCGACAGCAAGGGCCTGAGGCCCTGCCGGAGCCTGTTGTTCCCCGGCAGGCATGTCGATCCCGGCAACTTTCTTGCCGGCAGCTCCGGGGAGCTCTGCCGGGAAGTACTGGCCAGAGTTCAACTTTCTTCTCTTTTCTTGCCGCATCGATGGCGCCACGGATGGTTGAGTCAATTGGAGCACAAAAGTTCCTGGTTCCACAGGCAACTTGAGGGCGGCACGCTTTGACAGGTCGTCAGCAACACTGTTCTCGGCACGAGGGACGTGCTCCATTTGCAGACCGTCAAAGCGCTCTTCCATTTTCCTCACTTCATCCACGTAGGTTTGCATCAATGGACTTTGATAACTCTTGTTAACTTGCCTGACGACAAGCAGTGAATCGCCTTTGATGACGAGCTTTTTGATACCAAGGTCTGCCGCGATCCTGAGACCGGCAAGCAAACCCTCGTATTCTGCAGTGTTGTTGGTCGAACTCTCCCGGGGAAAGTGCATTTGGACTACATACTTGAGGTGCTCTCCGGTGGGTGCGACAAGCAGCACGCCAGCACCGGTGCCTTGCAGCGAGAAAGCACCATCAAAGTACATAACCCATTGCTGATCGATTTCCTTGCCGGGGAGAATTGTTTCTTGAACCTCTTCGTCTGGCGTTGGGGTCCATTCGGCAATGAACTCCGCCAAGGCCCTGCTCTGGATCGTTGAAGTGCTTTCAAACTTGAGGCCAAAGCTGGACAACTCCAACGCCCACTCGATGATCCTGCCGGTTGCTTCTGGATTTTGCAAAATCCGTTGCAGCGGAAAGCGAGTGACGACGGTGATTTCATGTGCTTGAAAATAATGGCGCAACTTCCTCGAGGCCATAAGAAGGCCAAAAAGCAACTTCTGCACACCAGAATACCTTGACCTAGCTCCTTGTAAAAGAGAGCTAACAAAATAAACTGGGCGCTGCACCATCTTCTTCTTCTGCACTGGTTCTTCTGTCTGCACAGATCCTGTCTTGCCGGGATCAACCCTTGCCGGGGAAGATCTTGCCGAGTCACCTGGCGGTCCTGCCGCTGGTGTTGCTTCCTCATCAGCCTCTCTCTACGCCACTAACGCAGCACTTACCACTTGATTTGTTGCTGCCAGATACAGCAGCAACGGCTCTTGTGGTTTAGGCACGACTAGCGTCGGCGGAGAAGAAAGGTATTTCTTCAAATCTTGCAGCGCAGCCTCCGCCTCCGGAGTCCATTTCATTGGACCTGCCTTCTTCAAAATTTTGAAAAAGGGTAGGGCGCGCTCAGCAGATTTGGAAATAAACCTGCTTAGAGCAGCAACACAGCCGGCAAGACGACGCACATCCTTGACGCGCCTCGGCGCTTCAATTTGCTCAATAGCTTTGATCTTGTCGGGGTTCGCTTCGATTCCCCGGCAAGATACAAAGAATCCGAGGAGCTTGCCGGAAGGAACACCGAACACGCACTTCTCAGGATTGAGCTTCAAGTTGATCTTGCGCAGATTTGCAAATGTTTCTTCTAAATCTTGAATGAGTGTCGCTTTGTCTTTGGTTTTGACCACTATATCATCCATATACGCCTCCATATTTCTATGGAGTTAAGGCTCAAAACCAAATTGGATTGCTCTGGCAAATGTCGAACCGGCACTTTTCAACGCGAAAGGCATTCATATAAAACAATACGTACCACATGGGGTGATAAATGCGGTCTTCTCTTCATCTTCTTTTGCCATAAAAATCTGATGATACCCTGAATAGGCATCAAGGAAGGACAGGAGATCACAACCAGCGGTGGCATCCACAATCTGGTCGATGCGCGGCAAGGGAAAGGGATCTTTTGGACAGGCTTTATTGATATATGTATAATCGATACAAAGCCTCCATTTCCCATTCGCTTTCCACACTACAACCGGATTGGCCAACCAGGTTGGATGAAGCACTCCTTTAACCAATCCTGCCACCTCCAGCTTTCTAATCTCTTCGGCAACGAATTCTTGCCACTCCAAGGCTTGCTTCCTGACCCTTTGCTTGACGGACCGCGCATGAGGACAGACAGCAAGGTGGTGCTCAATTACCTTCCTGGGAACACCGGGGATGTCAGACGGTTGCCATGCAAACACGTCGACATTCGCCCGCAGGAAAGCAACAAGCGCGCTTTCCTATTTGTCATCTAGGGTGGAACTTATGGTGAAAGTTCCCACCGTTCCGTCCTCTCTGACAGGCACCTTCTTGGTCGCTGGCGGAGCAGCCTTGGATTTCTTGTTCTTGCCGGTGGAACTCTTTGGTGCGTCCTCGACGGAAGCGCAGCACTCCGAGGAGGTGCGCTTGCCGGAGTTCGCGCCAACGTTCTTGCCGGTCTTCTTCTTCCCCCGGGGAGTTCCAGCGGCAGGAGCAGGTGCCTTGATGGCAGGTGCTGCAACTGCTTCCCGGTAAAGTTGGTCGGCACAGATGAGCGCATCCTTCTTATCAGAATGGATAGTGATGACGCCCAACGGCCCAGGCATCTTCAGAACATTGTACGCGTAGTGTGATGCCGCCATGAACTTAGCCAGCGCTGGTCGACCAAGGATCCCATTATATGACATGGGGATCTTGGCGACATCAAACACCACCTTCTCGGTCCTGAAGTTAAGTTCGCTGCCAAATGTCACCGGCAGCGTAATCTTGCCCTTAGGCTGAGTTCTTCCCGGATTGACCCCTTGAAACGTACACGTTTCTTCGAGGTCTTCGTCGGGAATCTGGAGCTTTTTGAGCACATCCGGTGAGATTAAGTTTAGGCCGGCCCCACCGTCAACTAACATTTTCGTCACCTTGAGGTTGTGAATTGTTGGCGAGACCAACAATGGCAAGCACCCGACCGCAGTTGTGCGATCAGGGTGATCCTCGGCGTCAAAAATGATAGGCGTGCTGGACCACTTCAGGGGCCTACATGCATCTGGGGATGGCTCTGCCGCATTGACTTCCCGCACCCACTGTTTAAGTTGATGGTGGGAAGAATGCAGCGAGGCACCTCCATCGATACACATGGCCTCCGTAGCCTTCTGGAATTCTTGCTCACTGGATTCATCGTCTTCTTCATCATCATCCTCTTCCTTGTCCCGGCCCCGAGCGGGCCTGTCTTTCTGTTGCTTGGCCTTGCCGCGGTGACCCCCTCGGCCACCGCGCTTCTTGCCGGATCCGTCAGCACCATCTTGGGCCTTCTCCTTATCTCTCCTCTCATATTCAGCCCTCTGCTTCTCGGCAAGCTGCTCAACTTGCCGGCAGTTCTAGAGATCGTGGCCCTTGGTGCGATGGATCTTGCAATACTGCTTGCCGGAGTTCTCCGACTTGTCGGCAGCCGCCAAGGCCTGACAGGAAGGGCACCCGGCAAGATCCTTGCCGGGGTCACCAACCTTGGCCTTCTTGGCGGCGCCTGGGTTGTCGGATTCCTCGACAGCAAGCACGGCCTTGCCTCCGCGTTTCCTGTTCCGCCGCCGGCCTTTCCTTGACAGGGCCGCGACATCTTCTTCTTCGGATTCGCCCGCCGTGCCAACAGCCTCGCCAGGGAGTCTCCTCCCCTCTTCAGCTCGAGCGCACTTGTCGACCAAAGCGTAAAGCTCGGCAATACTCCTGACTTTGTTCATTGCCAGCTCTTCCCGCATTCTGCGGTTACGCACGTTCTGGTGGAACGCGCTAATGACAGCGGCAGGATGAACGTCAGGAATATTGTACTGCACCCGGCTGAATCTCTGCATAAACTTGCGCAGGGACTCGCCCTCCTTCTGAGGGATGATGTGCAAATCACTCTCTTGGCCAGGAGCTTGGTGGCCTCCAACAAAGGCGCCAACAAACTGATGGCACAGATCTGACCAGGAAGAAATAGAATTCTCCGGCAGATGCATCAACCATGACCTGACGTTGGGTTTGAGCACCAACGGGAAGTAGTTGGAAAGTATCTTGTCATCTCGGCCCCCGGCAGCCTGCACCGCAATGGTGTAGATGCTCAGGAACTCCGAGGGATGGGTCTTACCATCATATTTCTCCGGGACTTCCGGCTTGAAGGTTCGGGAATTGGGCCACCGGACTTGCCGCAGCTCACGGGTAAACGCTGGAGTCCCTACCTCATAAGGCAAGTCTCCTACGTCCCCTGGCGCAGGCTCGTCGACAGCCGGCCCCACGCGCTTATCAGACTGATAGCGCGCTTCCCGTCGCCGCTCGATGGTAGTTCGAGCGTCCTCCTTGCCTCGTTCCTGGAGAACCTGACGCTGATCGCGGCGCATCCATGGATCGGATGACGCCGTGGAAACTTCTTCACGGCGGTCGACCTGCTGAGTTGTCAGCCGCCGCTGGTGCCGCGGAGGGGAGTGCACCGTGGTTGCACCACCTCCGGTTTTCTCCACATCGGCTCGCGCCGGATCGATGGGCCTCCGCTGCGAGGGCCCTGCCTTTTGCGGTCCATCTTTGTTGGCGAAGCCGATAAGGCTCTGGATAGTAGCTCGCCACTCCTCCATCTTCTCCGGGGCAGGAGGGAAATCGAGGAGCAGCTGCGCACGTGCCAAGGCTTCCGCTGGCGTAGGCGGCGGCGACAGGTGCGTGGTACGTGAGGTGCTCTGACTCCTAACCATATTAGAAGGAGCACCACCACGGTCACGCGACCGCGCGCCACCTCCGCCAGCAGCTCGATGTGCATGCTGGTCCCGCACATCTTGGGATCGATGCGCAGAAATCTTTTCATGGGGGCGCCCTGAACCACTAGCGTCATGACGTCGCTCATCATGCACGACCTGGGTAGGTCGTGATGCTTGCGCCGGCGCGGGAGCTCCAGCAGGCACCCTCCGATCTCTGGAATTCGTTGTGCCACCCGTAGGCAGCACAGCACCATCTCTAGATCCAGCGGCGTGTAGGTTACCACTGCCACTGCGAACGATACCGCTCGCCTGGCTCGGATCACCAGAACGCCGTGGGGGTTCTTGCCCTCTTCCTTCTGCACCCACGCCGTCGCCCATACGCGAAGGCGTAGGCAAAACGGACGTGGACGGTTGCGCCGTTACAGCGCTCTTCTTCTTGGGCGGCATGATGATGAAGAAACTGAGGCACCGATCACTAGATCAGGTTCACGCAACCTTCAATCACCCCTACCTGGCGCGCCAAAGATGTCGGGGTATGACACCTATGGGATCCCAGAGGACCCCTTTACGATTCGGCGGGGGGGAGAGGTATACGCAAAGAGCAGAACCAATGATCGACGCGGGAAGTTTTTACCCAGGTTCGAGCCGCTGATCAGCGTAAAACCCTACTCCTGCTTTGTGTTCTTATTGATGTTCTTGAGCCCAGCCTTCAGGAGCGCTCGCAATGAACAGTACGTTCAAAGAGCAGCTACGCATGCAGAATGGGCCAGAAGTTCCCCTCCTCTGTAGCAGTTGCCTTGGACCTCCTTTTATATGCTCAAAGGGGTCACCACAGTGGCAAAATGTACATACATTGAGGTGTAAAGTAGCTACAGGGTATCATACCTAACCCCTGACGGATTAGGACAAGCGCATTTAATGCACCGTGAGGTGTCCGTTTAGGTGCCCTCACTTTCTTGGGGATGGAAAAAGGGGCCATCCCATCAGCACCGCTTAAGCTCTCCTCCACTGGCGCATTGCCATGCATCCAGAGAAGGACCCAGAATGTCAGGCTTTGTCGCTGTGCTGGAGCGGTGGCACAGTGGCAGAATCTCGCCAGGCGCCGAAACTTGCCGGGCGCCAAGCCTTGCCAGGCGCTAAGCCTTGCCGGACGCCAAGCCTTGCCGGGCGCCAAGCCTTGCCGGGTGCCAATCCTTGCCGGGCTCCGCAGGCCACCCCGGCAAGATCTTACCGGGGATGCTGGCCTTTGGATTCTAGCTCTTCTTATCTGCTGATCCTCAGATCTCTGACTTGATGATTTCTTTGGTGGCTTGAACCGACCTCGAACTGTTCACGGCAAGCCTTGCCGCGAGGGTGGCTACAACTGCCCGTGCACAAGTACGGGGTACTAGTGGCCCAATACTTAGTACACCGACAGCGGTATTGTTGGATGAAGCGGCCCGGACCGACATTACATGACCGCGTTTATGAGACTGGTTCTACCGACGTGCTTTGCACACAGGTGGCTGGCAGGTGTCTGTTTCTGCAACTTAAGTTGAATCGAGTTTGACTACGGCCGGTCCTTGTTGAAGGTTAAAATAGCACACTTGATGAAAAATCGTTGTGGTTTTGATGCGTAGGTAAGAACGGTTCTTGCTAGAAGCCCGTAGCAGCCTCGTAAAACTTGCAACAACAAAGTAGAGGACGTCTAACTTGTTTTTGCAGGGCATGCTGTGATGTGATATGGTCAAGACATGATGTGATATACGTTATTGTATGAGATGATCATGTTTTGTAAAAGTTATCGGCAACTGGCAGGAGCCTTATGGTTGTCGCTTTATTGTATGAAATGCAATCACCATGTAATTGCTTTACTTTATCACTATGCGGTAGCGATAGTCGTAGAAGCAATAGTTGGCGAGATGACAACGACGCTATGATGGAGATCAAGGTGTCAAGCCAGTGACGATGGAGATCATGATGGTGCTTTGGAGATGGAGATCAAAGGCACAAGATGATGATGGCCATATCATGTCACATATTTTGATTGCATGTGATGTTTATCTGTTATGCATCTTAATTTGCTTAGTACGGCGGTAGCATTATAAGATGATCTCTCACTAAATTTCAAGGTATAAGTGTTCTCCTTGAGTATGCACCGTTGCGACAGTTCGGCGTGCCGAGACACCACGTGATGATCGGGTATGATAAGCTCTACGTTCACATACAACGGGTGCAAGACAGTTTTGCACGCGCGGAATACTCGGGTTAAACTTGACGAGCCTAGCATATGCAGATATGGCCTCGGAACACTGAGACCAAAAGGTTGAACGTGAATCATATAGTAGATATGATCAACATAGAGATGTTCACCATTGAAAACTACTCCATCTCACGTTATGATCGGACATGGTTTAGTTGATATGGATCACGTGATCATTTAGATGACTAGAGGGATGTCTATCTAAGTGGGAGTTCTTAAGTAATATGATTAATTGAACTTTAATTTATTATGAACTTAGTCCTGGTAGTATTTGCAAATTATGTTGTAGATCAATAGCTCGCGTATAGCTCCCATGTTTTATTTTTTGATATGTTCCTAGAGAAAACTAAGTTGAAAGATGATAGTAGCAATGATGCGGACTCGGTCCGTGATCTGAGGAATATCCTCGTTGCTGCGCAGAAGAATTATGTCCTTGATGCACCGCTAGGTGACAGACCTATTGCAGGAGCAGATGCAGACATTATGAATGTTTGGCAAGCTCGATATGATGACTACTTGATAGTTTAGTACACCATGCTTTACGGCTTGGAACCGGGACTTCAAAAACGTTTTGAACGCCATGGAGCATATGAGATGTTCCAAAGAGATGAAATTGGTATTTCAGACTCATGCCCGTGTCGAGAGGTATGAGACCTCTGACAGATACTTTGCCTACAAGATGGAGGAGAATAGCTCAGCTAGTAAGCATGTGCTCAGAATGTCTGGGTACTACAATCGCTTGAATCAAGTGGGAGTTAATCTTCCAGATAAGATAGTGATTGACAGAGTTCTCTAGTCACTATCACCAAGTTACTAAAACTTCATGATGAACTATAATATGCAAGGGATAACAAAAATGATTCCCAAGCTCTTCGCGATGCTGAAATTGGCGAAGGTAGAAATCAAGAAATAGCATCAAGTGTTGATGGTTGACAAGACCACTAGTTTCAAGAAAAAGGGCGAGGGAAAGAAAGGGAACTTCAAGAAGAATGGCAAGCAAGTTGTCACTCCCGTGAAGAAGCCCAAAGATGGACCTAAGCCTGAAACTGAGTGCTTCTACTGCAAAGGAAATGGTCACTAGAAGCAGAACTGCCCCAAATACTTGGCGGATAAGAAGGATGGCAAAGTGAACAAAGGTATATTTGATATACATGTTATTGTTGTGTATTTTACTAGTGTTCATAGTAGCCCCTGGGTATTTGATACCGGTTCAGTTGCAAACATTAGTAACTCAAAACAGGAGTTGCAAAATGAACAGAGACTAGTTAATGACGAGGTGACGATGTGTGTTGGAAGTGATTCCAAGGTTGATAAGATCACCATCGCACACTCCCTCTACCTTCGGGATTAGTGTTGGACCTAAATAAATGTTATTTGGTGTTTGCGTTGAGCATGAATATGATTGGATCATGTTTATTGCGATACGGTTATTCATTTAGGTCAGAGAATAATTGTTGTTCTGTTTACATGAATAAAACCTTCTATGGTCATACACTCAATATAAATGGTTTATTGAATCTCGATCGTGGTGATACACATATTCATAATATTGATGCCAAAAGATGCAAAGTTGATAATGATAGTGCAACATATTTGTGGCACTGCCGTTTAGGTCCTATTGGTGTAAAGCGCATGAAGAAACTCCATGTAGATGGGCTTTTGGAATCACTTGATTATGAATCACTTGATACTTGCGAACCATGCCTCATGTGCAAGATGACTAAGACTCCGTTCTCCGGAACAATCGGGCGAGCAACTGACTTATTGGAAATAATACATACTGATGTATGCGGTCCGATGAGTGTTGAGGCTCGCGGCGGGTATCATTATTTTCTGACCTTCACAGATGATTTGAGCAGATATGGGTATATCTACTTAATGAAACATAAGTCTGAAACATTTGAAAAGTTCAAAGAATTTTAGAGTGAAGTGGAAAATCATCGTAACAAGAAAATAAAGTTTCTACGATCTGATCGTGGAGGTGAATATTTGAGTGATGAGTTTGGTCTTCATTTGAAACAATGTGGAATAGTTTCACAACTCACGCCACCTGGAACACCACAGCGTAATGGTGTGTCCGAACGTCGTAACCGTACTTTATTAGATATGGTGCGATCTATGATGTCTCTTACCGATTTACCACTATCGTTTTGGGGTTATGCTTTAGAGACAGCTGCATTCACGTTAAATAGGGCCCCATCTAAATCCGTTGAGATGACACCGTATGAACTGTGGTTTGGCAAGAAACCTAAGCTGTCATTTCTTAAAGTTTGGGGTTGCGATGCTTATGTGAAAAAGCTTCAGCCTGATAAGCTCGAACCCAAATCGGAGAAGTGCGTCTTCATAGGATACCCAAAAGAAACTGTTGGGTACACCTTCTATCATAGATCCGAAGGCAAGATCTTTGTTGCTAAGAATGGATCCTTTCTAGAGAAGGAGTTTCTCTCGAAAGAAGTGAGTGGGAGGAAAGTAGAACTTGATGAGGTAATTGTACCTTCTCTCAATTTGGAAAGTAGCTCATCAGAGAAATCTGTTCCCGTGATGCCTACACCAACTAGAGAGGAAGCTAATGATAATGATCATGAAACCTCAGATCAAGTTACTACAGAACTTCGTAGGTCAACCAGAACATGATCCGCACCAGAGTGGTACGGGAATCCTGTACTGGAAGTCATGTTACTAGACCAAGGCGAACCTACGAACTATGAGGAAGCGATGATGAGCCCAGATTCCGCGAAATGGCTTGAGGCAATGAAATCTGAGATGGGATCCATGTATGAGAACATAGTGTGGACTTTGGTTGACTTGCCCGATGATCGGCAAGCCATAGAGAATAAATGGATCTTCAAGAAGAAGACTGGCACTGACGGTAATGTTACTGTCTACAAAGCTCGACTTGTTGCAAAAGGTTTTCGACAAGTTCAAGGTGTTGACTACGATGAGATTTTCTCACTCGTAGCGATGCTTAAGTCTATCCGAATCATGTTAGCAATTGCCGCATTTTATGAAATCTGGCAAATGGATGTCAAAACTGCATTCCTTAATGGATTTCTTAAAGAAGAGTTCTATATGATGCAACCAAAAAGGTTTTGTCAATCCTAAAGGTGATAACAAAGTGTGCAAGCTCCAGCGATCCATTTATGGACTGGTGCAAGCATCTCAGAGTTGGAATATACGCTTTGAAAGTGTGATCAAAGCATATGGTTTTATACAGACTTTTGGAGAAGCCTGTATTTACAAGAAAGTGAGTGGGAGCTCTATAGCATTTCTAATATTATATTTGGATGACATTTTGTTGATTGGAAATGATATAGAATTTCTGGATAGCATAAAAGGATACTTGAATGAGAATTTTTCAATAAAAAGACCTCGGTGAAACTGCTTAAGTATTGAACATCAAGATCTATAGGGATAGATCGAGACACTTAATAGGACTTTCACAAAGCACATACCTTGACAAAAAATTTGAAGGAGTTCAAAAGGTGATCAGTCAAAGAAAGAGTTCTTACCTGTATTCAAGGTATAAAGTTGAGTAAGACTCAAAGCATGACCACGGCAGAAGATAGAGAGAGAATGAAAGTCATTCCCTATGCCTCAGCCATAGGTTCTATAAAGTATGCCATGCTGTGTACCAAACCTGTTGTGTACCTTGCCATGAGTTTGTCAAGGGGGTACAATAGTGATCCAGGAGTAGATCACTAGACAGCGGTCAAAATTATCCTTAGAGGACTAAGGAAATGTTTCTCGGTTATGGAGGTGATGAAGAGTTCGTCGTAAAAAGTTACGTCGATTCAAGCTTTGACACTGATCTAGATGACTCTAAGTCTCAATCTAGATACGTATTGAACGTGGGAGCAATTAGCTAGAGTAGCTCCATGTAGAGCATTGTAGACATAGAAATTTGCAAAATACATATGGATCTGAATGTGGCAGACCCGTTGACTAAACTTCTCTCACAAGCAAAACATGATCACACCTTAGTACTCTTTGGGTGTTAATCACATAGCGATGTGAACTAGATTATTGACTCTAGTAAACCCTTTGGGTGTTGGTCACATGGCGATGTGAACTATAGATGTTAATCACATGATGATGTGAACTATTGGTGTTAAATCACGTGACGATGTGAACTAGATTATTGACTCTAGTGCAAGTGGGAGACTGAAGGAAATATGCCCTAGAGGCAATAATAAAATTATTATTTATAATTCCTTATATCATGATAAATGTTTATTATTCATGCTAGAATTGTATTAACCGAAAACTTGATACATGTGTGAATACATATACAAAAAACCGAGTCCCTAGTAAGCCTCTACTAGACTAGCTCGTTAATCAAAGATGGTTAAGTTTCCTAACCATAGACATGTGTTGTCATTTGATGAATGGGATCACATCATTAGGAGAATGATGTGATGGACAAGACCCATCCGTTAGCTTAGCATAATGATCGTTAAGTTTTATTGCTATTGCTTTCTTCATGACTTATACATATTCCTTTGACTATGAGATTATGCAACTCCCGAATACCGGAGGAACACCTTGTGTGCTATCAAATTTCACAACATAACTGGGTGATTATAAAGATGCTCTACAGGTGTCTCCGAAGGTGTTTGTTGGGTTGGTATAGATCGAGATTATGATTTGTCACTCTGAGTATCGGAGAGGTATCTCTGGGCTCTCTCGGTAATGCACATCATGACAAGCCTTGCAAGCAATGTGACTAATGAGTTAGTTACGGGATGATGCATTACGGAACGAGTAAAGAGACTTGCCGGTAATGAGATTGAACTAGGTATGAAGATACCGACGATCGAATCTCAGGCAATTAACATACCGATGACAAAGGGAATAACATATGTTGTCATTACGGTACGACCGACAAAGTTCTTCGTAGAATACGTGGGAACCAATATGAGCATCCAGGTTCCACTGTTGGTTATTTACCGGAGAGGTGTCTCGGTCATGTCTACATAGTTCTCGAACCCGTAGGGTCCGCACGCTTAACGTTCGATGACGATTTGTATTATGAGCTATGTGTTTTGGTGACCGAAGATTGTTCGGAGTCCCGGATGAGATCATAGACATGATGAGGAGTCTCGAAATGGTCAAGAGGTAAAGATTGATATATTGGAAGGTAGTATTCGGACACCGGAAGGGTTCCAGAGTGTATCGGGTACATACCGAAGTACCGGAGGGGTTACCAGAACCCCCCGGTGAAAGATATGGGCCATATGGGCCATAGGAGGGAGGCTAACCAGCCCACAAGGGGCTGGTGCGCCCCCCACAAGGGAGGAGGCCAAATTGGACTAGGGAAGGGGGTGGCGCCCCCCTTTCCTTCTCCCTCTCCCTCTCCTTCCCTATTTCCACCTCCGGAGAAAGGAAAAGTGGGGGGGCCGAATCCTACTAGGAGTGGAGTCCTAGTAGGACTCCCCCCATGGCGCGCCCCCTTGGTGGCCGGCCTCCTCCTCCCCTCCTTTATATACAGGGGCAGGGGGGCACCCTAGAACACATCAGATATTCTCTTAGCCGTGTGCGGTGCCCCCCTCCATAGTTTACTCCTCCGGTCATAGTGTCGTAGTGCTTAGGCGAAGCCCTGCGCGGATCACATAACCATCACCATCACCACGCTGTCGTGCTGACAAAACTCTCCCTCGACCTTCTGCTGGATCAAGAGTTCGAGGGATGTCATCGAGCTGAACATGTGCTGAACTCAGATGTGCCGTACGTTCGATGCTTGATCGGTTGGATCGCGAAGACGTTCGACTACATCAACCGCGTTAAGCTAATGCTTCCGCTTTCAGTCTACGAGGGTACGTGGACACACTCTCCCCCTCTCGTTGCTATGCATCTCCTAGATAGATCTTGCGTGAGCGTAGGATTTTTTTGAAATTGCACGTTCCCCTTCAGCAAGAACGTTTCTTACCTACGCAAAAGCCACAACGGTGATATGCCAATTGCTATTTACCCTTCATAAGGACCCTCTTCATCGAATCCGATCCGACTAAAGTGGGAGAGACAGACACCCGCTAGCCACCTTATGCAATAAGTGCATGTCAGTCGGTGGAACCTGTCTCACGTAAGCGTACATGTAAGGTCGGTCCGGGCCGCTTCATCCCACAATGCCGCCGAATCAAGATAGGACTAGTAACGGTAAGCAAATTGAACAAATCATCGCCCACAACTACTTGTGTTCTACTCGTGCATAGAATCTACGCATAGACCTAGCCAATGATGCCACTGTTGGGGAACGTAGTAATAATTCAAAATTTTCCTACGTGTCACCAAGATCAATCTAGGAGATGCTAGCAACAAGTAAGAGGGAGTGCATCTTCATACGCTTGAAGATCGCTAAGCGGAAGCGTTACAAGAACGCGGTTGATGGAGTCGTACTCGCGGCGATTCAAATCGCGGAAGATCTGATTCAAGCGCCGAACGGACGGCGCCTCCGCGTTCAACACACGTACATCTCAAGGACATCTCCTCCCTCTTGATCCAGCAAGGGGAGAGGAGAAGTTGAGGGAGAGCTCCGGCAGCACGACGGCGTGGTGGCGGTGGAGCTCTTGGTTCTCCGGCAGAGCTTCGCTAAGAACTACGGAGGAGGAGTAGGAGGGGGGAGGGCTGCGCCAGGGGCAAGGGGTACAGCTCCCATGCACCTCCCCACTATATATAGGGGTGGAGGGGGCTGGTTTCTTGCCCTCCAAGTCCATTGGGGCGTTGGCAAAGGTGGGAGGAAAGAAATCCCATCCTTTCCCTTCCCCACCGATTGTTATCCCCCTTTTTAGCTATCGTGATCTTATCCCTTCGGGATATGATCTTATTCCTTCTAAGGGGGAATCTTGGTGCACCTTGACCAGGGGTGTGGGGCCTTACCCCCACTACCCACGTTCATGTGGGTCCCCCCATGCAGGTGGCCCCACTTCGGAACCTTCTAGAACCTTCCCGATACAATACCGAAAAATCCCGAACATTTTTCGGTGGCCAAAATAGGACTTCCCATATATAAATCTTTACCTCCGGACCATTTCGGAACTCCTCGTGACGTCCGGGATCTCATCCGAGACTCCGAACAACTTTCGGTAACCACATACAATTCCCATTACAACTCTAGCGTCACCGAACCTTAAGTGTGTAGACCCTATGGGTTCGGGAACCATGCAGACATGACCGAGACACC
Source organism: Thinopyrum elongatum (assembly GCA_011799875.1). NCBI lineage: Eukaryota > Viridiplantae > Streptophyta > Magnoliopsida > Poales > Poaceae > Thinopyrum > Thinopyrum elongatum. The sequence continues at coordinate 29,659,172 of CM022300.1, read as the reverse complement.
TCTCCGGCCAATAACCAATAGCGGGATGTAGATACCCATATTGGCTCCCACATGTTCCACGATGATCTCATCGGATGAACCACGATGTCGGGGATTCAATCAATCCCGTATACAATTCCCTTTGTCCATCGGTATGTTACTTGCCCGAGATTCGATCATCGGTATCCCCATACCTCGTTCAATCTCGTTACCGGCAAGTCTCTTTACTTGTTCTGTAACACATGATCCCGTGGCTAACTCCTTAGTCACATTGAGCTCATTATGATGATGCATTACCGAGTGGACCCAGAGATACCTCTCCGTCATACGGAGTGACAAATCCCAGTCTCGATTCGTGCCAACCCAACCTGTAGTGCACCTTTATGGTCACCCAGTTACGTTGTGACGTTTGATACACCCAAAGCATTCCTACGATATCCGGGAGTTGCACAATCTCATGGTCTAAGGAAATGATACTTGACATTAGAAAAGCTCTAGCAAACGAACTACACGATCTTGTGCTATGCTTAGGATTGGGTCTTGTCCATCACATCATTCTCCTAATGATGTGATCCCGTTATCAACGACATCCAATGTCAATGGTCAGGAAACCACAGCCATCTATTGATCAACGAGATAGTCAACTAGAGGCTCACTAGGGACATGCTGTGGTCTATGTATTCACACATGTATTACGATTTCCGGTTAATACAATTATAGCATGAAAAATAGACAATTATCATGAACAAGGAAATATAATAATAACCATTTTATTATTGCCTCTAGGGCATATTTCCAACACATGAAACTAGGTATGCTATCTTGAAGCGGCATCAACATGTCGTGGTAAATTTTTTGTCCCATTTGGGGTAGGTTTGGGTATAAGTTTCTCACAAACCAGAGCTTCTCACCACAAGCCTGATGGTTTCGGTAGGGAACGAGCCACCTTTGGGGACGAAACGATATCTGCTGCCTCTTATTGCTTTCAAAAATTTTCTAGTGTCAACATAGAACAACATGAGTGTTGTGTTAAATTTTGGAATTTTTTGGGGTTCGTTTGGACATTTTTATACATTAACTGGGTTTTCTAGGCATTTTATGTGCATAATTCAAATTTGAACTACATGCACATGCTCTAGTGCATATAAATTGGTTGAAAAACCAAATCTTTGTCCTTGGGTGCATGCTTAGGTCCCATGCAAGAAATGGGAATGAATTTCATAGACCAGGGCACCGTTGATTGCCGGCAAAACGTTGAGATACTTTGTTTTAAAATTCTAGCAAATCCAAAACTCGTCTGAAATTCATGAAACTTGGCATGCTATCATGGAATAACACCCGACATGTTGTGGTATTTTTCGTGTCCATTTTGAGAGAAGGCGCAGTCGAATAACAGCCAACAAAGGCATTTTGAAACAAATAGCTGCCACTCTAACATCGCAAACGTTTGTATAATTCAAATCATGTGCGTTATGTTAACCATTCACGTGACGCCACGCGTCTTCATTTTAATGGCTATAGGAGGTGTCGTGCGGACAACTGCTTGACTGAACGGGAGGCGTGCGAGCGTAGTCTGGTGCGCAGGCTGACCGAGAGGCGTGCAAGCTGTCCTCCAATGCGTAGGCTCACCGGAAAGCGTGCGAGCTGTACGCTGTGCAGGCTCGCTTAAATATAAAACACTCATCTTAAACATTTTAGTTAGAACACCCGTATGCAAACTGACAGCTTCCCCAGGAAGCCAAGGGAAATTGTGCCGAGCAGGATTTGTGCAGCTCTTGATCGCAAACGTTTTAGATAGAACACCCGTATGCAAAGTGAGAGCAGGATTTGTGCATCTTTTCAATGCAAACGGTTCTTTTGGACGACCCGTGTGCAACCACTTACAAACAATTTGGTAAGATTTGCATCTGTCATATTTGGTATGTTGCCATTTGTCAAACTGGAAAGATTGACATTTGTTGATCTAGTAACATTGCCATTTGTCAACCTTGTAACACTGCGATTTGTCAAAATATGAAGCTAAAAATCACTAGCAGTATCTAATTTTTGCAACTAAAATTCAGTAATTAAGCATAGATTTCATTCATAGATTAAGCAGTCGTTCTTTATACAAATAGTTCAACTCGACAGCTGAACCGACCAAACTTTTCACCAATTGTTGCCAACCACATACTGAAATAGCTAGTTCTACTTTATATACTAGCTAATTTTAAGTACGTTGTACAGTTCCACCACATCTATAGTCAGATGAACTGAACAAAATAGCCCCTAAATACTACTACTACGGAGGGGCTTTGTACTACTTTCGGCAGCCTCTCCTCTGCCAAGCGTGCTCAGTAAGAGGCAGAGGAGGAGGAGCCTACCGACGAGCTGGACAACTGCAATACGGTGCCTGCCGCTGTTGCACCTTCAGTGACGCTCACCTCGAACTCCCTCTGCTGCTCCAGACGACCCCTCTCGAAGCAGTGGTTCTCCTCGTAGATCTCCTGATTCCTCGCCTCTGAGGCGGCGTGTGCCGCGGCCACGGCGGCGGTAAGGCTCTTTGCGTGCTCGACGAGGCGCTCCTCCTCCTCCCGCAGGAACTCGGTGTAGCGCGCAAGGTCGCTGACGCACGTGCGGGCATCCACCTCCGCCTCCCGCCTTCGGGCGGCGGTGGCGGAGCGGGTGATGACCCCGGCGGTCGACGGTGGGTTGGCGGCCAGGGCGGCCGACGATGGGGTGGCGGCCACGACCACCACCTCCCGCCTTCGGGCCGCGGTGGCGGAGCGGGTGATGGCCATGGTGGCCAGCAGTGGGGTGGCGTCCACGACGGCCACCTCCCGCCTTCGGGCCGCGGCGGAGGAGCGGGCGATGGCCCTGGCTTTCGATGGTGGTGTGGCGGCAACGGCAACCGGCAACAGCTGCCGACGGGCAGCGGCGATAGAGCGTGTGGTGGGTGTTCCGCGCACACCCAACAAGGACGCCACGCGCACTACACTACGCCGGTGACTGCGCCGCCGCCGCGGTATAGCCTCCCAGCTGGAGCTGTCCTCTGATGACGGCGGAGTGGCTGAGCGACGATGATGGACCGGTGCCATTGGCGATTGTGGGAGAAGCAGACGATATAAGCTACAGGGAGGGAGGGGAAAATGCGACGCAGGACTCGCCGGCCGTGAGGGTTTATATAGCAGGCCGGTAAGCATTGGGATTTTGGGGGATTTCACCGAGTTCGGCGGGTAGCTTGCGCGAGAACCTATGAGGTTGCGCGGGAACGGGCTCACCGACGATTCATTGGCGCCACCGTTTGGCCAAAAGAACGCCCCCGCGCGCTGCGCAAGTTTGCGCTGTAAGCCGTCGGCGGCAGCAGGGTGACAAGACGTGCGAGAGGAGGACGAAAGGCCACGTACACATACGGTTAATAAGAAAAATGTTTGCAATTTAATTACCTACTATACCCCCGTTCTGGTTTATAAGTAGGATTTAACTAATAAAATACAAATGCATGTCGCCAAAGATTATATAGTTGGATTCGTTGACATGAGGGAGTGTCTTCTTCCTGCCCCAGACGAGGGATCGAGCCACAGAGCAGTGGAGGGAGCATCACAAGAAGTAGATGACTAGACGATCGTTTCTCCTAGTTTAGAATGCATACAATTGTTTATTGAGGTGTGTGAATTATCTGTATAGTCACTTATGTAATTCTTCTGTAGACAGAGCAAATCACATGGCTTATTAGCAGCAATCGTCTGTGTTATTATTTGTCTTCGCACACATTTCTTATTACGGACCTGTCTGCCGTGTATCACACACATCTTGTTCAGTTGAACCGTCTCTATTGTGTTGCCTAATCACACACAGTTCATCCTAGTGAACTGTATGACGTATATCGCACACGCCCTCATCTGGCTGCCCGTTTCTGTTGTTCTGCATCATCGCAAACAGTTCTTCCGAATTAACCGTTTGCCACTCATCGCACACATAACTCCAATATGAACCGTGTTTGATATCACCGCCATCGCAAACGTTTTGCATCTTTTTTGACGGTTTTATTACATCACCGTTTGTGATTGATGCATCGCACATAGTTTCGTCGAAGGGTCTCTGATTTGACTGTCACGTTTGGACCATCCTGCAGTAGTGACATATTCATAATATTGATGCCAAAAGATGCAAAGTTGATAATGATAGTGCAACATACTTGTGGCACTGCCGTTTAGGTCATATTGGTATAAAGCGCATGAAGAAACTCCATGCAAGTGGACTTTTGGAATCACTTGATTATGAATCATTTGATACTTACGAACCATGCCTCATGGGCAAGATGACTAAAACTCTGTTCTTCGGAACAATGGAGTGAGCTAATGACTTATTGGAAATAATACATACCGATGTATGCGGTCCGATGAATGTTGAGGCACGCGGTGGGTATCGTTATTTTCTAACCTTTACAGATGATTTGAGTAGATATGGGTATGTCTACTTAATGAAACACAAATCTGAAACATTTGAAAAGTTCAAAAAAATTCAGAGTGAAGTAGAGAATCATTCTAACAAGAAAATAAAGTTCCTACGATCTGATCGTGGAGGTGAATATTTGAGTTACGAGTTTGGCCTTCATTTAAAACAATGTGGAATTGTTTCATAATTCACGCCACCTGGAACACCACAGCGTAATGGTGTGTCTGAATGTCGTAACCGTACTTTATTATATATGATGCGCTCTATGATGTCTCTTACCGAGTTACCACTATCGTTTTGGGGTTATGCATTAGAGACAGCCACATTCACGTTAAATAGGGCACCGTCTAAATCCGTTGAGACGACACCGTATGAACTATGGTTTGGCAAGAAAACTAAAGCTGTAGTTTCTTAAAGTTTGGGGATGCGACGCTGATGTCAAAAGGCTTCAGCCTAATAAGCTCAAACCTAAATCGGAGAAGTGCGTCTTCATAGGATACTGATACGTCTCCAACGTATCTATAACTTTTTATTGTTCCATGCTGTTATATTATCATTCTTGGATGTTTTACAATCATTTTATAGCAACTTTATATCATTTTTTGGGACTAACCTATTGACATAGTGCCCAGTGCCAGTTGCTGTTTTTTGCTTTTTTTTTACTTCGCAGAATATCAGTACCAAACGGAGTCCAAACGCAGCGAAACTTTTTGAAGAATTTTTATGGACCAGAAGGAATAAGTTGGGCCAAAGAAGTACTAGAGGGGTGTCCCGAGGGGGGCACAACCCACCTGGGCGCGCTTGGGGGCCCAAGTGCGCCCTGGTGGGTTGTGCCCACCTCGATGGCCTCCCGCACCGCCTCTTTGCTCTATAAATACTCCAAAAATCCAGAAACCCTAGGGGAGCCGACGAAACACAGTTCCAGCCGCCGCAAGTTCCCGAACCACGAGATCCAATCTAGACACCATCACGGAGGGGTTCATCATCCTCATTGGTGCCTCTCCGATGATGCGTGAGTAGTTCATTGTAGACCTACGGGTCCGTAGGCAGTAGCTAGATGGCTTCTTCTCTCTTTTGGATTCTCAATACAATGGTCTCTTGGAGATCTATTTGATGTAACTCTTTTTGCGGTGTGTTTGTTGGGATCCGATGAACTTTGAGTTTATGATCAGATCTATTTATCCATGGAAGTTATTTGAGTTTCTTTGATCTCTTATATGCATGATTACTTATAGCCTCGTATTTCTTCTTCGAATCTTTTGTTTAGTTAGGCTGACTAGATCGATTTTTCTTGCCATGGGAAGAGGTGCTTTGTGATGGGTTCGATCGTACGGTGTTCTTTCCAAGTGACAGAAGTGGCAGCAAGACACGTATGTATCGTTGCTATTAAGGATAACAAGATGGGGGCTATTCCTACATGAATAGATCTTGTCTACATCATGTCATCATTCTTATTGCATTACTCCGTTTCTCCATGAACTTAATACACTAGATGCATGCTGGATAGTGATCGATGTGTGGAGTAATAGTAGTAGATGCAGGCAGGAGTCGGTCTACTAATCTTGGACGTGATGCCTATATAATGATCATTGCCTGGATATCATCATAATTATTTGAGGTTCTATCAATTGCCCAACAGTAATTTGTTTACCCACCGTATGTTATTTTCTCGTGAGAAGCCACTAGTGAAATCTACGGCCCCCGGGTCTATTTCCTCATCATATATTTTCAGATCTGCATTGCTATTTGCCTTTTTATTATTTGCATCTTTTATTTTCAGTTCTATATTATCAAAAACCCAAAAATACCTCGCTGGATTTTATGTGCCGCTATTCTATTTGCATCTACCAAATTATATCTTTACCAATCTTTTACCCGGGAGGGATTGACAACCCCTCTTACGCGTCGGGTTGCAAGTATTTGTTCTTTGTGTGCAGGTACCGTTTACATAGTGTTGCTTGGTTTTCCTACTGGTTCGATAACCTTGGTTTCATCACCGAGGGAAATACCTACCGTAGTTGTGCTGCATCATCCCTTCCTCTTCAGGGAAAAAAACTAACGCGGACACGAGCCATCAAGAAAGGATTTCTGGCGCCGTTGCCGGGGAGACATCATCAACATCTATCAGGTTCCTAATCACAAATCTCATCTCCTTGCAATTTACATTATTTGCCATTTGCCTCTCATTTTCATCTCCCTCACTTCATAAAAAATTGCCGTTTTATTCGGCCTCTTTTTCGTCCGCCGTTTTCTCGTCAGATCTATTTTTGTGTGTGATCTTGTTTGACTACCTTGTCACTATGGCTAGCATGACTACCCCTCCTTTGTCACCAGATTTTGAAGTTTTATACTTCAAGCAGAGACAAGGAGAAAATTTGAAAGATGCTTGGTATAGGCTAATGGAATCCTATCGCATTTGCAATCTAAAGGGGGATGCGAAGATTTTGCTTTGAAATTTTTATATAGGATTAATCTTGCATCATAGACAACTTTTGGATTTTGCCGCTAAAGGGAACTTTATTGAGCTTGATGCTAACACCGCCTATGAGATCCTAGAGGGAATTTTGGGAATTCCACCACCAAAAAAGGGGATTTCTTTTACTCAAGAAGGGGTTCAGATTTTAGACAAATTGAGTGATGTGCATAAACATTTGGTTGAGTAGCAAAAATATAATGAACCCCTTAAACATATCAGTGGAAACCTCAATCGCATGAATACTTTGATTACCCTCTGCAATAAGCGTTTGGATATTTTGGATCTCAAGATGGTCTCTTTTCCCGAAAATCTTAGGAAGTGTAAAGAGCCTCCCCGGTTTGAAAAGTCCCTTACAAAAGTTGCCAAAACCAAAGATGACAATACTTGAAACTATGCATTATGCCTAGCTAGGGGCATAAAACGATAGCGCTTGTTGGGAGGCAACCCAATGAATAAATTTATTTTTGCCTTTTTCTGTCTGTTCTTAAGTGTTTTCACAATTATGCTAATGTTATGATTATGTTTTTATATTTTAATTAGTGTTTGTGCCAAGTAAAGCCTTTGGGATCATGTTGGGTGATAGTTGACTTGATCTTGTTGGAAAACAGAAACTTTTGCGTCCAGTAAAATAATTTTCATAATTCACATATGTGACGAAAAATTCTGAATTTTTTACACAACATTGATACACAAATTTCCCACGTTTTCCTATTTTTTCAGAATTGTTTGAGTTAAAGAACTATACGAAGTTTTCAGATTTCTACAGACTATTCTGTTTTTGACAGATTCTGTTTTCTTTGCGTTGTGTGCTTATTTTGATGAATCTATGGTTTGTATTGGAGGGTATAAGCCATGGTAAAGTTGGAATACAGTAGATATAATGCAAAAATAAAATATTAATGGGTTTTCAACAGTACTTATAGTAGTGATTTGCTTTCTTATACTAGCGGATCTCACAAAGGTTTTGTTAAGTTTTGTGTGATTGAAGTTTTCATGTTTTGGGTGAGATCACGATGGATGAAGGAATAAGGAGTAGCAAGAGCCTAAACTTGGGGATGCCCCATGGCACCCCAAGATAACATTCAAGGATGAACAAGCAACTAAGCTTGGGGATGCCCCGAGTGGCATCCCCTCTTTTTTCTAACGACCATCGGTATTTTACTTGAAGCTATATTTTATTCGTCACATATCATGAGTTTTGCTTGGAGCGTCTTGTATTATATGAGTCTTTGCTTGTTTTGTTTTTTAGTTTGTCACAAGTATCCTTGATGGACACACCTATTTGAGAGAGCCAAAATAATGCTATGATTTGTTACAATTGCTCTTTATGATTCACTTAAAATTTTTGAGCTATGGAACTGCTCTAGTGCGTCACTTATATCTTTTTGAGCACGGTGTGCTCTAATAATTTTTAATAAATGCTCTCATGCTTCACTTAGATTTATTTGAGAGTTAGTAGTTTTGAAGAAATTCTCTCATGCTTCACTTATATTATTTTGAGAGATGAAAAAATTGTATGCTCATGTTCTTCACTTAAATTTGTTTGAGCTTGTTAAAAAGCAATTGCAAAATATGAAACTAGTACTAAAGTGATAGATATTCAAGAGGGATATAATAAAAACTTTCATGAAGATCATTGGAAAAAATAAACTTGATTCCTTGTAATAGTTTTGAGATATGATGATAGTAATATGTGAGTCATGTTGATGAGTGATTATGCTTTAGTAAGAATATTGGTGTTAAGGTTTGTGATTCCCTATGCAAGCACGAAAGTCAATAGTTATGCAATGAAATTACATCCTACTTGTGGTGCATTATTCGGTGTTAGTTATGCTTAATGCTCGCTTATATGATATTTTATTTCTTGGTTGGTTGCTTCTCAATCTTTTGCTAGCCTTCACTTGTACTAAGTAGGAGTACTACTTGTGCATCCAAACTCTTTAAACCCAATTTTGCCACATGAGTCCACCATACCTACCTATATGCGGTATTCCCATGCCGTTATAAGCAAATTTGTATGTGCCATCTCTAATTTTCAAAATAAATTTCCTTTTTGTGTGCTCGTACCGCTCATGAAGCGGCAGGGGGTGGCCAATATTTTCCATGCTAGATGTGTTATTCTCAAGATGAGTGTTTATTCACTTGTCATTGCACGAGAGTATGGCAAAGGTATTAGGGATGCCCAGTCCCGAAATGAAAAATAAATTTACTTTATGTTGTCAAATAATAAATTCCTTGGAAAGTGTTGGTATGGAGGGCACCCATGGATATGGCTAGCCATGGATCGTGAAAGAATGGCGAAAAAATGAATAAACTTTATTTTCTGTTTGGGAACTGCCTATGATATATCTAGCATGGAAAGTGTTGGGAATTACTCGGTCATTTTCGTTGATGGGAAAAGTATGCCTCTCAAAATGTTTTATCTCTCAATTTTCGCTTTGAGCTCTGGCACCTCTACAAATCCGTACTTCCCTCTGCGAAGGGCCTTTCTATTTACTTTATGCAATTTTTATTTTTATTTGAGTCTCCATCTTCTCTTATAAAGCACCAACTAAGGGGCACTATGATCGTAATTGACCATTGGATGTAGCTAATATGCGAGTGTGTTTCATGAATGGATCAATCATTGAGCATGATGGGCTAGGGATAACTTGCTTTAGTGTTGATATTTTGAAAGACATGGTTGCTTGTTGATATGCTTGAGTATTGAAATCTTCATGTCAAAACTAGACTATTGCTTTGAACCATATAAAAGTCAAAATGTCCATGCTACAAAAGAAAAGAATATGTGATGAACATGTTAGGTAGAATTCCACATCAAAAATTCTTTTTTTATCATTTACCTACTCGAGGACGAGCAGGAATTAAGCTTGGGGATGCTGATATGTCTCCAACGTATCTATAATTTTTTATTGTTCCATGTTTTTATATTATCATTCTTGGATGTTTTACAATCATTTTATAGCAACTTTACATCATTTTTTGGGACTAACCTATTGACATAGTGCCCAGTGCCAGTTACTGTTTTTTCTTGTTTTTTTACTTCGTAGAATATTGATACATCTCCAACGTATCTATAATTTTTTTATTATTCCATGCTATTATATTATCTGTTTTGGATGTTTTATATGCATTAATATGCTATTTTATATTATTTTTGGGACTAACTTATTAACCTGGAGCCCAGTGCCAGTTTCTGTTTTTTCCTTGTTTTTGAGCTTCGCAGAAAAGGAATACCAAACGGAGTCCAAATGGAATAAAACCTTCACGATGTTTTTTCTTGGACCAAAAGACACCCAGGAGACTTGGAGTGCAAGTCAGAAGAGCCACGAGGCGGCCACAAGGGGGGAGGGCGTGCCCTGGGAGGTAGGGCGCGCCCCCTGCCTTGTGGGCCCCTCAGTGACCCCCTGACCTAGATCTTCCTCCTATATATTCACATATATTCCCAAACCACCAAAAGCATCCTCGAAAACACTTTTCCACCACCGCAACCTTCTGTTCCAGTGAGATCCCATCTTGGGGCCTTTTCCGGCATCCTGCCGGAGGGGGATTCGATCACGGAGGGCTTCTACATCAACTCTATTGCCCTTCCGATGAAGCGTGAGTAGTTTACCTCAGACCTACAGGTCCATAGCTAGTAGCTAGATGGCTTCTTCTCTCTCTTTGATTCTCAATACAACGTTCTCCTTGATGTTCTTGGAGATCTATCCGATGTAATCTTCTTTTGCGGTGTGTTTGTCGAGATCCGATGAATTGTGGATTTATGACCAGCTTATCTATGAATATTATTTGAATCTTCTCTAAATTCTTTTATGCATGATTTGATATCCTTGTAATTCTCTTCGAACTATTGGTTTGGTTTGGCCAACTAGATTGGTTTTTCTTGCAATGGGAGAAGTGCTTGGCTTTGGGTTCAATCTTGCGGTGTCCTCTCCCAGTGACAGTAGGGGCAGCGAGGCACGTATTGTATTGTTGCCATCGAGGATAAAAAGATGGGGTTTACATCATATTGCTTGAGTTTATTCCTGTACATCATGTCATCTTACTTAAAGCGTTATTCTGTTCTTCATGAACTTAATACTCTAGATGCAGGCAGGAGTCGGTCGATGTGTGGAGTAATAGTAGTAGATGCAGGCAGGAGTCGGTCTACTTGACATGGGCGTGATGCCTATATTTCATAATCATTGCCTTGGATATCGTCATAACTTTGCGCTTTTCTATCAATTGCTCGACAGTAATTTGTTCACCCACCGTATTATTTGCTATCGTGAGAGAAGCCTCTAGTGAAACCTATGGCCCCCGGGTCTATTTTCCATCATATTACTTTCCGATCTACTATTTTGCAATCTTTATTTTCAGATCTATAAACCAAAAATCCTAAAAATATTTACTTTATCTTTTGTTTAGTTTTATCTATCTCTATCAGATCTCACTTTTGCAAGTGACCGTGAAGGGATTGACAACCCCTTTATCGCGTTGGGTGCAAGTGTTTGATTGTTTGTGCAGGTATTGGTGATTTGTGCATTGTCTCCTACTGGATTGATACCTTGGTTCTCTAATTGAGGGAAATACTTATCTCTACTTTGCTGCATCACCCTTTCCTCTTCAAGGGAAAAACCAACGCAAGCTCAAGAAGTAGCAGGAAGAATTTCTAGCGCCGTTGCCGGGGAGATCTACACCAAGTCAAGACATACCAAGTACCCATCATAAACTCTCATCTCTTGCATTACATTATTCGCCATTTGCCTCTCGTTTTTCTCTCCCCCACTTCTAAAACGATTTTCAAAAAGATTTGCATTTTTATTCGCCCTTCTTTCGTTCGTCTTTCCCTTTGCCATTATGTCTTACTTGGTTTGTTTGCTCATTTGCTTGGCATAATTGTGTATTTTATTCCAAATCAGAAACAAAATGTTTATGGATCCTCATACACTTGCTAATCTTTTTAAGAGATCCAATTATGATGAACCAATTGCTAATGAGTTGAGTGCACTAGATTATCTTTATGAAGTTTTGCTTGAAATTCGTGAATCTGAAAATTGTGATGAAGTGTTAAAAGAAGAAATTTATGAAGTGATTCACGTTAGCTCCTTGGATGAAAAGCATGATTGCAATGATGTTAGTATAAATTCTATTAATGTCAATTGTGCTAATAATATGCAAAACCCTAAGCTTGGGGATGCTAATTTTGCTATGTCCACTACTTGTTGCAATGATCATGATTGGGGTGATTTTTCTTATGATCTTGAAAAATTATTTAAGCCTCGTGATGAATATGTTTGCAATACTATTGAAAGTGGGTTTGGAAGAGTGTCAACTCTAGGTAATAATGATCCCACTACTTTGGAGTATGATCAATCTTATGAAATTTTTGATAAAAGTGGGTTTGGAGAGGTCATGACTTTAGTTAATGTTAATCTCACTATCTTGGAAGAGTGTCAACTTTGCATGCATGTGGATCATCTAGAAAATGTGTTATGTGATAGATATATTGTTGAATTTGAATATGATCCCACATGTAATTATTATGACAGAGGAAAATATGGTTGTAGAAAGTTTCATGTTACAAAATTACCTCTCGTTATGTTGAGATTGCTATTTTTTCTTTCTTCTTCCTTGCATATGCTAGTCTTTTCTTGTCTTGATAATTTGTTTGCTTATAAAATTCCTATACATAGGAAGTATGTTAGACTTAAAATAAGTTTGTCACATGTTTTATGATGCTCCCTTCATGTTTCAATTATTATCTTTTATGCGAGCATCATTGAATTATTAATGCCTAGCTAAAAGGCTTTAAAGAAAAGCGCTTGTTGGGAGACAACCCAATATTTTTACCTTTCTATTTTTCTTGTGTATACACATTATTACCTCTGTAGTAATTGTGTTTTGGTGTTTTAATTAGTGTTTGTGCCAAGTAAGACCTTTGGGATGGCTTACGGTGATAGTTGATTTGATCTTGCTGAAAAACAGAAATTTTTGTGTCCAGTCAGAGAATTTTAGTAATCCACTGGAGCGTTTAAAAACCCTGAATTTTTTACAAAATATTTATATACAAATGTACTCCGTTTTCGTAAATTTTCAGAATTATTTTAGTTATGGAAGTATTAGAACAATTCAGATCTTCGCAGACTGTTCTGTTTTTTAACAGATTCTGTTTTCTAAGTGTTGTTTGCTTATTTTGATGAATCTATGGGTAGTATCGGGGGTATGAACCATGGATAAGTTGGAATACAGTAGATATTACACTAATATAAATACATAATGAGTTCACAACAATACCAAAAGTGGTGATTTATTTTCTTATACTAACGGAGCTTATGAGATTTCCTGTTGAGTTTTGTGTTGTGAAGTTTTCAAGTTTTGGGTAAGGATTTGATGGACTATGGAATAAGGAGTGGCAAGATCCTAAGCTTGGGGATGCCCAAAGCACCCCAAGGTAATATTCAAGGACAACCAAGAGCCTAAGCTTGGGGATGCCCCGGAAGGCATCCCCTCTTTCGTCTTCGTCTATCGGTAACTTTACTTGAGGCTATATTTTTATTCACCACATGATATGTGCTTTGCTTGGAGTGTCTTGTATGATTTGAGTCTTTGTTTTTTAGTTTGCCAAAATCATCCTTACTGTACACACCTTTTGAGAGGGACACGCATGAATCGTGATTTATTAGAATACTCTATGTGCTTCACTTATATCTTTTGAACTAGGCAATTTTGCTCTAGTGCTTCACTTATATCTTTTTAGAGCACGGCGGTGGCCTTATTTTGTAGAAATTATTGAACTCTCATACTTCACTTATATTAGTTTGAGAGTCTCTAAACAGCGTGGTAATTTGCTTTGGTTATGAATTTAGTCCTAATATGATAGGCATCCAAGAGGGATATAATAAAAACTTTCATATAAAGTGCATTGAATACTATGAGAAGTTTGATTCCTTATGATTGTTTTGAGATATAGAGATGGTGATATTAGAGTCATGCTAGTGAGTAATTTTTAATTGGATAAAAAACTTGTGTTGAGGTTTGTGATTCCCGTAGCATGCACGTATGGTGAACCGTTATGTAACAAAGTTGGAGCATGAGGTTTTTTTTTATTGTCTTCCTTATGAGTGGCGGTCGGGGACGAGCGATGGTCTTTTCCTACCGATCTATCCCCCTAGGAGCATGCGCGTAGCACTTTGTTTCGATGACTAATAGATTTTTGCAATAAGTATGTGAGTTCTTTATGACTAATGTTGAGTCCATGGATTATACGCACTCTCACCCTTCCACCTTTGCTAGCCTCTCTAGTGCCGCGCAACTTTCGCCGGTACCATAAACCCACCATATACCTTCCTCAAAACAGCCACCATACCTACCTATTATGGCATTTCCATAGCCATTCCGAGATATACTGCCATGCAAATTTCCACCGTTCCGTTTTATTATGACACGTTCCATCATTGTCATATTGCTTTGCATGATCATGTAGTTGACATCGTATTTGTAGCAAAGCCACCTTTCATAATTGTTTCATACATGTCACTCTTGAGTCATTGCACATCCCGGTACACCACCGGAGGCATTCATATAGAGTCATATTTTTGTTCTAAGTATCGAGTTGTAATTTATGAGTTGTAAGTAAATAAGAGTGTGATGATCTTCATTATTAGAGCATTGTCCCATGTGAGGAAAATAAATAAAAGGGAGGCCAAAGAAGCCAAACAAAAAAAAGAGAGAAAAAGAGAGAAGGGGCAATATTACTATCCTTTTTTTTCCACACTTGTGCTTCAAAGTAGCACCATGATCTTCATGATAGAGATTCTCCTATGTTGTCATTTTCATATGCTAGTGGGAATTTTTCATTATAGAACTTGGCTTGTATATTCCAACGATGGGCTTCCTCAAATTGCCCTAGGTCTTCATGAGCAAGCAAGTTGGATGCACACTCACTTAGTTTTCTTTTGAGCTTTCATAAACTTATAGCTCTAGTGCATCCATTGCATGGCAATCCCTACTCAATCACATTGGTATCTATTGATGGGCATCTCCATAGCCCGTTAATACGCCTAGTTGATGTGAGACTATCTCCCTCTTTTTGTCTTATCCATAACCACCATATTCTATTCCACCTATAGTGCTATGTCCATGGCTCACGCTCATGTATTGCGTGAAAGTTGAAAAGGTTTGAGAACACAAAAAGTATGAAACAATTTCTTGGCTTGTCATCGGGGTTGTGCATGATTTGAATACTTTGTGTGATGAAGATGGAGCATAGCCAGACTATATGATTTTGTAGGGATAAACTTTCTTTGGCCATGTTATTTTGAGAAGACATAATTGCCTTGTTAGTATGCCTGAAGTATTATTGTTTTTATGTCAATATTAAACTTTTGTTTTGAATCTTATGGATCTGAACATTCATGCCACAATAAAGAAAATTACATGGATAAATATGTTAGGTAGCATTCCACATCAAAAATTCTGTTTTTATCATTTACCTACTCGAGGACGAGCAGGAATTAAGCTTTGGGATGCTTGATACATCTCCAATGTATCTAAATTTTTTTATTGTTCCATGCTATTATATTATTTGTTTTGGATGTTTTATATGCATTAATATGCTATTTTATATTATTTTTGGGACTAACTTATTAACCAAGAGCCTAGTGCCAGTTTATGTTTTTTCCTTATTTTTGAGCTTTGCAGAAAAGGAATACCAAACGGAGTCCAAACGGAATAAAACCTTCGCAATGATTTTTCTTGGACCAGAAGATACCCAGGATACTTGGAGTGCAAGTCAGAAGAGCCACGAGGCGGCCACAAGGGGGGAGGGCGTGCCCAGGGGGTAGGGCGGCCCCCTGCCTTTTGGGCCCCTCGGTGAGCCCTTGACCTAGATCTTCCTCCTATATATTCACACATATTCCCAAACCACCAAAAGCATCCACGAAAACACTTTTCCACTGCCGCAACCTTCTGTTCCCGTGAGATCCCATCTTGGGGCCTTTTTCGGCATCCTGCCGGAGGGGGATTCGATCACGGAGGGCTTCTACCTCAACTCTATTGCCCTTCCGATGAAGCGTGAGTAGTTTACCTCAGACCTACGGGTCCATAGCTAGTATCTAGATGACTTCTTCTCTCTCTTTGATTCTCAATACAACGTTCTCCTTGATGTTCTTGGAGATCTATCCGATGTAATCTTCTTTTGCGGTGTGTTTGTCGAGATCCGATGAATTGTGGATTTATGATCAGCTTATCTCTGAATATTATTTGAATCTTCTCTGAATTCTTTTATGCATGATTTGATATCCTTGTAATTCTCTTTGAACTATCGGTTTGGTTTGGCCAACTAGATTGGTTTTTCTTGCAATGGGAGAAGTGCTTGGCTTTGGGTTCAATCTTGCGGTGTCCTCTCCCAGTGACAGTAGGGGCAGCGAGGCACGTATTGTATTGTTGCCATCGAGGATAAAAAAATGGGGTTTACATCATATTGCTTGAGTTTATTCCTCAACATCATGTCATCTTACTTAAAGCGTTACTCTGTTCTTCATGAACTTAATACTCTAGATGCAGGCAGGAGTCGGTCGATGTGTGGAGTAATAGTAGTACATGCAGGTAGGAGTCGGTCTACTTGACACGGGCGTGATGCCTATTTTTTATAATCATTGTCTTGGATATCATCATAACTTCGTGCTTTTCTATCAATTACTCGACAGTAATTTGTTCACCCACCGTATTATTTGCTATCTTGAGAGAAGCCTCTAGTGAAACCTATGGCCCCCGAGTCTATATTCCATCATATTACTTTCCGATCTACTATTTTGCAATCTTTTATTTTCATATCTATAAACCAAAAACCCTAAAAATATTTACTTTATCTTTTGTTTAGTTTTATCTATCTCTATCAGATCTCACTTTTGCAAGTGACCGTGAAGGGATTGACAACCCCTTTATCGCGTTGGGTGCAAGTGTTTGATTGTTTGTGCAGGTATTGGTGATTTGTGCGTTGTCTCCTACTGGATTGATACCTTGGTTCTCTAACTGAGGGAAATACTTATCTCTACTTTGCTGCATGACCCTTTCCTCTTCAAGGGAAAAACCAACGCAAGCTCAAGAAGTAGCAAGTATCAGTACCAAACGGAGTCCAAACGCAGCGAAACTTTTTGGAGAATTTTTATGGACCAGAAGAAACAAGTTGGGCCAAAGAAGTACCAGAGGGGTGCCCCGAGGGGGGCATAACCCACCTGGGCGCGCCTGGGGGCCCAAGCGTGCCCTGGTGGGTTGTGCCCACCTCGGTGGCCTCCCGCACCGCCTCTTTGCTCTATAAATACCCCCAAAAATCCAGAAACCCTAGTGGAGTCGACGAAACACAATTCCAGCCGCCGTAGGTTCCAGAACCACGAGATCCAATCTAGACACCATCACGGAGGGGTTCATCATCCTCATTGGTGCCTCTCTGATGATGTGTGAGTAGTTCATTGTAGACCTACGGGTCCGTAGGCGGTAGCTAGATGGCTTCTTCTCTCTTTTTGATTCTCAATACAATGGTCTCTTGGAGATCTATTTGATGTAACTCTTTTTGCGGTGTGTTTGTCGCGATCCGATGAACTTTGAGTTTATGATCAGATCTATTTATCCATGAAAGTTATTTGAGTTTCTTTGATCTCTTATATGCATGATTACTTATAGCCTCGTATTTCTTCTTTGAATCTTTGGTTTAGTTAGGCCGACTAGATCGATTTTTCTTGCCATGGGAAGTGGTGCTTTGTGATGGGTTTGATTGTACGGTGTTCTTTCCCAGTGACAGAAGGGGCAGCAAGACACGTATGTATTATTGCTATTAAGGATAACAAGATGGGGGCTATTCCTACATGAATAGATCTTGTCTACATCATGTCATCGTTCTTATTGCATTACTCCGTTTCTCCATGAACTTAATACACTAGATGTGTGCTGGATAGCGGTCGATGTGTGGAGTAATAGTAGTAGATGCAGGTAGGAGTCGGTCTACTAATCTTGGACGCGGTGCCTATATAATGATCATTGCCTGGATATCTTCATAATTATTTGAGGTTCTATCAATTGCCCAACAGTAATTTGTTTACCACTGTATGCTATTTTCTCGAGAGAAGCCACTAGTGAAATCTATGGCCCCCGGGTCTATTTCCTCATCATATATTTTCAGATCTACATTGCTATTTGCCTTTTTATTTATTTGCATCTTTTATTTTCAGATCTATATTATCAAAAACCCAAAAATACCTCGCTGAATTTTATTTGCCGTTATTCTATTTGCATCTACCAAATTATATCTTTACCAATCTTTTACCCGGGAGGGATTGACAACCCCTCTTACGCGTCAGGTTGCAAGTATTTATTCTTTGTGTGCAGGTACCGTTTACATAGTGTTGCTTGGTTCTCCTACTGGTTCGATAACCTTGGTTTCATCACTGAGGGAAATACCTACCCTAGCTGTGCTGCATCATCCCTTCCTCTTCGGGGAAAAAACTAACGCGGACACTTCTACCACAGATCCGAAGGCAAAATCTTTGCTGCCAAGAATGGGTCCTTTCTAGATAAGGAGTTTCTCTCAAAAAAAGTGAGTGGAAGGAAACTAGAACTTGATGAGGTAATTGTACCTTCTCTTGAATTGGAAAGTAACATATCACAGAAAACCATTACCGTGATGCCTACACCAACTAGAGAGGAAGCAAATGTTGATGATCATGAAACTTCAGATCAAGTTACTATTGAACATCGTAGGTCGACCAGAACACTTTCCGCACCAGAGTGGTACGGTAATCCTGTCCTGGAAGTCATGTTGTTAGACCATGGCGAACCTACAAACTATGAAAAGCTATGATGAGCCCAGATTCCGATACATGGCTTGAGGCCACGAAATCTAAGATAGGATCCATGTATGAGAACAAAGTGTGGACTTTGGTGGACTTGCCCGATGATCGGCAAGCCATTGAGAATAAATGGATCTTCAAGAAGAAGACAAACGCTGATGGTAATGTCATTGTCTACAAAGCTCAAATTGTCGCGAAAGGTTTTTGACAAGTTCAAGGAGTTGACTACGATGAGACTTTCTCACCCGTAGCGATGCTTAAGTCTGTCCGAATCATGTTAGCAATTGCCGCATTTTATGATTATGAAATCTGGCAAATGGACGCCAAAACTGCATTCCTTAATGGATTTCTTAAAGAAGAGTTGTATATGATGCAACCAAAAGGTTTTGTCGATCCTAAAGGTGCTGACAAAGTGTGCAAGCTCCAGCGATCCATCTATGGACTGGTGCAAGCATCTTGGAGTTGGAATATACGCTTTGATGAGGTGATCAAAGCATATGGTTCTATACAAACTTACGGTGAAGCCTGTATTTACAAGAAAGTGAGTGGGAGCTCTGTAGCATTTCTGATATTATTTGTGGATGACACATTGTTGATTGGAAATGATATAGAATTTCTGGATAGCATAAAAGGATACTTGAATAAGAATTTTTCAATGAAAGACCTCGGTGAAGCTGCTTACATATTGGGCATCAAGATCTATAGAGATAGATCAAGACGCTTGATAAGACTTTCAATGAGTACATACCTTGACAAGATTTTGAAGGAGTTCAAAATGGATCAGTCAAAGAAAGGGTTCTTGCCTGTGTTGCAAGGTGTGAAGTTGAGTAAGACTCAAAACTCGACCACGACAGAAGATAGAGAGAGAATGAAAGTCATTCCCTATGCCTCAGCCATAGGTTCTATAAAGTATGCTATGCTGTGTACCAGACCTGTTGTGTGCCTTGCCATGAGTTTGGCAAGGGGGTACAGTAGTGATCCAGAAGTGTATCACTGGACAATGGTCAAAATTATCCTTAGGTGCCTTAAAGAGGACTAAGGAAATGTTTCTCGGTTATGGAGGTGATAAAGAGTTCGTCGTAAAGGGTTACACTGAGTCTCAATCTGGATACCTATTGAACGTGGGAGCAATTAGCTAGAGTAGCTCCATGCAGAGCATTGTAGACATAGAAATTTGCAACATACATACGGATCTGAATGTTGCAGAACCGTTAACTAAAAACCTCTCTCACAAGCAAAACGTGATCACACCTTAGTACTCTTTCGGTATTAATCACATGGCGATGTGAACTAGATTGTTGACTCTAGTAAAACTCTTGGGTGTTAGTCACATGGCGATGTGAATTGTGGGTGTTAATCACATGGCGATGTGAGCTAGATTATTGACTCTAGTGCAAGTGGGAGACTGATGGAAATATGCCCTAGAGGCAATAATAAAATAGTTATTATTATATTTCCTTAATCATGATAAAGGTTTATTAGTCATGCTAGAATTGTATTGACCAGAAACTTAAATACATGTGTGGATACACAAACAAATACCGTGTCCCTAGTGAGCCTCTACTATACTAGCTCTTTGATCAAAAGATGGTTAAGGTTTCCTAACCATAGACGTGAGTTTTCATTTGATAATGGGATCACATCATTAGGAGAATGATGTGATGGACAAGACCCATGCGTTAGCTTAGCATATGATCATTTAGTTTATTGCTACTGCTTTGCTGAATGTCAAATACATGTTCCTTCGACCATGAGATCATGCAACTCCCGGATACCGAAGGAATACCTTGTGTGCTATCAAACGTCACAGCGTAACTGGGTGATCATAAAGATGCTCTACAGGTATCTCTGAAGGTGTCTGTTGAGTTGGCATGGATCAAGATTGGGATTTGTCACTCCGAATATCGGAGAGGTATCTCTGGGCCCTCTCGGTAATACACATCATAATAAGCTTGCAAGCAAAATGACTAAGGAGTTAGTTACGAGATGATGTATTACGGAACGAGTAAAGAGACTTGCCGGTAATGAGATTGAACTAGGTATGGAGATACCGACGATCGAATCTTGGGCAAGTAACATACCGACAGACAAAGGGAATTACGTATGTTGTCATAAAGGTTCGACCGATAAAAACCTTCGTAGAATATGCAGGAACCAATATGGGCATCCAGGTCCCGCTATTGGTAATTGACCGGAGAGGCGTTTCGGTCATGTCTACATCATTCTCGAACCCGTAGGGTCTGCATGCTTAACGTTCGTTGACGATATAGTATTATATGAGTTATGTGAATTGGTGACCGAATGTTGTTTGGAGTCCATGATGAGATCACGGACATGTCGAGGAGCTCCGGAATGGTCCGCACGTAAAGATTGATATATAAGAGATACTATTTGGTCACCAAAAAGGTTTCGGAATGTACCGGGTAATCATCGGATCACCGGAAAGGGTTCCGGGAGGCCACGGGAGCATATTGGGCCAAACGGGCCAACGAGGGAGAGCACACCAGCCCACATAGGGCTGATGCGCCCCACCTCATGGCAGGCAGCCCTAGGGAAGGAAGGGAGAGGGCTAGCCCCTGAAGGAAATATGCCCTAGAGGCAATAATAAAGTTGTTATTTTATATTTCCTTATATCATGATAAATGTTTATTATTCATGCTAGAATTGTATTAACCGAAAACTTGATACATGTGTGGATACATAGACAAAACACCGTGTCCCTAGTAAGCCTCTACTAGACTAGCTCGTTAATCAAAGATGGTTAAGTTTCCTAACCATGGACATGAGTTCTCATTTGATAACGGGATCACATCATTAGGAGAATGATGTGATGGACAAGACCCATCCGTTAGCTTAGCATAATGATCGTTCAGTTTTATTGCTACTGCTTTCTTCATGTCAAATACATATTCCTTCGACTATGAGATTATGCAACTCCCGGATACCGGAGGAATGCCTTGTGTGCTATCAAACGTCACAACGTAACTAGTTGATTATAAAGATGCTCTACAGGTATCTCCGAAGGTGTCTGTTGGGTTGGCATAGATCGAGATTAGGATTTGTCACTCCGAGTATCAGAGAGGTATCTCTGGGCCCTCTCGGTAATACACATCATAATAAGCCTTGCAAGCAATGTGACTAATGAGTTAGTTGCGGGATGATGTATTACGGAACGAGTAAAGAGACTTGCCAGTAACGAGATTGAACTAGGTATGAAGATACCGACGATCGAATTTCGGGCAAGTAATATACCGATGGACAAAGGGAATAATGTATGTTGTCATAACGGTTCGACCGATAAATATCTTCGTAGAATATGTGGGAGCCAATATGAGCATCCAGGTTCCGCTATTGGTTATTGACCGAAGAGGTGTCTCGGTCATGTCTAGATAGTTCTCGAACCCGTAGGGTTCGCACGCTTCACGTTCGATGACGATAATGTATTATATGAGTTATGTGATTTGGTGACCAAATGTTGTTCGGAGTCCCGGATGAGATCACGGACATGACGAGGAGTCTCGGAATGGTCGAGAGGTAAAGATTTATATATGGGAAGTCATATTTTGGGTTCCGAAAAAAAGTGCAGTTTTTTCGGTATTGTACCGGGAAGCTTCCAGAAGGTTCCGGAGGATTCCGGAGGGGTCCGGAAGTCCATAAGTGGGTCCACCACGTCCCAAGGGCTGGCATGGGCTAAGGGAAGGCGCCCTGGCCTTATTGGGCTAAGCGCACTAAGTCCTCAAAAGCCCATGTGGCTAGGGAAGGCAAAAAGGGAAGGAGTCCTAGTAGGAATAGGATTGGACTTGGAGTCCAAGTCCATGTGTGTACTATTCATGGTTACTGTTCATGTGGTACTATTCCTTCTACTCCAAGCCCCTACACATATATAAATAGAGGAGAGGGGGCGCCCCAAAAGGACACAACAACATCTGTTAGCCGTGTGCGGCGCCCCCCTCCACAGATTACACCCTCGGTCATATTCTCGTGGTGCTTAGGCGAAGCCCTGCGCGGATCACTTCACCATCACCGTCACCACGCCGTCGTGCTGACGGAACTCATCTACTCCCTCGACACTTTGCTGGATCAAGAGTTCGAGGGACGTCATCGAGTTGAACGTGTGCAGAACTCGGAGGTGCCGTACGTTCGGTGCTTGATCGGTCGGAACGAGAAGAAGTTCGACTACATCAACCATGTTGTCAAACACTTCCATTTTCGGTCTACGAGGGTACGTAGACACACTCTCCCCTTCTCGTTGCTATGCATCTCCTAGATAGATCTTGCATGAGCGTAGGATTTTTTTTTGAAATTGCACGTTCTCCAACAGTGGTATCAGAGCCAGGTTTATGCGTAGATGATATGCACGAGTTGTAGGATAACACAGCAGAAAACAAAAAATTTCGACCTACGCACGAGCCCAGGACCACTATGGAGACTGCATAAAAGGTTTGATCATTTACGTTACCGACTCGTAGCGCAGCGGAAGTAGAGTCGATGACGATCGTCGGTGCAGATCCCCGCAGCTAGGATTTACAACCTCCCAACCGCGAGGATGTATACCCTCATCCGCCACCCGGACAGCCCTCCGGGAGGCGGTCGGACAGTCCCCCGGACGGTGTCGCGGACAGCCCTTCGGGAGGACTCACAGAACTCGGACCGTCACTTGGACAGCCCTTCGGGAGGCACTCACGAACAGCCCCACGGGCACTAAGATCGAAAACATGACCTCTCTACAGAGTTGCACACATACGGTGTCATCTATCCGGTAGGGCTTCGCCGTCCAGAACTAGTTCCCACCGGAACCCAGACAGCCTTTCAGCACTACGAAACTATTTCGTGGGAGGGAGAGAGAATGCCAGATCATGCATGGCTTGTGTGAGAGAGTTGGAGTGGGGATGGAGAGCTCCTCTCCACCCCCTTATATAGTGGTGGAAGGGGTGAGGGGGGCGGGGCTGAAAATTCAGCCCACAAAACATGCACCCACCAAACAAGAAAAACATGTTCCCACCAAACATGGAGAAAACATGTTCCCTTGTCCATGGTGTTCCCCCATGGGGCCCCACCTTCCTCCCAACACTCTCCACCATTTGTGGGGGCTGCCCCCCACCATTGGGGCTCCCCAACACTTTGTCCAGCCACAAGGGGGCTGTCCCCTCAAGGGGGGCGCCCCCAAAACAGCCCAAAAACAGCCCCCACGATCCGTGGGATCTTGTCCCCTCACACTGGGACAAGATGTTTTCCGCGACTATTACTTCTGAAAAATTCCGGAAGGTACCAGAACATTTCCGACACCCTCTAAAATTATCTGGACGCGCTCTGGAACATTTCCAGTATGGTGGTTTAATTTAAAACCATCTTTGTTTACCTGGTAAACAACTCCGGCAGCTCCGAAACTTTTTTCGGTTTTATCTCCGGAAAAATTCCAGAAATTACCAGACCAATCTGGCAACCTCCAAAACATTCCCGGTGCTTGCTGAAACCTTTTTGGATCAATGGTTTTATCCGAAACAACTTTTTAGTTTTACCGAAACTTTTTCGGTGTTCTCTCCGGAACTTTTCCGTTGTCTCTGAAACTTTTCCAGTGACTTTCTCTCGGACTCCTTGTCTAGCATTCAGCAGATAGATGATCCTTAAGCGTGTGACCCTATAGGTTCGGTGAAGCATAGACATGACTGGAACACTTTCCGATTAATGATCAACATCGGAGCCGTGGACACCCATATTGACCCCTATACCCACACGAATGAATATTCGAGTGAACCTCCAGTTGCCGTGTGCTATTCCTGTTGCTTCGCGATATGTTACAAATACCTGAGGTGAGACATGTTGGCATTCCCGTGGATCAACAACTTGTCCACTATGCTAGTTACCTCATTACCGGTATTGTTCTCTTTTCTCGTTCCCGTGTTCTGGCATCCCTGTGATCAAATCACATTATGTCTGGCCAGACGATGATGGATACCGTAACACCGAGAGGGCCCAGAGATATCTCTCCATCGCCGGAGGAGCAAATCCCAATCTTGAGCTATCAAGTTACTTGACACACTTTTCCATGAACCCGTAAGCCGCCGTAATAGCCACCCATTTACGGATGACGTTTAACAAACCCCAAAGTTCATGAAGCAAGTATGAAGAAACTCGACACTCTCATGGTCTAAGGAATTATGCAAACATTAACCATCTCTGTGTTATTAACCATTAACTTGTGACGAGTGAATCTCATAGCATCACATCAATTCGGGTCGATTCAACACAAATGTTCTTCTAACATTGTGCCCTCAAAGTTGCTGGCATAGACATGCCCATGATCAGGAAAACAGAACCATCATGCAACACTTGAGCCAGTCATAGAGGCTTGACTAGGAATACATTTTACCGTTTATTATCCCACACGTGCACATGAGTTTCCCTCCAAGCCTCATTTTATTTGCAAACTCGAGAATCATTGCAGTTATAGCATGGAACATAAACCTAATTATGAACAGGGAGATAATCAATAACATTTATTATTGCCTCTAGGGCATATCTCCTACACGAGTAGAACACAAAGAGTTGTGGGCGATAATAGTCATACTGCTTACCACCAACGTCTTACTTTGATTCGGCGGTATTGTTGGATGAAGCGGCCCGGACCGACATTACATGACCGCGTTCATGAGACTGGTTCTACCGACGTGCTTTGCACAAAGGTGGCTGGCGGGTGTCTGTTTCTCCAACTTTAGTTGAATCGAGTTTGACTACGGCCGGTCCTTGTTGAAGGTTAAAACAGCACACTTGACGAAAAATCATTGTGGTTTTGATGCGTAGGTAAGAACGGTTCTTGCTAGAAGCCCGTAGCAGCCACGTAAAACTTGCAACAACAAATTAGAGGACGTCTAACTTGTTTTTGCAGGGCATGCTGTGATGTGATATGGTCAAGACATGATGTGATATACGTTATTGTATGAGATGATCATGTTTTGTAAAAGTTATCGGCAACTGGCATGAGCCTTATGGTTGTCGCTTTATTGTATGAAATGCAATCACCATGTAATTGCTTTACTTTATCACTATGCGGTAGCGATAGTCATAGAAGCAATAGTTGGCGAGATGACAACGACGCTACGATGGAGATCAAGGTGTCAAGCCGGTGACGATGGAGATCATGACGGTGCTTTGGTGATGGAGATCAAAGGCACAAGATGATGATGGCCATATCATGTCACATATTTTGATTGCATGTGATGTTTATATTTTATGCATCTTATTTTGCTTAGTACGGCGGTAGCATTATAAGATGATCCCTCACTAAATTTCAAGGTATAAGTGTCCTCCCTGAGTATGCACCGTTGCGACAGTTCGTCGTGCCGAGACACCACGTGATGATCGGGTGTGATAAGCTCTACGTTCACATACAACGGGTGCAAGCCAGTTTTGCACGTGCAGAATACTCGGGTTAAACTTGACGAGCCTAGCATATGCAGATATGGCCTCGGAACACTGAGACCGAAAGGTCGAATGTGAATCATATAGTAGATATGATCAACATAGAGATGTTCACCATTGAAAACTACTCTATCTCACGTGATGATCGAACATGGTTTAGTTGATATGAATCACATGATCATTTAGATGACTAGAGGGATGTCTATCTAAGTGGGAGTTCTTAAGTAATATGATTAATTGAACTTTAATTTATCACGAACTTAGTCCTGGTAGTATTTGCAAATTATGTTGTAGATCAATAGCTCGCGTATAGCTCCCCTGTTTTATTTTTGATATGTTCCTAGACAAAACTAAGTTGAAAGATGATAGTAGCAATGATGCGGACTGGTTCCGTGATATGAGGATTATCCTCATTGCTGCACAGAAGAATTATATCCTTGATGCACCACTAGGTGACAGACCTATTGCAGGAGCAGATGCAAACGTTATGAACGTTTAGCAAGCTCGATATGATGACTACTTGATAGTTTAGTGCGCCATGATTTACGGCTTAGAACCGGGACTTCAAAAACGTTTTGAACGCCACGGAGCATATGAGATGTTCCAAGAGCTGAAATCGGTATTTCAGACTCATGCCCGTGTCGAGAGGTATGAGACCTCTGACAAGTACTTTGCCTACAAGATGGAGGAGAATAGCTCAACTAGTGAGCATATGCTCAGAATGTTTGGGTACTACAATCGCTTGAATCAAGTGGGAGTTAATCTTCCAGATATAATAGTGATTGACAGAGTTCTCTAGTCACTATCACCAAGTTACTAGAACTTCGTGATGAACTATAATATGCAAGGGATGACGAAAACGATTCCCAAGATCTTTGCGATGCTGAAATCGGTGAAGGTAGAAATCAAGAAATAGCATCAAGTGTTGATGGTTGACAAGACCACTAGTTTCAAGAAAAAGGGCGAGGGAAAGAAAGGGAACTTCATGAAGAATGGCAAACAGGTTGTCACTCCCGTGAAGAAGCCCAAAGATGGACCTAAGCCTGAAACTGAGTTCTTCTACTGCAAGGGAAATGGTCACTGGAAGCGGAATTGCCCCAAATACTTGGCGGATAAGAAGGATGGCAAAGTGAACAAAGGTATATTTGATATACATGTTATTGATGTGTATTTTACTAGTGTTCATAGTAGCCCCTGGGTATTTGATACCGGTTCAGTTGCTAACATTAGTAACTCGAAACAGGAGTTGCAAAATGAACAAAGACTAGTTAATGACGAGGTGACGATGTGTGTTGGAAGTGATTCCAAGGTTGATAAGATCACCATCGCACACTCCCTCTACCTTCGGGATTAGTGTTGGACCTAAATAAATGTTATTTGGTGTTTGCGTTGAGCATGAATATTATTGGATCATGTTTATTGTGATACAGTTATTCATTTAAGTCAGAGAATAATTGTTGTTCTGTTTAAATGAATAAAACCTTCTATGGTCATACACTCAATATAAATGGTTTATTGAATCTCGATCGTAGTGATACACATATTCATAATATTGATGCCAAAAGATGCAAAGTTGATAATGATAATGCAACATATTTGTGGCACTGCCGTTTAGGTCATATTGGTGTAAAGCGCATGAAGAAACTCCATTTGGATGGACTTTTGGAATCACTTGATTATGAATCATTTGATGCTTGCGAACCATGGCTCATGGGCAAGATGACTAAGACTCAATTCTCCAGAACAATGGAGCGAGCTAATGACTTATTGGAAATAATACATACCGATGTATGCGGTCCGATGAGTGTTGAGGCTCACGGCGGGTATCTTTATTTTCTGACCTTCACAGATGATTTGAGCAGATATGGGTATATCTACTTGATGAAACATAAGTCTGAAACATTTGAAAAGTTCAAAGAATTTCAGAGTGAAGTAGAAAATCATCGTAACAAGAAAATAAAGTTTCTACGATCTGATCACGGAGGCAAATATTTGAGTTACGAGTTTGGCCTTCATTTAAAAACAATGTGGAATAGTTTCGCAACTCACGCCACCTGGAACACCACAGTGTAATGGTGTGTCCAAATGTCGTAACCGTACTTTATTAGATATGGTACGATCTATGATGTCTCTTACCGATTTACCACTATCGTTTTGGGGTTATGCATTAGAGACAGCTGCATTCACATTAAACAGGGCACAATCTAAATCCGTTGAGATGACACCGTATGAACTGTGGTTTGGCAAGAAACCTAAGCTGTCATTTCTTAAAGTTTGGGGTTGCGATGCTTATGTGAAAAAACTTCAGCCTGATAAGCTCGAACCCAAATCGGAGAAGTGCGTCTTCATAGGATACCCAAAAGAAACTGTTGGGTACACCTTCTATCACAGATCCGAAGGCAAGATCTTTGTTGCTAAGAATGGATCCTTTCTAGAGAAGGGGTTTCTCTCGAAAGAAGTGAGTGGGAGGAAAGTAGAACTTGATGAGGTAATTGTACCTTCTCTCGAATTGGAAAGTAGTTCATCAGAGAAAACCGTTCCAGTGATGCCTACACCAACTAGAGAGGAAGCTAATGATGATGATCATGAAACTTCGGATCAAGTTACTACAGAACCTCGTAGGTCAACTAGAACACGATCCGCACCAGAGTGGTACGGGAATCTTGTACTGGAAGTCATGTTACTAGACCAAGGTGAACCTGCAAACTATGAAGAAGCTATGATGAGCCCAGATTCCGACAGATGGCTTGAGGCCATGAAATCTGAGATAGGATCCATGTATGAGAACAAAGTGTGGACTTTGGTGGACTTGCCCAATGATCGGCGAGCCATAGAGAATAAATGGATCTTTAAGAGGAAGACGGACGCTGATGGTAGTGTTACTATCTAGAAAGCTCGAATTGTCGCAAAAGGTTTTCGACAAGTTCAAGGTGTTGACTATGATGAGATTTTCTCACTCGTAGCAATGCTTAAGTCTGTCCGAATCATGTTAGCAATTGCCGCATTTTATGAAATCTGGCAAATGGATGTCAAAACTTCATTCCTTAATGGATTTCTTAAAGAGATGTATATGATGCAACCAGAAGGTTTTGTCAATCCTAAAGGTGCTAACAAAGTGTGCAAGCTCCAGCGATCCATCTATGGACTGGTGCAAGCATCTCGGAGTTGGAATATACGCTTTGATGAGTTGATCAAAGCATATGGTTTTATACAGACTTATGATGAAGCCTGTATTTACAAGAAAGTGAGTGGGAGCTCTGTAGCATTTCTGATATTATATGTGGATGACATATTGCTGATTGGAAATGATATAGAATTTCTGGATAGCATAAAAGGATACTTGAATAAGAGTTTTTCAATAAAAGACCTCGGTGAAGCTGCTTACATATTGAGCATCTAGATCTATAGGGATAGATCGAGACGCTTAATAGGACTTTCACAAAGCACATACCTTGACAAAGATTTTGAAGAAGTTCAAAATGGATCAGTCAAAGAAAGGGTTCTTACCTATGTTACAAGGTGTGAAGTTGAGTAAGACTCAAAGCCCGACCACGGCAGAAGATAGAGAGAGAATGAAAGTCATTCCCTATGCCTCAGCCATAGGTTCTATAAAGTATGCCATGCTGTGTACCAAACCTGTTGTGTACCTTGCCATGAGTTTGGCAAAGGGAAACAATAGTGATCCAGGAGTAGATCACTAGACAGCGGTCAAAATTATCCTTAGAGGACTAAGGAAATATTTCTCGGTTATGGAGGTGATAAAGAGTTCGTCGTAAAAAGTTACGTCGATGCAAGCTTTTACACCGATCCAGATGACTCTAAGTCTCAATCTAGATACATATTGAAAGTGGGAGCAATTAGCTAGAGTAGCTCCATACAGAGCATTGTAGACATAGAAATTTGCGAAATACATACGGATCTGAATGTGGCAGACCCGTTGACTAAACTTCTCTCAAAAGCAAAACATGATCACACCTTAGTACTCTTTGGGTGTTAATCACATGGCGATGTGAACTAGATTATTGACTCTAGTAAACCCTTTGGGTGTTGGTCACATGGCGATGTGAATGATTGGTGTTAATCACATGGCGATGTGAACTAGATTATTGACTCTAGTAAACCCTTTGGGTGTTGATCACATGGCGATGTGAACTAGATTATTGACTCTAGTGCAAGTGGGAGACTGAAGGAAATATGCCCTAGAGGCAATAATAAAGTTGTTATTTTATATTTCCTTATATCATGATAAATGTTTATTATTCATGCTAGAATTGTATTAACCGGAAACTTGATACATGTGTGGATACATAGACAAAACACCGTGTCCCTAGTAAGCCTCTACTAGACTAGCTCGTTAATCAAAGATGGTTAAGTTTCCTAACCATGGACATGAGTTGTCATTTGATAACGGGATCACATCATTAGGAGAATGATGTGATGGACAAGACCCATCCGTTTGCTTGGCATAATGATCATTCAGTTTTATTGCTACTGCTTTCTTCATGTCAAATACATATTCCTTCGACTATGAGATTATGCAACTCCCGGATTCCGGAGGAATGCCTTGTGTGCTATCAAAGTCACAACGTAACTAGGTGATTATAAAGATGCTCTACAGGTATCTCCGAAGGTGTCTATTGGGTTGGCATAGATCGAGATTAGGATTTGTCACTCCGAGTATCGGAGAGGTATCTCTGGGCCCTCTCGGTAATACACATCATAATAAGCCTTGCAAGCAATGTGACTAATGAGTTAGTTGCGGGATGATGTATTACGGAACGAGTAAAGAGACTTGCCAGTAATGAGATTGAACTAGGTATGAAGATACCGACGATCGAATCTCGGGCAAGTAACATACCAATGGACAAAGGGAATAACGTTTGTTGTCATAACGGTTCGACCGATAAAGATCTTCGTAGAATATGTGGGAGCCAATATGAGCATCCAGGTTCCGCTATTGGTTATTGACCGGAGAGGTGTCTCGGTCATGTCTACATAGTTCTCGAACCCGTAGGGTCCGCACGCTTAACGTTCGATGACGATATTGTATTATATGAGTTATGTGATTTGGTGACCGAATGTTGTTCGGAGTCCCGGATGAGATCACGGACATGACGAGGAGTCTCGGAATGGTCGAGAGGTAAATATTTATATATGGGAAGTCATATTTTGGGTTTCGAAAAAAAGTGCAGTTTTTTCGGTATTGTACCGGGAAGCTTCCAGAAGGTTTCGGAGGATTCCGCAGGGGTCCGGAAGTCCACAAGTGGGTCCACCACGTCCCAAGGGCTGGCATGGGCTAAGGGGAGGCGCCCTGGCCTTATTGGGCTAGGCGCACTAAGTCCTCAAAAGCCCATGTGGCTAGGGAAGGCAAAAAGGGAAGGAGTCCTAGTAGGAATAGGATTGGACTTGGAGTCCAAGTCCACGTGTGTACTATTCATGGTTACTGCTCACGTGGTACTATTCCTTCTACTCCAAGCCCCTACGCATATATAAATAGAGGAGAGGGGGCGCTCCAAAAGGACACAACAACATCTGTTAGCCGTGTGCGGCGCCCCCCTCCACAGATTACACCCTCGGTCATATTCTCGCGGTGCTTAGGCGAAGCCCTGCGCGGATCACTTCACCATCACCGTCATCACGCCGTCGTGCTGACGGAACTCATCTACTCCCTCGACACTTTGCTGGATCAAGAGTTCGAGGGACGTCATCGAGCTGAACGTGTGCAGAACTCGGAGGTGCCGTACGTTCGGTGCTTGATCGGTCGGAACGAGAAGAAGTTCGACTACATCAACCGTGTTGTCAAACGCTTCCACTTTCGGTCTACGAGGGTACGTAGACACACTCTCCCCTTCTCGTTGCTATGCATCTCCTAGATAGATCTTGCATGAGCGTAGGATTTTTTTTGAAATTGCACTTTCCCCAACAGCCCCCTCTTTCCTTCTCTTCCACATGCAGGGAAAGGAAAAAGGGGGGCGCCTCCCCTCCTGCCTTTCTCCCCAAGCGCCAGGAAGGAAAGGGGAGGGCACGGCCAGGGCAGGTGCCAGGGCTGGCCGCCGGCCCCTTTTGGGGCACCCTAGGGCTGCCTCCTCCTCCCCTCCACCTATATATATGAGATGAGGGAGAGGGACAACAGACACCACGACAATCTCTGTACAGTTTCGTCCCTCGGTCACATTTTCGGAGTGCTTAGGTGAAGCCCTGCGGAGATAGCATCACCATCACCGTCACCACGCCGTCTTGCTGCCGGAACTCATCCACTTCTTCGCCCATCTTGCTGGATCAAGAAGGCGAGGACGTTACCGAGCTGAACGTGTGCTGAACGCGGAGGTGCCGTACGTTCGGTACTTGATCGGTTGAATCGCGAAGAAGTTCGACTACATCAACCACGTTACTAAACGCTTCCGCTTACGGTCTACGAGGGTACGTAGACACACTCTCCCCTCTCGTTTCTATGCATCTCCATGGGTAGATCTTGCGTGTGCGTAGATTTTTTTTTGTTTTCCATGCAACGTTTCCCAACAGTTGGGAGGGGGCGTCTAGATCTAGATACAAAGATATGTGAGATGGTCTATCTAGGTACATTAGAGGGTAGGGAGATATGAAAGATAACCAAGAAGGTGGGGAGAGACTCCAGTCATGGCAAAAAGCTCTTGGGCACAAGCTCTATGCTAGTTGTGGCAGACTCACGAGCCAGAAGTAAACTTGCCATTGGGCTTTGTACCAAATGTACCGGTGGCGTGCATGGATACGAGCCCGCCACTAGTATGTGATATACTAGTGACGAGTAGCTATGTGTGCCCACCACTAGAAGGCTCGTGCATATGACATACCAGTGACGAGCGCATTTATGTGCATGCCACTAGTAATTCTAGAGTTACCAGTGATGGTTGAATAATTGTGCCCACCACTTGTAAGGATTTACCAATGACGGGTGGTTGTTCGTGCCCAACAATGGTAAATTTCCAGTTACCAGTGATGATCATTTCATACACCCATCACTAGTTAGTTAGCTGCTATAATCCTTTCTAGGGTAGTAGGTGGTCAAAGTTGGGGATTTGGAGCTGGTGTAGAGGAGAGGGAGATGGAAGGGAGGTGGGGAAGGCTCGGGACAAAAGGTAAGGCGGGCAATGAGAAGCTCGAGTGGCAGCATGACATGGCTCTGAGATGATGCATGGCCACATGCAGGAGCTCTGGCGACAACACAAGGACGAAAAGGTCATGTCCGGTGTTGGGGATGGTGGCGGAGGTCTAGCCATGAGCGGCGGGTAGACGGGCAGTGACGGAGGGGTGTTGTCTTCTTGTAATGGAGGTGAGACAAAACTACGAGCGAACGCTCTCCCCTCCCCTCCCGTGTCGCTCTCGCGAGCGACCGGGGGGAACCCTAAGTGGCTTGGCTCCGTCCCTCCCTCCTCTACCCTCCCCCCTCGCCGCCGCCTAGTGACGCCACCGGGCGAAGCCCGGCCGGCGGTGGCGGCGGCGGCGGGGCCTCTTCTTCCCCTCCGCTCATGCTCCACGGCTGACGCGAGACGGCCAGTCGAGCGGTGGCGCGGGGCTGTGGCGGGGCCCCGTGGCGCGGTGGCGCGCGCTCTGTTCGGCGGCGGGGGAACCAGATGGTGGCGCGCCGGCGAGTAGGGCGGGGGTCTGCGGTGCGGCGGCCGCGGGTGGATCGACTTCGGGCGGAGGCGTGCTGCCGCGAATCCGGCCAGATCCGCCCGGATCTGGCTTCTTGTTGGCGGCGGACGGCGCGAGGTGGTGGCAGGGGTCCGTCGGGGCCTCTGCGTTGGGTGGTCTACAGCGGCGCTGCTGCAACCATGGTGGTTATCCGGTCTGCTCGTGGCAACGGTGGGTCTCTCCCGCGGCGGTTCGTCTGTGCCGGGCTCGAGGTCGGCAACACAGAAGTCCTGGAGAGGGTCAAGGTCGGTAGCCAGGACGGCTGGAGCTAGGAGCAGCATGGCAAACAGGCGAGCCGCTAGGGTTTTGGAGTACCCCATTGCTTGCTATGCAAAGCTTAGCTAGGAGTGATCAGCTAGAAATTGTTGATGGAGAGTGTCTAAGACACTGGTTGTTGCTGCTGCTAAGCTGTGGTGGATGACAGGATGAGTGAGTGGTGAGGCATATGGAGTCCTTTATATGCCTTTTTCACTATTTTGACCCTTTCAGAAAACTTTCGCACGAAATGAACTCCGCATCAAACTATTTCACGATCTGACCCTTTTGGTAACTCCACAAGCCGTGGCGTTTCTTCTCTATTTGGAAACGCCGAACTAGCCACCGTTGCTCCACTTCATAAATAAATGGCAATATGAACAAGCTAGTTGAAACGCCAACACCCTTGGCGTTCCATGCTTGGGCAGCAGCGCCCAGCCACCCTTGGCGTTTCCAGCAACGCGACGTATTTTGGCGTTTCCGCCTTGCCACGTAGCGTCTCGACCAGGCCAGCAACGCTGGCTAGCTCGGCGTTTCCAAATAGAGAAGAAACGCCACGGCTTGTGGCGTTACCAAAAGGGTCAGATTGTGAAATAGTTTTGTGTGAAGTTCATTTTGTGCGAAAGTTTTCTGAAAGGGTCGAAATAGTGAAAAGAGCCTCCTTTATATAGGGGATTGATGCACGCAATGGATGCATGGAGCTAATTAAGCTATGCATGTGCATGTCGTTGCATGCATGTGTAAATGGACACACGAGGCAAGGCAGAGAGTTTATTAAAGATATATTACTTGCGTGGCATCAGCTAGCTTGTGATGAAAATGGAGACGGGGGCAAGGTGAGAGAGTCAAGGCCACTGCCGGCTGCTAAGGAAATGGGACCAACGAAAAGAGACAACGAGGAGGTGTATCTCAATGGAATATTGCTCTTGGAAACGGGTTCATAATATTCGTGCACACCTCTACGCGTCAATCATATGAAGTTCATGGCCGTGCTGATGGTGAAATGCCAGGGTCTTCATTCAATAGCGAAACAGAGGAGATGTAAAACGAATAAGCTAGCCTAATTAGATGCACTGGAAATCATAATGTGCTTGCTTGTCTGCTCTCACCTTGGCATTCCTCATCAAACAAGTGAACACAGTGCATGCGAGGATTTAGGCGAGTACGTACGTAGCCGTGGCCGTTTCGTTCTTCGTTGAGCTTGGGCGAGTGCGACGTGTGTTGGTCTCGCCGAAGCAACGTGCAAGCTATTCTCGATCCGCCGGTTTATCTCTAGTTGTGTACTCGCCGAAGAGACATCTGCTAACGTTTAGCGTATAGCATGATCGATCGTCAGAAATGGGAAGCTTCTGGGCTCTGGCCGCGGTGTACCTACCCTGAACTGAACCTGGCTCCGGTCTCTCTCAAATAGTTCTCTTCTTGTTTTGTTTCTCTTCTCGATCGATGACTTGCTGCCAAAAATAGCACATTGGCATAGAGAAGGGATTCTCATTGGCTACGACTGATCGATCAGTGAATAAAGTGCAGATATTGGGCCCTGCCTGTCTCCTTGCAGTTTAAATATTCGATTGGCCAATAAGATATGGCGCCAGCGAAACAACGAAAACACGATTGGCCGTGGCAATCAACGGGGGGCTCTGTTGCGAGTCAGACTTTCTGACCCCGATCCATCCCTGTCTCCAGTATCCGGAGCAAATGGCACCGCAGATCCTTCAACTTGTCTTGCATGTAATACTTTGGTCCTAAAACTTGCAAAAATAAATTATTTGATCCTAAAACTTGTCTCAGATGTGCACATTTGGTCCTGGCCAATCAGCAACCGTCAAGTGGAGCCAGCTGAGACGAGCTGGTCAGCGCCGCACCTTTTGCATTTAGCCCCCTACCGTTTATCGGAATTAACACGCAGGACACCTCATGGCGCCGATGCTCGGCAGCGCGGCGAGCTTGGCTGGCACGGTGCCGGAGAGGCGGTTGGGGTCTAGCGCGAGGAACGGCAGCCTGGGCATCTCCGCCATGGACTACGAGATGGTGCTCGCGAGACGGACGTTGGACAGATCGTGTCCTCGGCCAGGGAGCGCTACCACGCCGGCGAACGCATGTCTTCCAACCTCGCCGTCTCCTTCTTCTCCCACCAGGCCTCCCCAGCAATGGCAGCGACAGGGCTCAACGCGTACGCGCGGCCATACAACCGCCGCTCCGCCCGCGCCCACCTCACCCCGCTAAAGCCCCATCCTTCCATGATGCCGGGGTACCACGGCGACGCCGGCTACCCGCCGCCTTCCCCGTTCGCCGCCAACTAACTCCCGCGCCACCTTCCCCGAGCACCACTAACCCGGGCCCCTCCCGCCGCGGCCTTTCTTCCGCGAGCTCGTTGCCGCGCCGCGTTACGACCGTCGTCCGCGTGGGGTCATGTTCGATCCTGAGAAGCTGTACGCGCAGGCGATGCACAGCTTCAACTACAAGCACAAGGGGCGAGCGGCCGCGGCCGGGAAGGGCAAGGGAGGACCCGTGACTCGCCCTCTGTTGCCGGCGGCACCGCCGTGCGGGCAGCGGCAGGAGCAAGGTGTACGTGCCGGCCGCGCGCGCCGGAGGGCGGGAGAGGTCGCCGTCGCCGGCACTGACGAGGCGGAGGGCGTGGCCGGTGCCCCCGCCGGCCTGGGCCTGGCACGGCCGCGGCCGCACGACCGTCATGATCCGCGACATCCCCAACAAGCTCACGTAAGCGACCAGCTAGCCCAGCCACGCTACGCCTTCTCGGTTCTCCACAGTTATACTGTTCAGTTCGTGCCTGCGTTTTAGCTGATGGATCTTTCGCCTTTTTGGTGTGCGCCGTCGCAGGCGCGCCTCGATGATGAAGCTGCTCGACGACCACTGCGCCCGCGTGAGCAGGCGGCGCGGCCCCGGCGCGGTGGCCGCCGCGTACGATTTCCTCTACCTGCCCATGGATTTCAGGTGATTCATCTCATGCTTGCTCTTCTCTCACGGGTTGACAGGGTGATTTCTCTTGCCTACATTTATGCTTGTGCGGTAGCGGAACAGATTCTTATCAAGTAGTAGCATCAAATGGACGAAGCCAACGTTAATCCTCTAAGTCAGAAAAATAAGAAGCGTAGTTTCACAAAGTTCCTTTTCTTTTGGCGAGAAACAGTTTCACAAAGTACGTACGTACCGACTTGTTTGGTGTGCTTTGGTGTTCTTTATTATTATTAGTCAGATATAATGATCTTTCCGCCTTGCAAAAATAAATATGGGAGAATACCAACCATACTGTATGTGCAAAAACTGCAAACTGTGCAACTACCAACTAAAAATATGTGCAGCCTTTTAGTATATCTGTAAAAACTAGTAGTACTATCTCCAACAGAGCCCCTCGAAGAAGACAAACAACCAAAGCAAGCCAGGGAAACAAACAGCCAATGAAAGCATGCATAACTTTAGTTAGTTTGGTCTTCTAGCTTAAATGAATCTTCCAGCAGTTTAAAAACTCCACGGATCACGATCTTCTTCTGTTTTGCAACGTGCAAATTAAAGCAGGCAGCGTTGCAGCAACAAGGGGTACGCCTTCGTCAACCTCACGACGGCCGACACGGCGCGCGGGCTGCACTACGCCCTGCACGGCCGTGGCTGGAACCGCTCGCTCGGCAGCGGCAAGATCATCAACATCGGCGCCGCGTACATGCAGGTAACGAACGTGCACGCACGCACAAGCCTCCTCCGTGCCGTCGATCCATGCATGCATTCATGCGGTTTGTTCTCTGACACCGTGAGCCGTTGGTCTTTGCAGGGCAGGCAGAGGCCGGTGAGGCACTTCAGCCGCTCCACCTTCGCGTGCCACACCGACGAGTACCTCCCGACCGTCTTCTCGCCGCCACCGACCCGCCCCCGGCCGAGCCTAGGCACCTCGGCCGACGTGTCCCTCCGTGCGTCCCCGCCTTCGAGCCGGTGGCGCCGGCGAGCAGCTGGCATGGGGCGTCGAGGCGAGGCTGTAGCGAGCTAGCTAGCCACTAAAGCAGAGGTGTCCCGCGGGTTAATTCTGATAAACAGCAGGGGGCTAAATCCAAAAAGTGCGGCGCTGACCGACTTGGCCCAGCTGGCTTCACTTGGCTGTGGCTGATTGGCCCAGGACCAAATGTGCACATCTGAGACAAGTTTTAGGATCAAATAATTCATTTTTGCAAGTTTTAGAACCAAAGTATCACATACAAGACAAGTTGAAGGACCTGCGATGTGCTATTACCTCCCGGAGTAACCACCGGTTGCCGCCCCCCGTGCGCACCTGCATGGCCGCATGTCACCGACCCATCGGTCGTCGTCGTCGATCGAGGCCTTCCGCTTCTCACCTTCCCGTGTGAACTCAGCTCAGAAGGAAGAACATTTTCTACCGATTGTTGCTGCGAGCTGTTCCAGCATCCAAAGCCACATTTCCAAGTAAGGAGGTCAATTTTACCCATGGACACGGATATCGATTGGGTATGGGCACATTTCCGTGCCATGGGCAATATCCAAACCCTACCAGATTAATTACGGATAGGGCATGTGTACAATTTTGTGTCCATAAATATATTCAGACCCTATCCAATTATCTTATCGATGGGTCACATATGTTATAAACCAGTTACCGCGACACTTTATGTAAGCTCTGTACCCCCACCCTCATCCATCTTCCAATAACCAATTTCAACTTATGATTGGATGGTTAGAAGGACAATAGTATCCCCAGCCCACCGACGTTCAAGTCCTAGATTTGACATTGGTGGTTGCATTTTTCTTGATTTATTTCAAGCCTTTCGGTGACGTTCCCGTCGATTACGAAGACGTCTGTGGTGACTTCATCAATCAAAAGATGATGTGTCGGCTCAGTCTTTCGGAGGTGCTCATAGGGATAGGATGAGTGTGCGTGTGTTCATATGGATGAGTGGATGTGCGTATGTATAAGCGTATGTGTCTGTACCGTGTAAAAAAAAAACCAATTCCACAACCATAGAAATCTCTCGGCTGCTCGCACCACCATCACACATAAAATTAGCAATTACACCACCACTCGACTTGTACTGATCTGCCTGATTGGTATCCATGGCATGGGAACCCATAGGGTATGTGCATGGGTATGTATATTTACAGGATGGATAGGGTATGGGTATGATTTTACGTTCATTAAAAAATATGGGTATGAGATTATTGTACCCACACTATACTGACCAAAGTTTTACTGCTTCGATGATTTGCTGTGTTTTCGTGCCTCCCTCGGTGAACCATACTGCTAGCTATCTAGCTACTCAGCCCGTGGCAAGTGGTTCTTTTTTGAACTGAAGTGCATTGTTGATTATCGTAGGATTTCCCTCTCCAAATTACAACATTGCAAACTTGCAATGCAATACAGTGAAGACACCCTCTTACTTTGAATCAAAGTTTGACTAGCAAAAAAGAAGTATATTTCGCAAAAGGTATACTATTAGTACGAGTTCGAGAGCACCGGAGAGGAGACCTGATGCCCCACAGCGCCGAGGCACCCTAGGATTGGGGTGCCTGAGAGCTGTGAGCCCCACTAGGCTCCCTCTTCTAGCTTCAGCTGTCTTTTTATGTAAAAACTTCTCTTGCATTATTTGAGGATTTTTCACTTGAAGGGAAAATACCCATTTTTCCTAAATTTTCAAATAGTAAGCTATAGCTCCCTCTTCTACAAGGTCCCGCTAAATGGCACCTATACATAATTTAGTTGTTGTAGTTGGATATAGTGCCATTTAGCGGCGTTATACCACCATTTAGCTTATTTTGAGTTTGATGCTTTTGGCATAGCTCGCTATTTTAAACTTTTTTCCCCTGAAGCGAAAGACACCATAAAACAACAACTAACACTTGGCACGTCATTAATTTTTTTAGTCCAAATAAATCATAAAACTATGCAAATTTAGTTATATTAAAGCATGAAAGCTAATAATCTTATGGGTACATTTAATACATATCAATAGCACAAGCATATTCATCCGTGATGCCGCACAATTATTCATCTCAATTCCAGTGTTATTCATGAACACACATAAATATATGAACAATGTTACTCATATTCATCCTCGACGATGTCACAACACATGCACCTGTGCATGAACCTCCTAAGCACGGCAAGCACGAGTAGTAGATGAGGAGTTCACCGAGGGTGGTGTACGTTGACGAGGCAAAGAAGTGCGCTGTCATCCGACATGAGAAGTAGGAGGCAAAGGTGGCGTAGAAGAGGTTGAGGACGCAAAGGCGGGTTGGACTTGGGGATGAGGCACCAACCGACATCAGAGGTGAGTAATGACAGCGGGGATGGAGACCAAGGAGGGGGAGGGACACACGATTCAGCGGTTAGCGTAGAGACTGTTCCAGGTGCGGGGGACACAGGGAGGTAGATGCGGCGCGTGGTGTTGGTGGCGGTAGGCGGCACCGGAGGCAACATGCTCGATTGGGGATTAGGACATGTGATTTGGGGATTTTTTTTCATGTCCCGTGCGGGCAGTACATGTAAGGATATCAGTGACAAGTGTAACTCGTCATTGGTAAGTCTTTACCGGTGACAAGCACCACATACTTCTCGAAAAAAGGACAAGGACCACATACTGCTCACTCGAATAACTTTTAGATTTTAGTGTTTGAGATAGGGTTAAGGTCCAATTTTATAAAAAATGATACCGAAGGTTCCAAACCTTCCCTACATTTAACTTCCAACATCACGAAGTTCATGTGAAAATTATGCATTTTTTGCATTGATTTGCTGTTTTTTAGGCATTAAATGATTTTTATGGAAGATATAATTAAATTTTGAACTACATGTATATTAAAACAATGCCTACAATTTGGATGAAAGGTCATATTTAAATTCTTAAGTACCTTACATGGTAGTTGTAACTGAAGAGATGTATGGAAAATTCAAACTTTTTAGTCGGTAAATTTTTAAATCTTAGTTGCATTTATTTGTTTTATTTTATTTTTAAAAGTTAAAGAAATATGAAAGATGAAATTTTGCATGGCACCATGGTACAACCTCAAGGGATTGTGCTTAAAATTTCAGTCAGTTTCACAAAACTTTGGTTGTACATTGTCGAGAAATCGAAGCATCTCTGGGGAACCATCATAGGTTTCAAAGCTCACGATGGCTTCAGCATTTCAACATAAAATTTGTATTACAAGTTAATATTATACTATTATGTACTTATATACCTTAATTTTTTATTTTGTTATGTAATACACTTATATATTGTTTGAAATAGGGAGTTAAGGCACCATACAAAGTACGTATGTATAGAAAATATTGATCCTGAAGGCTTCTATTTTTTTTTAAAATTGAAAATACAAATGTTAAAGTTCATGTCAAAATTAAGCATCATTCTGCATTGGTTTGCTATTTTCAGGCATTAAAATGAATTTATAGGTATTGAAGGGTTATATATAATTCAAATAGGAACTACAAGTATATTTAAAAGTGCCTACAATTTAAAAGCGAAAAAAAATCATATTTAAGTTCTGAAGTACCTTGGGAGATGTTATCCGATAAATGTATTAAATAAAATTCAAAAATAAATTTAAAACGGGTTCGTAATATTCGTGCACACCATTACTCGTCAATGCATATGGGTTTCGTCTAGGCTTATCAAGTTCTGGCTGATGGTGAAAGGTCAGGGTCTTCATTCAACAGCAAAAGAGAGAAATGTCAGTGTCCAGGGGCTGCATGACGACATGCAAAATGAATAAACTAGCTACGTGCCGTCTCTCAAGGCTCGACTGAGAACTAATAAACACAATTAATGAGTTTAATACTTTAATTAGATGCACTGGAAATCATAATTTGCTATGTCGAAGGCATTGGCATTATTTCTCAGCAAACAAATTGAGCGACCACGGTGCGAGGATTTCTGCTAGGTTAATTATGCTTCCTTTTTTTTCTTTCTTTTTTGC
This sequence comes from Thinopyrum elongatum, assembly GCA_011799875.1. Classification (NCBI taxonomy): domain Eukaryota; kingdom Viridiplantae; phylum Streptophyta; class Magnoliopsida; order Poales; family Poaceae; genus Thinopyrum; species Thinopyrum elongatum. The sequence goes on along the minus strand of CM022300.1, from coordinate 29,617,178 downwards.
ATTTCTCGGCTGTCCGTCTCCGTCCACCCGACAGCCGTGGCCGTTTTGTCCATCGTTGGACCTGGGCGAGCGCGACGTGTGTTGCCATTTCAACCTTGCTAACTGATCTCGCCGCCGGTTTATCTGTGAACGTTTAGCGTATGGCATGATCGTCAGAAATGGGAGGCTTCTCGTTGAACCTGGCTATGGTCTCTCTGAAATACATTAATGTTAAAAATGCTCTTATATTATGGGGCGAAGGGAGTAGTTCTCTTCTTATTTTGTTTCTCTTCTTGATCGATGACTTGTTGCTAATAATAGCACGTTGGCGCGGAGAAGGGATTCTCATTGGCTACTACTGATCGATCAGTGAGTAAATCAAGGGCAGATATGGCGCCCTGCTTGCCTGTCTCCTCGCAGTTTTAATTATTCGATCGCCGAAAATATGGCGCCGGCGAAACAACGAAAACATGGTTTTGTCAGTGGCAATCAACGGGGCTGTGGCGTTGCAAGTCAGACTTGCTGACCGTGATCCATCCAGCGCACCGGCCCGCCTCTCCCTGTCTCCAGCCTCCGAATGTACAATATTTATTACATATAACTTATTTTTACTAGTCAAATTTACGGTTAAAATTCGGCAAAAAAACACGAAAGTGTCTTAGAGCAAGTATAGTAAGATCTAGTCAGTAGGCTATAGCAGATGTCATGTCATTAAAATCCTAGGTGGAAGAAAGAGAAAGGAGGAGAGAGAGGGCAGCGGGCGCTACATGTGCAGCCCGGCTGCAGCAGCACAAACGAGGAAAAGGTTTGCATGCAGCCTCTGCTAGCTCCTCCCTCCCAATCACATGTTTCCTTTCACATGCACACATTAAATCCTATAGCCAGCTTATTATATAAGTGGACTTTTCTAAAGACTACAGATGACATGGCATCTCTTTGTAGCCGGCAGCCAGCTACATTATTAATCATGCTCTTATAGACCTGTATGAGGATTGGGAGGGGGAGTATACGTAGAGTTCTTTTCAATAGATGTTTCTCACCTACCACAATTTAGAATACATTTTTCGGTCTACATATTGTAGGATACTCACCTATAATAACGAAATGGATGATATTCAGTAATCTATTTCTCTCAACATATACACGTGTCACATGAACATGCAAAAATACAGGGCACGAGGCCCCAAGTAGTCAGGCCTCGGCATGTAGCTACAAGGGTTGCCTTGGGACATGAGCCGTTCGGGGTGGACGTGTTGCCGGCCTTGGCCAACTTGGACGAGAAAAGGAAGTTGTCGCCGGCCTCCGACATGGGCTTGCACGGGTGCCCGTTCACCGAGACCGCCTTGCCGTCGAGGTCGGCGACGCAGAAGTCCTGGAGAGGGTCAGGGTCAGTGGCCAGGACGACCGGAGCAACGAACAACATGGTGAACAGGAAAGCTGCTAGGGTTTTAGAGCACGCCATTGCTTGCTATGCAACAAGCTTAGCTAGGGCTGATCAGCTAGAGTTTGTTGATCGAGTGTCTAAGGCGCTGGCGTTTGCTGCTAAGGTGTGGTGTGTGAGTAAGTGATGAGGCATATGGAGGCCTTTATATATAGGATCCATGCACGCAATGGATGCATGGCGCTAATTAAGCTATGCATGTGCATGTCGTCACTGCATGCATGTGCAATTGGACACACACGAGGCAGAGAGTTTATTAAAGATAGTGTATACTAGCCTAACCCGCGCGGCGACACGCCACGCTTGATGATCACTCGTGAATGTGCAGTCTATTGATTTAAGAATAGATCAGTGCGTGCTCATTTAATCTCAGAACGATATATAGAGACATTGAAGAAACTGAATAGACGAAGCTATTAAAATTTTGCAAATGCGGGAATACAAAGATACAATTTAAAAGTGGCACACTTATGAGGCAAACTAATTATACAAACTATATACAGTTCACTGTACGCAGAGAACTGTATATAGAGACACAAACACACCACATAAATAAGCTGGAAGCAGTTTCTAGTGGATTAGATCATCCTAGTATATCCTCCAGCAGGATTGGTGCCTGTGATAAAGTGGTAAAGTGCCTCCTTGAACGTATCGTAAAGCCGACCATTATGCCTTCTTAAATCATCGAAGCTAGTTGCACCAGGAACAACCATAAGTAACATCCGAAGGAAGAATAGTTCGCCAGTACCAGGATGAACATGATAAATACGCCCAATCTTACTACCCAACTTTTTGTTAACCTTCCGCTTAGTCCACACCTTACTACCTTTATTCCAAACCCATTCGCTCGGGAAATCAAGGTATGTTAAGACCTAGCAGACACATGCTTTCGGTTGGCAACAAAACACTCAGTGAGCATAGTTTTAGCTGCCGAAGGATTTTCCAGAACATTTCCTAGACTCCGCAAATATGACCCTATTCATGTTAGGCAAATGAACAACCAGTCGCTCCACGGAAGGTTGACGACCATGGATACTATACGCAAACAATCTCACAGGCAGACAGGTACCTACACAATTTTAAAAATTATGGCAGTTGTGCAACAACAAACATGAATTCATCAAAATCTATTCACGGACCTGCATTTGATGTAGTCATCAATTTCATTTCTGCCAGTAGGAGATGGCACGGTGAAAACACCAGGAGGTTTATCTTGAGCATAGAAACGCATGCGAACCACATCATGACCCTTCGTGTGATATTTAAACAAATATTTCAATAAATTTGTCTTATTACACCACTCCACATTTATATGGGCGTCAAACCTTTTCAACAAATTCATATTGTATGGAACAACCCATTGATTTCCCAGGCGAAGCGAGTCTTTCTGCCTGAGCACATAAAGCCCATTGTCACGTCAACGGTAAACCGGATATCCAACATGGTCGACCATTGTATCATCGCCAATGGCTTGGGAAAGCGCTTCGATCAACAATTATTCTTCATGCAAGCACCCTTATTATTGTACGCCCCACAGGGTCCATGCACCATGAATTCATCAACAAGAGCGTAACCTAAAGGATCAACTAAAGGATCTGGCAGCTCTGCAGAAATAAGTCCATCTATGAACGAAGGAGAAGGATCTTTGGTATCTGCCTTCAACCACACTAACGTGTGAGTATGTGGCAAACCCCTTTTCTGGAACTCCACAACGTACAAATCTGCATGAACAAAAAAAGGAAGTAAGATAAACTAACCATATTTATACCACCTAAGCTACCATATGTCAATAAAACAGAAAGACGGTCTTACATGCTTGAACAACACCAAAAAAAGTACCATCTTTAACCCCGTCCAGAAATTCCTCAAATTTCATACTAAATACTCGAGTAGTAATATCAGGCCGGTCGGCAGCAGTCTGCCCGGGCTCGGCAGCAATAGCATCAGCAATCTCTTGCCACTTAGGGTTACATGTGAAAGTAATAAACAAATCAGGTGCACCATATTGTCGACAGATGGCCATCCCATCATGATAATTCAGGAGCATGTACCGCAGACCACCCGTAAAACTGCCATGCAATATGAACTGCACACCGACGTTCTGCCCAGTTGAATTACCTTCACCCATAGCATCAGATATGCCCTGATAGGTCTCAGAGCGGAGCTTATCTTGTTTACGAAAATGGTACTCTAAACGATCAGCCTCTACACAAGAATACACATTGACGGCAATCTGCTGGCTCAGCCGACCGCAACTTGTGTAAGGATTAACTTCACCTTCCCGGTAATGAGCATAGTATTTATAATACTCCAACATAGTAACCTGGCCGCCAGAAACATCCACATCCTCGAAATCACAGTCGGCATCATCGTCGTCATCTTCGCCATCCAAGTGTCCACCAACTGGCACATTTCCATTAGGTACGGTCAAATGGTCATTAGCATGAACGTATCTAAAACCACGATGGTAACTCTTATCACCATATGGGAAAAGTATAGGATACTGCAAAGCCATAAGATTGCAATTCAGTGAAGATATATGCTTCAACGAACCAGACCGCGTCTCGGCAATCACATCAAATGTTCTGCACTCAGGTGTCAGGTCACCGACAATGAGCGCAGCAACCTCGGAAGCAGTAGGACCAGAAAAATGTGTACCATGGGCGCCACCGTCATCACCCAAAAAACGAATGGAAACCGTAGAAACACCAGGAGTGCAAAGACTCTGGCGAGCAATTCTGAACTTGTCCACCAGACGGTGGTGTGCATCGAGCATGTTTATCAGAGCAGCAACAATCTCAGGATCAGGCTCAAGTGAGGCGGTCTCTTCTCTGTCAAACACGTTCAGCCTACAGCCCTCCTCATCGGCAGAATCCACCATGTACAGTTGCGCAAACTTGGGAGTTGCACCCTCTGCCGGCAACAACGAACCAATGCGATGATAGACCACCCGATTCATCATGAAAACGTAAGGAGCACCTCCAACGTAGATACTATGATCAACCTGGGCACCCAAGGATGTAAAACAGAACATAGAGTTATACTGTCGTATTAACCGCATAAACCAGGAAGAAACCGCATCCCCATCAAAGCGCATCAGCCTGTCCAAAGGAGCAGGCCAGTCACCAAACTTCGGCAGGGAAATCCTGCCCGCCCGACAACACCCCGTGTAAACAGGAGAGCGAGAAGTTGCGTCAGCGTGGTGTACAGATCCTTCACGAAACCAAAAGAAAGCCCCACATCTCTGACAACACAAATCCGGGCCGCCATAGTACGAACGACCCCTACAAGTAGCTCTAGAAGTAATATACATAAAATTCATATTGTATGGAACAACCCATTGATTTCCCAGGCGAAGCGAGTCTTTCTGCCTGAGCACATAAAGCCCATTGTCACGTCAACGGTAAACCGGATATCCAACATGGTCGACCATTGTATCGTTGCTCAATGGCTTGGGAAAGCGCTTCGAGCAACAATTATTCTTCATGCAAGGGTGATACACCGAGATTGGCAACACACTCTAGAAGTAATATATATAAAATACAAATCGTATATACCTACCCTTAAGCAAAAGAATGTAATCCTTTGGAAAGGGAGGCTGCATCCCGCGTACTGCACAGAAAAAAAAAGTCAGAAATCCATACACAGCAGCAGCTGAAAGCAAGAACCCTAATAACACCACGGGAAAAGAAAAAAAAACACCTCTTTTCCGACCCGACCAGTATGACCGCATCAACGCCCGCTTACGTCGACCACGCACAACCCGACAGTAGTCCATAACGGGAGTAGGCATCACTCAAATAGCAACCACGTATACAAATTAGAATCAGATCCAGAAGGGAATTAACAGCAACAGCAGCGGCACATGCACGGTTAAGAACATGAACTTACCAAGAGGAGTAGACCGACCGAAGGCACCAGCCACACGCAGAGGCACCACCCTTGGACGATTGACCACAGACGGAGCACCCACCAAATGACGATCAAGATGGACGGCAGCAGAAGGAACAAAAGGATGAACAAATGATCTGTCAACCATCTGCACCACTGAGGAAGCTGCAAGTAAGTATTGAACGCAACACATTTAAAACCGGCCGAAGGTCATATAGCTGAGCAGCTAGATCGGAAAACAAATGGACACGTCAGATGGACCGCACGCAAATACCCACCCAAGCAGCTCACAAGAAGGGAAAAATCACACCAACCGCGATAGAAACAGTAGAAACCAAATAAACTATGCCCACCTTAGAATAGCCAACACAAACAACGTAATAGACAGAAAATAAGCACACAAAAGAGGCAGAAACTCACCAGTTCGCACACTAGCGGGCCGAGCAGCAGGCACAAGGCCATCAATCGCGGAAGAAGAACCAACAGTAGAGGTGGAACCTACAGAAACAAAGGAAGAAATTAGCCACGGTATTCAAAACAGGAGACAGAAACTTACGCACGCAAGCAAACAGAAGCACTCGCATATATTATGCAGCAAGAACCCAACGCACTTACCAATAGTAGAATCAACAGGCCGCTTCCCTAACGAAATCTCCCGACGGCGGCGATCAAGAACTCCATTGAGAAACCCATCGGAGCCGGAACGCTGGCCATCTAAAAAAAGAAGCAACCAAATAAGATGACCGCACTCCGAATAAACAAATAAGGAAACAATCTGAGTGGAACTGCAAATACACGAGGCTGAGTAAACCTACCAGTCCGGCCAGAACGCAACGGCCGGCGAGCCGCACGGCGGAAACGCCGCCCTAAATGAGCCGCAGGCAATTGATCACGCATGACAGTGTCTGCCGTTACCCCCGAACGATCCGCAGGAGGTAGACACCTGCCGCCACGGCGCACACGGGCAATAACGGCCGCCCTGATCCCAGGAGGACGACCCCGACGACCCCGATCAGACCGGGCAGAAGCAGGAGCAACCATTCCTGAATCGGTAAATACTACCACTAATTGCAAGAGAGAGAGCGCAGCTGGATGCAACTGAAATGGAAGGAAGCCGCACGGGAGAGCCCGTATTTATAGCAGGCAGCCAAAAGGCAGAGAACAAATTGAAGGCAGCTACCGCACATAGTGCAGAAACATCCAGAAGGCTGTATAAAAGCGGCAACCGACTGTATGAGAGACCCGGAAAGCGCGGGCGGCAGCCAACTCCAAGAAGATGCACGCGGCGCAAAGAAAGCACGAGTTGGAAGCAAGAAGCAGCATGCGAATCGGCTACAGGGACGTAGTTCTGCGGCAGCAGCAGGCCCGAGGACGCACATGCAAGTGGGGACGAACGCATAAGGACAAAACATGTTGGAAGAGACATGCACAACCAGGCAGAAGACAGAAACAAAGTCGTGATCAAATCAATCTCTCGATGCATGCACGCCAATAGAAACAGCCGGTCATGCATGTGGACATGCAACCAATGGGAAACTGAATTCTTAATCTATAATTTCCAGCGGCAGCCGCTATACGCACACAGATGCGTACCCCTCCAAATCCCCCACTAAAACACGTGCCTTGACCCAATTGGTTAGCTTTTCACTGCTAAGAAAAAGTCAAAAAAACCTGGTAAACTAAACCTGGCCAGGTTTAGTATATTAAGAATTACTTGCGTGGGGATGAGCTAGCTTGTGATGAAAATGGAGATGGGAGCAAGGTCAGAGTCAAGGCCACTGCCGGCTGCTAAGGAAATGGGACCAACGAACAGAGACAAGGAGGAGGTGTATCTCAATGGAGTATTGCGCTTAGAAATGGCGCGTTCAGAATATTCGTGCACACCTCTAGTCGTTAATCATATGAATTTCAAGGGCGTGCTGACGGCGAAATACCAGGGTGTTCAACAGCTAAAGAGGAGATGTAAAATGAATAAGCTAATTTTCCTCGCCGAAGCACGTGCAAGCTATTCGGGATCCGCGACGCAGCCGTTGGGTGGTCCGCCGGTTTATCTGTACTTCTGTACTCGCTGAAGAGACATCTGCCAGTAACGTTTGCCAGCGTAGAGCATGATCCATCGTCAGAAAAGGGAAGCTTCTGGCCGCAGCGTACCTACCCTGGCTCCGGTCTCTCTCAAATAGTTCTCTTCTTGTTTTGTTTCTCTTCTCGATCGGATGACTTGTTGCCAATAATACCACGTTGGCGCAGAGAAGGGATTCTCATTGGCTACGACTGATCGATCAGTGAGCAAATCAATTGCAGATATTGGGCCCTGCCTGTCTCCTTGCAGTTTAAATATTCGATATGGCACCAGCGAAACAACGAAAACATGATCGTCAGTGGCAATCAACGGGGTGCTGTTGCGAGTCAGACTTTCTGACCCTGATCCATCCCTGTCTCCAATATCCGGAGTAATCCCCAGTTAGCGTCCCCCGCGCCCACCTGCATGGTCGCATATCACCGACCCATCAATCGTCATCGATCGCGGCCTTCTGCTTCTCGCCTTCCCGTGTCAACTCAGCTCAGAAGGAAGAACATTTCTACCGATTGTTGCTGCGAGCTGCGCCGCCATCTCGCCTTCCCGTGTGAACTCAGCTCAGAAGGAAGAAAATTTCTACTGATTGTTGCTGCGAGTTGCACCGCAATCTACAGCAGCCAGAGCCACATTCCCTGATAAAAGCATCTCTAACCGATCCCATAAATAAAATAGTACTAGAAGAGTGAACGGACAAGTAAACCTTAGTGAAGTATTATTACTCCATTAAGTTTTGATCGATTCCAGCCGATCTTCTAAATTTTGCGGCGTAAAACACGAATTCGGTGCAACTGAACATAAATTTGATTCAAACAAGTATTTATTAAACATATTAACCAAAATTGAGTGGCGATTCATAACATTTTGCATTGCCATACTAAGCCTAAAACTTACTAATTTTAGTCGCTATCTTCGGCGATCTCTTTCCACTTGGCTATGGACAGGCCACCGATCATGGGGTCTGGGCCTTGGCCGTCATGTGGGTCGTCCAAGGTGCTGGTCACTTCTTTCATGTCGCCGCCGCCGTTGCCTCCGCTGCCTTCTTCATCGCTCGACAGGTCAATGACCTCGGTGCTGCCGGCGGCATACTCCGCTTACAAGCAGCGCTCAGCCTCGACTTGCTCTGGGTAGTGTCGATGGAGCTCCACCATATACGCTTTGCCGGAGGCCTTCACCACGAGACGCTTGCGGGTTTCTCTATCATCCCGCCGCTCGCGTTTATTGGCCACATGTCGATCCACCGACGGTGGCAGATAGCCGTCGGGGAAGTTACAGTGGCTGGCGGCGCCGTACAAGTGCTGCGACTTGATGTCGTCGCACGCGCCACCGCCTCCACCGAGTGGAAGGAGCCTAGTTAGTGGGTCTTCCCGGTGTCCGGTGTAACACCCCTGTGTATTAGCCACTGTGATCAACTGCTAATAGTGCCAAGTCATATCATTTGCAGTGCTTAAACATAGTGGTTAACCAAAGCAATTCAAACTTCATTCTGAAAATCAACTCAAATTCAAAAGTGCAAAATAAAATTTCTCAAACACTATGGGAGAAATGTTCACTAATTAGCAAATATTCCAGAAGCACTCAAAAAATATAACCAATGCTACTTGGATTGGTTATATGATCCAAACCACATGAAACAGCACCAAAACAGGATTATCTAATCTAATTAAATTCATTTTAAATTCAAATAAAGTCCAACTTTACCCAAATCAGTTTTTGGTGAAGGGTAATATTACATTGCATTATTTGGGCCAAGTTCCACATTTTAAAAAAGTGCAAAAGTGGCTTAACTATTTCAAAACAGAAAAGAAATAAAAGAAAAATAGAAAACGGAAACAGAAAAATAAAATGAGGCACTGTGCACTGGGCCTAAGTGCACAGTGCCCCTGTACCAGACCACCGACCCATTTCGTCGTCTCTCTCCTGTGCGTGTCGCCGTCGCAGTGGGCGCGAGCGCGCGCGCCGGTCGCGCGCCGACACGCCGACGCCACCGACGCCCGGAGCCGACGAGGGGGATAAGGCCGAGGCCTCGTCCATTCCGCCTGGATGCCTCGCCATTCTCCCCCTTCCCTCCATCGCTCTCTCCCCTTCGATTCCGTCGACGCCCGAACAGATCCGCCGCCGTGCGCCGTCGCCACCATGGCCACCGTCATCCCCGTGCCTCGCCAAGCTGTCCATCGTCTCCGCCGTCCTCGACTACCCCTTCCCCGTCCACGCGCGCGAGCAGGCGAGCTCTTCTCCGCCTGGATCGAGCCGCCCCCTTTGCTGCTGTCGCCGACGATCCCCGACGTCTCCGGCGACGCCCGCTGCTGCTACTAACCTGTCGCGGGTCTTTCTTGACCGCACGATGAGCCACAGCTCCTCCCCACTCTCCTTCCTCGCTCCGGCTTGCCGTAGCCGCCGATCCGTGAGAGCCCGAGCCCGTCGCCGCGGAGTTCGTCGCCGGCGAGCCTCCGGTGACCCAACGAGCTCGGGGTCGAGTCGAACACACTCACCGCATCGCGTAGAACACGCCTAGGCCTCGCGCTCGAGCTGCTGCGCGCCGTTGCTTCGTTTCCGTCGTAGGCCCATACGCGCCGCCGCTTTTGCTCGTCGCCGACGAAGTTTCCGGCCGAGTCCGGCTGCGCCACCGCCACCGTTCGACGCGGCATGTTCTGCCGTTCGAACGAGACCAACCGCGGCCGTTTTGATGGCCTGTAGGCGAAATCCGACGAGCGCCCGCGTCTCCGCCGCGTCTGGAGGTCGCCGGCGTTGAGCCGCCGGCCGCCGTCGACGTGGCTGGGCGGGCCCCGCCCCTGTGCCGCTGACTGTGGGCCCCACGGGCCCCGTTGACGGGTTTGGTTTGACCAGTCAACGCGCTGACCTGGCAACCTAGTGACGCTGACACGCGGGCCCCACCGCCCTGTTAATTAACTAAACGTTTAAATAAATAAAAACTAATTAATTAGACTAATGTCTCACTGACATGTGGGGCCCACCCCACTAATCACTCTGTTAGTTCAAATAATCTACTGTTAGACTAACAAAGGCTGACATGTGGGTCCCACTAGACCCACATATCAGGTTTGACCCTGGTCAGCCCCTGTTGACTTGCTGACGTCATGCTACCGTCAGGCTGACGTTATAACTCCATTTCTGATAATAAAAATAATTCCAGAAAATCATTTAAACTTTAAAAATCAATAACTTTTAAACCGTAGCTCAGATCGAAAAACTTTATACATGAAACTTGCTCAGAACGACGAGACGAATCTAATTGTGTCGTCTGTTTCAATGCCGGAACCTTCTACGTAGGAGAACCCATAACATTTCGTCTGTATCCAGTAGATGAATAGTGCATGCTTACCGGTAAATGAATCCCACCTTAATCCTAAAATAACTAAACATGACGTAGGCATACTTCAGGTAACCCTGCACTGCATCCTAGTCGTAGCATGCCCGGTATTGCATCATTGCTGTGTATTTACTTGTTTCCTCCCCCTCTCTTCTCTCTCGGTAGACCCCGACGTCGACGTAGCTCCCGAGGTCGACGCTGCTCAGGAGCCCGACGACTCAGTTGACGACCCTGCCCTTGCCGTCGAGCAGACAGGCAAGCACCCCATTTTGAGCATTCCGATATCGCCCACTCTCTTCTCTCTTATGCTTGCATTAGAAGTTACTGCTGCTACTGTAGTCCTATATCTGCTGCATAGCCTGTTTACTTGTAACTTGCTGTTGATACTCATCTGTTATCCTAAACTGTTTAGAATAGGTTGGGTAAAGACCATCAGAGACCTCATTTATCCCGACTGCCCCGCTGGATGATTAGAAGACCCGAGCAACGGGATTGAAGACCAGGCCCCGACACCGCACGTCACTTACCCTTAGTTGCCGACACTACTGGGTTAATATCGAGTGCCGAGGGTGATACCTCGTCAGCACTTCTGATGATAACCTTGTAGGTTAGTATTCGGTCGTGGTAAGCGAGGGTGATTCCTCCTACACCACCCCCGATAACGACGTCGTCGCGCAACTCCTCAAGTGTGGACCTCGAGGGTGATTCCTCCTTTGTTCACCTTGACGATAACATCAAATGGGATTCCATCATGGGTGATTCCTCAGGGTTCCCCTTTGGTGTCAGACACACAGATACTTTGGATACTATGACTGATCACTGAACCATGACACTAAAGACGGGTCGGCCCGGAGGGGTACCCGCGCGAGTTTAATAGCGAGTGATGTGGAATCGGGTGGACCTGGATGGTGCCCGAGGGTTGAACACGAGGCGTGGCCGGGCATTCCTAGCCCTTGCCGCAAGTCCTCGAGACGGGGCGACGGGGTCACATCTTTCGTGAGTCTCTGCTCGTTTCCGCACTACCAACACACTAACGGTTTGGATATTTGATCCGAGAGGCCTCTGGCCTGATAGCACTAACCATCATGTGGGCATAGTATGGGCGTTCTGCGTCGTACATGTAACACCCCTGTGTAACTACCACTGTGATCAACTGCTAATATTGCCAAGTCATATTATTTGCAGAGCCTAATCATAGTGGTTAACCAAAATAATTCAAACTCCATTCTGAAAATCAACTCAAATTCAAAAGTGCAAAATAAATTTGCTCAAACGCTGTTGCAAAAATGTTCATTAATTGGCAAGTAATCCAGGAACATTTATAAATCCATGATCAATATAATTGGAATAAGCTAAGTGACTCAAACAAATTGAAACAGCACCAAAACAGAGTTATTAAATCCATTTAAAATCATATTAAATTTAAATGAAATCCAAATCTGTCCAAACGAGTTTTCGGTGATGGGTAATATTGCATTGCGTTATTTGGACCAAGTTCCATATTTTACAAAAGTGCACAAGTGCCCTAACTAATTCAGAGCAGAAAAGAATAAAAGAAAATGTGAAACAGAAAATAGGAAAATGGAAAAGGCCTACTATGCACTAAAGCCTGCGTGAACAGTAGTCGGCCCAGCGCCGCAGGCTAGGCCCAGTCACCAGGGTCGTCTCCCTCCTCCCCGTGTCAGCGCGCGCACGCCTCTGAGCCGGCGATGGCCAGCTGTTGGCCATCCTCCGGCGCCGCTGCCGCCGCGGTGTGTATAAGGGCATCCCAGCGGACCCCAGGGCGGAACCCTAGACCATTTTTCCCTCTCCTCCCTCAGCCGCCATTCTCTTCCCCTCTGCCGAGCGCCACCGCCGCCGCGAGAGGTGCTCCCCGCGGCCATCGTCGACCCCGCGACCGGCTGAGCTGCTCGGAAGCTCCGCCGTCCTCCTCCTCTTCCACGGGTGCTGCTAGACGGAGCCGGAGCGACCTGCATCGCGTGGATCGAGCCGATCCCCTTCCTCTCGGTCACCGACGCACTCCGGTGACCCCGAGCTCCTCGGCGCTCCTAAGCTTCCATGGGCTTTTCGTAGCCGCGCGGTGAGCTCCTCCTTCCCTCCTTTTCTTCTCCCCGCGCCGTAAGCTCTTCTGTAGCGAGCCCGTCGTCCCGCCGAACTCCGGTCACCACGGGACCTCGCCGTCCGGCCGCCTCGGTCACTCTCTTGGCCTCGCGCTCACGCCGTTGGATGCGGCGCTTCATGTGCTTCCTATTGCGACCGAAAACGCGCACGTTAGCTCGCCGTAGCTGTCCGCCCGATTCCACCCGAGAGCCATTGCCGCCGACGTCGACGGCGAGCTCCACTCCGGCCACCCCCGCACCTGGGGTCGACCTAGATCGACGCGGGTTGGACTGCATGTTCGAATGCCGCAAGAATCAAGCAAAACGGAGCACCGTAGACGATTCCCAAGCTCGCCGGAGGTCGCAGCCGCGCCCGGCGCTCGGCGGCGTGCTGCCGGCGCCGGCGCTGACTTGGCACGGTGTGGGGCCCACCCAGAGACACTGCCAATGGGCCCCCATAGCCGCCGTTGACCCCGTTGACCACGATCAACGCGGGGGCACTGTTCACACGTGCCACTGACGTGTGGGCCCGCTTCGGTTAATCCCCTAATTAATCAATTGCTAATTAAACCTAATCTAATTGGATAGTTAGTGACACTGACAGAAGGGCCCCACCTGATTAATTAACCCTGTTAGATTAGATTAATTCACTGTTAGAGTACAGAGACAGACATGTGGGTCTCACTGGACCCACATGTCAGGTTTGACTGGTCAGCCGACCTGTTGACTTGCTGATGTCAGCATTACCTCATGCTGATGTCATAATTCCATTTTCTGTTAAAATAAATAAATTCCAGAAAATCATTTAAACTTCGAAAATTAATAACTTCTAAACCGTAGTTCAGATCGAAAAAGTTAAAACATGAAAGTTGCTCAGAACGACGAGACGAGTCTGATCGTGCCTTCTGTTTCCTTGTAGGAACCTCCTACATAGGAGAACTCGTAACTCCGAGCCCGATTCCGATAGATGAATAGTGCCTAATCACCGGTTAATAAATCCAACGCTAATCCTAAAATAACTAAAATGACTTAGGCATACGTCAGGCAATCCTGCACTGCATCATAGCATAGCATGCCCCGTGTTGCATTTGATTGCATTATATTTACTTGTTTCCTCCTCCTCTTCTCTTTCGGTAGACCCCGACGTTGCCGTAGCTCCTGAGGCAGACGCCGCTCCGGAGTACGACTACGTCCCCGACAATCAGACCCTTGCCGTCGAGCAGACAGGCAAGCACCCCCATTTTGAGCATTCCGATATCGCCCACTCTCTTCTCTCTTATGCTTGCATTAGAAGTACTGCTGCTACTTTTGTCCTATATCTGCTGCATAGCCTGTTTTATTGTAGCCTACTTTTGATACCTGCCTGTTCTCCTAAACTGTTTAGTATAGGATGGGTAGAGCCTTATCAGAGACCCACTTGTCCCGACTGCCCCGCTGGACTCTCAGAAGACCCGAGCAACGGGATCGAAGATCAGACCCTGGCACTGCACGTCACTTCCCCCTTAAATTGCGCGACTCTACTGGGTTACTATCGAGTGCCGAGGGTGATACTTCGTCCGCACTTCTGATGATAACTTTGTAGGTTAGTTAATCGGTCGTGGTAAGCGAGGGTGATTCCTCCTACACCACCCCCGATAACGACATCGTCGTGCACTGTTCAAGTGTGGACCTCGAGGGTGATACCTCCTTTGTTCACCTTGACAAGAACATCAGGCGGGACTCCATCGAGGGTGATTCCTCAGGGTTCCCTTGATGTTAGACACACGGTTACTGTTGTTACTGTGACTTATACTGAAACATGACACTAAAGACGGGTCGGCCCTGAGGGGTACCCGCGCGAGCATGAATGCGAAGTGATGTGGAGTCGGGTTGACCTGAGAGGTGCCCGTGAGATAACTACGAGGCGTGGCCGGGCATTCTTAGCCCTTGCCGCAAGTCCTCGAGACGGGGCGACGGGGTCACATCGATCGTGAGTCTCTGCTCGTTTCCGCGCGCTCCTAATCCACTAAACGGTTTGGATATTTGATCCGAGGGGCCTCTGGCCTGATAGCACTAACCATCACGTGGGCATAGTATGGGCGTTCTGCGTCGTATACATCAGCCGAAGCTCTATTGACGTCAGCGAGGAGCGGCCCGTTTTGGATTGGACTGGGAACGCAACTGCGCTTGTATAAGGGGTTGCTAGGTTTGCTTCCGAAACGTCCTCGCAACGTGCAGGGTTCCCAGGGCGAAGGCCCAAGACCCCTGGGGGCATAGGTTAGTCCGGCGTGCTGACCTCTCTTTAGAGCCTAGGTCGGGTTGCGGCGTGTTGCTTAGCCGAGGCCGGGCATGACCCAGTAAAGTGTGTCCGGCCGGAGTGAAGCGAGCGTGGTGGGTAAGTTGGTGCACCCCTGCAGGGAAGAAACTTCTATCGATAGCCTGTCCTATGGTAACGGACACTCGGAGTTGTATCTCGATCCGTACAACTAGAACTTGAGATGAGAACTGGATAGTATGGCTCTGGGATTGCTTTCTCGCAGGGAGTCGAGGAAGAATCTCTGGCTGAGGTTGATGACATTACTGCTATACTTTACATTATGTTATTCTGCTCTCTTCTAATGCTGCAAGACTGTTGAAGAAGCTGAAGATGCTAGTCTTCGATAGGACTAGACTTTTCCCCTCTATTCCGGCATTTCTGCAGCCTAGTCCACTAAAACAGCCCTCCTTTGAAAATGTTGCATATGTAGTATAGATCCTTGCTTGCTGAGTACTTCGGATGAGTACTCACGTTTGCTTTACTTTCTTTTTCCCCATATCCCTTTTGATGCCACCAGACGTCGGAGCCCCTGAGCCAGACGCCCCCGTCGACGACCACTACTACTACCAGCCCGGAGAGTACTACTACTACGAGGAGCCGTCTGACGACCAGGAGTAGGATCGGAGGGTCCAGGGCAGGAGGCCCACGCCTTTTCGATCGTAGTATTTTTATTTTGCCCCGCCTCTGTGAAGGCTTGACTCTCTTTCTGTAATATATCTGTACCCAGATATCTGATGCTTCCGCTGACACTTGTATGCCATCGAGCTATGTATTCGAGCCCTCGAGGCCCTGGCTTGTAATATAAAGCTTGTATGATTTTATTTATGTTTTAGAGTTGTGTTGTGATATCTTCAAGTGAGTCCTTAGGCTTAATCGTGTACATTTGCGTGTATGGTTAGTGCACGATTAAGCCGGGGGTCGTCACAGTATACTTCAGCCAAAGCTTAATAGACGTCAGCGACTGAGCGGCGCGCGCTGGATTGGACTGGTTACGCAACCGTGCTTGTATTAAGGGGTTGCTAGGTCTACTTCCGGCCGCCCACGCAACGCGTAGGAGTTCCTGGGGCGAAGGCCCAAGACCCCTAGGGGCATAGGTTTAGTACGGCGTGCTGACCTTTCTGTTAAGTATTTGGTCAGGTTGCGGCGTATCGTTTGGCCGAGGCCGGGCATGACCCAGAAAAGTGTGTCCGGCCGGAGTTAATCGAGCGTGGTGGGTAAGTTGGTGCACCCCTGCAGGGAAGAACTAATCTATCGATAGCCTGTCCTACGGTAACGGACACTCGGAGTTGTATCCCGATCGGTACAACTAGAACTTGAGATGAAATGGATAGTATGGCTCTGGGATTGCTTTCTCGCAGGGAGTCGAGGAAGGATCTCTGGCCGAGGTTGATAACATTACTACTACTTTACATTATGTTATCCTGCACTCTTCTTATGCTCCAAGAATGATGAAGATGATGAAGATGCTAGTCTTCGATAGGACTAGGCTCTCCCCTCTATTCTAGCATTTCTGCAGCCCAGTCCACATATACAGCCTCTTTTGAAAATGTTGCATATGTAGTGTAGATCCTTGCTTGCTGAGTACTTCGGATGAGTACTCACGTTTGCTTTATTTCTTTTTTCTCCCCATATCCACTTGTCGGATCCAGATGACGGAGCCCCTGAGTTAGCTGCCCCTGTCGATGACTACGGCTACTACTACTACCCTCCCGGCGAGTACTACTACGAGGAGCTGACAGACGACCAGGAGTAGGATTCGGAGGGTCCTAGGCAGGAGGCCTATGCCTTTCGATCGTAGAGTTTTATTTTGCCCCGCCTTTCTAAAGGCTTATCTCCATTCCTGTAATATATCTGTACCCAGATATCTGATGCTTCCGCTGACACTTGTATGCCATCGAGCTATGTATTCGAGCCCTCGAGGCCCTGACTTGTAATATAAAGCTTGTATGAATTTATTTATGTTTTAGAGTTGTGTTGTGATATCTTCAAGTGAGTCCTTAGGCTTGATCGTGTGCATTTGCGTGTATGATTAGTGCACGATTAAGCCGAGGTCGTCACAGGTTGGTATCAGAGCCGACTGCCTGTAGGAACCCCCTATCCAATTCCTTGGCCGAAGTTGAGTCTAGAAACCGAAAAAACTCTTTTACTAACTTGGCTGTGTGGCTTACGGGCCCACGTCGCCAACTGGGTGATATTAGGATCTTTTATTCCTCGTCTTTACTCTGGGACTCTGATCACTCTCCTATTCGGGTTGATTAAATTTACTAACGCCGACACTTAGGATCTCGTAAATTCCATCCATCCGGAGAGCTGGTTTCAGTGCGATTTCCCTGTCTTTGATCTGATTAGTCTGATAATTATTTTCCTTTCCATTGTTTTGTTTAACCTTTCAATTCGAGATCTTCTATATTTCTCGTCGACGAATGACAATCCTGAATCTTCTCTGTTTCAGATGGACCGTCTGTTTCCCCCACACCCTACGACGCAGCTTGTGCTTCGCACTTGGGCTCGAGACATCCCTGGGTTTCCAGCTGTTCTGATCGCTCTCTTGACCAGGCTGGGTTACCGCTGGTATCCTGAGTACATGGTCTACGAGGTTTACCGCGAGTTCAACAAGGAGCAGTACTATGCTGATGTTCGCATCTATGATCAGCAGGATAACTCAGACACTGAGCTGTACCTTTTCCACAGTATCGGCGTGACGATTGAGATGGCAGTCCATGATGCCGCTTACTCTGCTGTCGCATGTCTCCGAGGAGAGCACAGTGCCAGCTTGGATGCTTCTGAGTATCGGTACATTCCGTATGCCTCTGCTGGAGATGCTACTGGATACCACACAGCTGTCTGTGCCCCGTACGAGCCTCGTCGCTACGATCAGCGAGTTCTGATTCAGTGTACTCAGGCTCTGGATCGCACTGTTCGTGCTCTTGCTGTCGAGTTGTTTGCCACTCGAGTACGACTCTACGAGGCTATGACGCAGTTGCTACCAGCTGTTCGTGCAGGGATACATCCGGAGCATATTCTTTACCCGCGTAGGACCGAGATGCCACCTGGCATCGATTGGCCTGTTGTGGGAGGTCATACACCTGCACGTGGACCTCTTCTTTCAGCTCGAGACCGGGTTCTGCATCAGAGTGCACATGGAGCGCAGGATCCTTCTGCGACGAACGTCCGTCGTCCGCACTTGCAGCTACCCCGTTTCCGTGGTTTTCTCCGACGTTGATGTAGCCTTTGCTATGTCTCGTTGTGTACTTCCTTACCGCGTGCCTGCGCACCGCCTAGTATGTCTAGCTTTTGAATTTGCGCTGTTATGCTGCCCGAATGTAACCGACTCTGTATGGATCTGTATGAATTAATGACCACTATTAAGCATCTGTTGTACTACTTAAATTCCGTCGAGTTACATCATGTTGTTCCTAAAAATACTCGCCGTGGCTTCTGCTAAACTACCCCTGTTGATTTAGCAGGATGGGTGATAACAATCCACCTCCGCCGCCACCGCCACCGCCACCGCCACCGCCTGACTATATGGCTACGATGATGCAACAGTTTGAACTCAACCGCCAATTCATGACGGGGATTATGCAACAGTTCCCTCGTCCCAATGCCGACCAGCTGCCACCTTCCATCACCTTGCTAGAATTTATGCGACTCAACCCGTCGTTCTTTCGCAACACAGTCAACCCACTAGATGCCGATGACTGGCTGCGTGACATCTCCTATGAGATGGAGTCTGCTGATGTCGCCCCGGCTAATTATGTCACCTTTGCGACATACCTTCTGAAGGGTCCCGCATCACAATGGTGGGCCACTCACCGACAGACTATACCACCTGGTAC
This sequence comes from Thinopyrum elongatum, assembly GCA_011799875.1. Lineage (NCBI taxonomy): Eukaryota > Viridiplantae > Streptophyta > Magnoliopsida > Poales > Poaceae > Thinopyrum > Thinopyrum elongatum. The sequence continues at coordinate 29,598,228 of CM022300.1, read as the reverse complement.
CATCGTCACTTGGGCAGAATTCAAGACTGCTTTTCGCGCCTGCTATATTCCTCAAGCAGTTATAGAACGCAAGAAGGCCGAGTTCCGTAGTCTCGTTCAAGGTAACAAGACTGTGGAAGTTTATCAGCGCGCGTTTCTTGACTTGTTTCGCTACGCTGAAGAAGACATCCCCACTGATGCCCGAAGGCAGGAGAAGTTTCGTGAAGGGCTGCATCATGATATTCAGTTAGCCCTGCTCGTCCAAGACTATCCTTACTTCGCCACCTTGGTGAATAAGGCTATCATGGTCGAGACTGGTCTGAAGAAGCACAAGGAAGCGACCAGACGCACTCGTGAAGCGGGCTCATCTTCGGGCTCGTATTCCCAGAAGCGCCGCATCTGGATACCTCAGAGCATGTACCGCCCAGTAGCTCCAGTGTACAGGCCAGCATATGCTGCACCTCGTCTGCCTCCTCCACCACCGAGGCAGCCTCTTCGAGCGCCACCACCTCGAGCTCCCGCACCACATCCTGACAGTGGACTCTGCTTCAAGTGTGGCCAGCCAGGTCACCGTGCCCGAGATTGTTCTCAGAATCAGAATCAACTAGCCCTTCCTTCTGCTGGCCGTGGTATTGGCCGTGGTATTCCTCAGCAGTGCAACAACAATGCCATACCTTCTTATGGTCGTGGGCAGGTTTTTCATGTCAACATGAATGAAGACCCAGATCAACCAGCTACTGTGATGTGTACACTTCCTATTAATTCAGTACCTGCAACTGTTTTATTTGATTCGGGAGCATCGCATTCATTCATGTCAGAACATTTTGCACTCTTGCATGATGTTAAGTGTGAAACCCTACAACATCCGTTAGTAGTAAACACTCCCACGGGACGATGCCGAACTTCTATATTCAGCCCCCGAGTCACTGTTGAGATTGAAGGGTTGCACTTTCATGCAAACCCCATTATCCTGCAATCTTCAAAAATTGACCTTATTCTGGGAATGGATTGGTTGAAGGCTCACTACGCCTCAATCAATTGCGCCACTAAAGTTGTACACCTCCTTCATCCATCAGATGAGTTAGTGAATTACCGAGCTCACATCACTCAGAACGCCGAGGCTCAGACTTATGCCTTGAACGCGTTGAACGCTTCTCCGCTTGAGGGGATTGAGAACATTCCAGTAGTGTGCGACTTCCAGGATGTTTTTCCAGAAGAACTTCCAGGAATACCCCCTGCTAGAGCTGTCGAGTTTGTTATCGACTTGAAGCCTGGCACAACTCCTATTGCGAAGCGCCCTTACAAGATGCCACCACATCACCTTCTCGAACTTAAGGAAGAGATCGATAAATCACTTAAGAAGGGCTTCATCCGTCGTAGTTCCTCTGCCTGGGGAGCACCGTCTCTCTTTGTCAAGAAGAAAGATGGTACGAATAGGTTGGTCCAAGATTACCGTCCTATCAACCAGGCAACCATTCAGAATAAATATCCGCTTCCCCGGATCAATGACTTATATGATCAACTTGCTGGATCATCGGTGTTTTCTAAACTCGACTTGAGGTTGGGTTATCACCAGATCCGTGTCCGCGAAGAGGATATTCCAAAGACTGCATTCGTTACTCGCTATGGCTCCTATGAATACACTGTCATGTCGTTTGGCCTAACGAATGCTCTAGCTACGTTCTCCCGTCTGATGAATTATATATTCATGGATTACCTCGAAAAGTTCGTCGTGGTATATCTGGATGATATTCTGGTATATTCGAAGAATAAGGAAGAACATGCCGAACATCTTCGCCTTGTTCTGGAGAGGCTTCGAGAGCACCAGTTATACGCCAAGTACTCCAAATGTGAGTTCTGGCTTTCTGAAGTGACCTACCTTGGACATGTGATTTCCAAGGACGGTATTGCCGTTAACCCAGAGCGTGTTCAGGCTATTCTTGACTGGACTCCTCCGAAGAATGCCAAGCAAGTCCGAAGTTTTCTCGGCCTCGCTAGCTATTGCCGCCGATTCGTCGAGAACTTCTCCAAGATCGCCAAGCCCCTGCCTAATCTGCTCCACAAAGGCGTTAAGTTTGAGTGGACAGACAAATGTCAGGAAAGCTTCTAGACCCTCAAGGACAAGCTTACTTCTGCTCCAGTGCTTGCCCCTCCTGATTCTCGTAAGGACTTTGTCATATATTGCGACGCCTCTCGTCAGGGATTAGGCTGTGTCCTAATGCAAGAATGGAAGGTAATTGCATATGCCTCACGACAATTGCGTCCACATGAAGAAAACTATCCAGTGCATGATCTCGAATTTGCTGTTGTAATCTATGCTTTGAAGCAGTGGCGACATTACCTTCTTGGTAATCAGTGTGAGATCTATACCGATCATCAGAGTCTGAAGTATTTATTCACTCAACCGGATCTTAATCTTCGTCAACAGCGATGGTTGGAAACAATTACGGACTATGATTGTTGTATTTATGATACCCCTGGCAAGGCTAATGTGATGGCTGATGCCTTAAGCCGCAAGTCCTATTGCAATAACCTCATGGTTAAGCAAGCTCAACCCCAGCTTTATGAAGAATTGCGCAAGTTGAACGTCTGTATCGTTCCGCAGGGTTCTCTTAATAACCTTGTGGTACAACCAGACCTTCAGAAGGCTGCTAAGGAAGTGCTAGCCAAAGACGCCGAAATTGACTTGATGAAGAAAGAGCTTCACCTTGATAAGTACCGGGATTTCTCGATTGCTGAAGATGGAACTTTATATTTCCGAGACCGCATTGTAGTACCTCGATTCGAGCTTATGACTGACAAGGTCATGAAGGAGGCTCATGATACACCGCTGTCTATCCATCCGGGTAGTACCAAGATGTATCGCGATCTTCGACAGAGGTACTGGTGGTGTAGAATGAAGCAGGACATTGCTCGATACGTTGCTGAATGTGACGTATGCCGTCGCGTGAAGGCAGAACATCAGAAGCCTGCTGGAATTCTTCAACCACTCCCTATTCCTTTGTGGAAGTGGGATAAAGTGCAGATGGATTTCATTACTGGTCTTCCAAAGTCTCAGAAAGGTCACGATGCTATACTTGTCATCGTCGACCAACTTTCCAAGGTTGCACATTTTCTACCTGTGAAGGAGACTATCACTGCTAGCCAGTTAGTAGAACTTTACATCTCCAGAATTGTTTCACTCCACGGTATTCCAAAGGAGATCAGTTCGGACCGTGGCGGTCTTTTCACGTCCAAGTTCTGGGAAAGTTTCCAAGAAGCTATGGGGACTCACATTACATGGAGTTCAGCTTATCATCCCCAATCCCAAGGCCAAGTCGAACGAGTTAACCAAGTGCTTGAAGATATGCTTCGCGCTTGTGTTATATCATTCGGAAAGAAGTGGGAAGAATCTCTCCCGTTTGCCGAATTCTCTTATAATAACAGTTATCAAGCCAGCTTGAAAATGGCCCCCTTCGAAGTGCTATATGGACGTAAATGTCGAACCCCTCTGAATTGGTCAGAAACTGGGGAACGACCTCTCGTGGGACCGGACATTATTCAACATGCCGAAGAACAAGTCAGAATTGTCCGAGAAAATCTCAAGGCGGCTTAGGACCGCCAGAAGAGCAACTATGATCGCAAACGATGGGGTCTGACTTATCAACCAGGTGATCAAGCTTATCTTCGTGTCACTCCTATGAAGGGCACTCGTCGTTTCGGAATCAAGGGCAAGCTAGCTCCTCGCTATATTGGTCCCTTTCGCATTGTTGCCAGACGTGGACAGGTGGCATATAAATTGGAGTTACCACCACAATTCTCTCATATCCATGATGTTTTCCATGTGTCGCAACTTCGTAAATGCTTCAAGGAATCTCCGCACCGCGCAGTGGATCATGAGATGCTTGAGTTGCAAGATGACTTATCTTATAAGGAGCATCCGATCCGCATCCTTGATGAAGCTGAACGTCGAACTCGTCAGAAGACGACCAAGTTCCTAAAGGTGCAGTGGTCGAATCACACTGAAGATGAAGCCACTTGGGAACGCGAGGATCATCTTCGGGAAGAATATCCCGACCTCTTTCCTTCTACCTCCTAAATTCTCGGGAAGAGAATTTATTTTAGAGGAGGATTATCTAATCTAATTAAATTCATTTCAAATTCAAATAAAGTCCAACTTTACCCAAACCAGTTTTTGGTGAAGGGTAATATTACATTGCATTATTTGGGCCAAGTCCCACATTTTACAAAAGTGCAAAAGTGGCCTAACTATTTCAAAACAGAAAAGAAATAAAAGAAAAATAGAAAACGGAAACAGAAAAATAAAACGAGGCACTGTGCACTGGGCCTAAGTGCACAGTGCCCCTGTACCAGACCACTGGCCCATTTCGTCGTCTCTCTCCTGTGCGTGTCGCCGTCGCAGTGGGCGCGAGCGTGCGCGCCGGTCGCGCGCCGACACGCCGACGCCACCGACGCCTGGAGCCGACGAGGGGGATAAGGCCGAGGCCTCGTCCATTCCGCCTGGACGCCTCGCCATTCTCCCCCATCCCTCCATCGCTCTCTCCCTTTCGATTCCGTCGACGCCCGAACGGATCCGCCGCCGTGCGCCGCCGCCACCGTCATCCCCGTGCCTCGCCAAGCTGTCCATCGTCTCCGCTGTCCTCGACTACCCCTTCACCGTCCACGCGCGCGAGCAGGCGAGCTCTTCTCCGCCTGGATCGAGCCGCCCCCTTTGCTGCTGCCGCCGACGATCCCCGACGTCTCCGGCGACGCTCGCTGCTGCTACTAACCTGTCGCGGGTCTTTCTTGACCGCACGGTGAGCCACAGCTCCTCCGCACTCTCCTTCCTCGCTCCGGCTTGCCGTAGCCGCCGATCCGTGAGAGCCCGAGCCCGTCGCCGCGGAGTTCGTCGCCGGCGAGCCTCCGGTGACCCAACGAGCTCGGGGTCGAGTCGAACACGCTCACCGCATCGCGTAGAACACGCCTAGGCCTCGCGCTCGAGCTGCTGCGCGCCGTTGCTTTGTTTCCGTCGTAGGCCCGTACACGCCGCCGCATTTGCTCGTCGCCGACGAAGTTTCCGGCCGAGTCCGGCTGCGCCACCGCCACCGTTCGACGCCGCATCTTCTGCCCGTTCGAACGAGACCAACCGCGGCCGTTTTGATGGCCTGTAGGCGAAATCCGACGAGCGCCCGCATCTCCGCCGCGTGTGCCACTGACTGTGGGCCCCACGGGCCCTGTTGACTGGTTTGACCAGTCAACGCGCTGACGTGGCAACCCAGTGACGCTGACACGCGGGCCCCACCGCCTTGTTAATTAACTAAACGTTTAAATAAATAAAAACTAATTAATTAGACTAATGTCTCACTGACATGTGGGGCCCACCCCACTAATCACTCTGTTAGTTCAAATAATCCACTGTTAAACTAACAGAGGCTGACATGTGGGTCCCACTGGACCCACATGTCAGGTTTGACCCTGGCCAGCCGCTGTTGACTTGCTGATGTCATGCTACCATCAGGCTGATGTCATAACTCCATTTCTGATAATAAAAATAATTTCAGAAAATCATTTAAACTTTAAAAATCAATAACTTTTAAACCGTAGCTCAGATCGAAAAACTTTATACATGAAACTTGCTTAGAATGACGAGACGAATCTGATCGTGTCGTCTGTTTCGATGCTGGAACCTTCTACGTAGGAGAACCCGTAACATTTCTTCTGTATCCGTAGATAAATAGTGCATGCTTACCGGTAAATGAATCCCACCTTAATCCTAAAATAACTAAACATGATGTAGGCATACTTCAGGTAACCCTGCACTGCATCCTAGTCGTAGCATGCCCGGTATTGCATCATTGCTGTGTATTTACTTGTTTCCTCCCCCTCTCTTCTCTCTCGGTAGACCCCGACGTCGACGTAGCTCCCGAGGTCGACGCTGCTCAGGAGCCCGACGACTCAGTTGACGACCCTGCCCTTGTCATCGAGCAGACAGGCAAGCACCCCATTTTGAGCATTCCGATATCGCCCACTCTCTTCTCTCTTATACTTGCATTAGAAGTTACTGCTGCTACTGTTGTCCTATATCTGCTGCATAGCCTGTTTACTTGTAACTTGCTGTTGATACTCATCTGTTATCCTAAACTGTTTAGAATAGGTTGGGTAGAGACCATCAGAGACCCCATTTATCCCGACTGCCCCGCTGGATGATCAGAAGACCCGAGCAACGGGATTGAAGACCAGGCCCCGACACCGCACGTCACTTACCCTTAGTTGCCGACACTACTGGTTAATATCGAGTGCCGAGGGTGATACCTCGTTAGCACTTCTGATGATAACCTTGTAGGTTAGTACTCGGTCGTGGTAAGCGAGGGTGATTCCTCCTACACCACCCCCGATAACGACGTCATAGCGCAACTCCTCAAGTGTGGACCTCGAGGGTGATTCCTCCTTCGTTCACCTTGACGATAACATCAAATGGGATTCCATCGGGGGTGATTCCTCAGGGTTCCCCTTTGGTGTCAGACACAAGGATACTTTGGATACTATGACTGATCACTGAACCATGACACTAAAGACGGGTCGGCCCTGAGGGGTACCCGCGCGAGTTTAATAGCGAGTGATGTGGAATCGGGTGGACCTGGATGGTGCCCGAGGGTTGAACACGAGGCGTGGCCAGGCATTCCTAGCTCTTGCCGCAAGTCCTCGAGACGGGGCGACTGGGTCACATCTTTCGTGAGTCTCTGCTCGTTTCCGCACTACCAACACACTAACGGTTTGGATATTTGATCCGAGAGGCCTCTGGCCTGATAGCACTAACCATCACGTGGGCATAGTATGGGCGTTCTGCGTCGTGTACTTCAGCCGAAACTTAATAGACGTCAGCGACTGAGCGGCGCGCGCTGGATTGGACTGGTTACGCAACCACACTTGTATTAAAGGGTTGCTAGGTCTGTTTCCGGCCGCCCACGCAACGCGCAGGAGTTCCCGGGGCGAAGGCCCAAGACCCCTGGGGGCATAGGTTTAGTCCGGCGTGCTGACCTCTCTGTCAAGTATTTGGTCGGGTTGCGGCGTATCGTTTGGCCGAGGCCGGGCATGACCCAGATAAGTGTGTCCGACCGGAGTTAATCGAGCGTGGTGGGTAAGTTGATGCACCCCTGCAGTGAAAAACTAATCTATCGATAGCCTGTCCTACGGTAACGGACACTCGGAGTTGTATCCTGATCGGTACAACTAGAACTTGAGATGAAATGGATAGTATGGCTCTGGGATTGCTTTCTCGCAGGGAGTCGAGGAAGGATCTCTGGCCGAGGTTGATAACATTACTACTACTTTACATTATGTTATCCTGCACTCTTCTTATGCTGCAAGAATGATGAAGATGATGAAGATGCTAGTCTTCGATAGGACTAGGCTCTCCCCTCTATTCTGGCATTTCTGCAGCCCAGTCCACATATACAGCCTCTTTTGAAAATGTTTCATATGTAGTGTAGATCTTTGCTTGCTCAGTACTTCGGATGAGTACTCACGTTTGCTTTATTTCCTTTTTCTCCCCATATCCACTTGTCGCATCCAGATGACGGAGCCCCTGAGTTAGCTGCCCCTGTCGACGACTACGGCTACTAATACTACCCTCCCGGCGAGTACTACTACGAGTAGCCGACAGACGACCAGGAGTAGGATTCGGAGGGTCCTAGGCAGGAGGCCTACGCCTTTCGATCGTAGAGTTTTATTTTGCCCCGCCTTTCTAAAGGCTTATCTCCATTCCTGTAATATATCTGTACCCAGATATCTGATGCTTTCGCTGACAGTTGTATGCCATCGAGCTATGTATTCGAGCCCTCGAGGCCCTGGCTTGTAATATAAAGCTTGTATGAATTTATTTATGTTTTCGAGTTGTGTTGTGATATCTTCAAGTGAGTCCTTAGGCTTGATCGTGTATATTTGCGTGTATGATTAGTGCACGATTAAGCTGGAGTCGTCACATCCGGGTCATAGATCTTGGCGACCCAGGTCCCCCATTTCCGCTGCCGCACGCCGTGGTAGTTTGGCCCCGGCGGCGGCGGCGGGCTGTAATGGTATGCTGGTGTGGCACGGGATGAGGAGGGGTGGGAAGAGGAAGCGCCGCCGACGTGGGATGAGGCGGCGTCGCGGCTTCAATCCGCCGGCCAAGCGCTGCGGATGGGCGGCTGCGAGCTGCGCTGACCGGATCCAGCCATAGGAGGAGGCGCGCGGTGGTGGATTTGGTCGTCTGGGTCGATTTGGGCTGTGGGGCTTGTTCGTTGCTTGTTTTACTCGTCTGCCGAGCAGGCGAGTGTTTTTACTCCTCAGCTGCCGCTGGGAGTAAAATTAATCCCGAAGCCAGAAACATCAGAAAACAACAACTAACACTGGACACTATTAAATTTTTCGTCCAAATAAATCATAAAACTATGCATATTTAGTGATATTAAAGCATGAAAGCTAATAATCTTATGGGTACGTTTAAAACATATTAATACCACAAGCATATTCATCCACAATGCTGCAAAATTATTCATCTATTTCCAGTGCTATGCATGAACACACATAAATATCTTAACAATGTTACTCATATTCATCCATGACGATGTCACAACACATGCACCTATGCATGAACTTCCTGAGCACGGCAAGCACGAGCAGTAGATTGGGAGCTCACCGAGGAGCACAACAAAAAAGTCGCATGAATCTCAAAGCACAACCGGATGGTGGATCCATGTACGGGATATTCCGTGCATGGTAGAAAAATCACTCTCAAGTTTATTGCACGTTCTGGAGATTGCTACAATGCACGGAACATTTTGCATTCTGACAATGTATTCACGTAATTTTGAGACCATTTTTTCTGAATGATTTTTAGATCGCTCACCCGTCGTGACGTAAACTTTAGAACATGTTTGACTTATAAATGGTAATCAGACAAATATACGAAAATGCAAATTATAAGTAGTACATTCAAATCCTCATATTGGTTCTGAAGGCTAAACCATGAGGCTAACTTATTCGATCTTATTACAACTGCATGCGAGATTAGCCTGAAACATGAATACGTGTCTTATGCTGAGAATTATTAAATTTTGCTAGCATGCATATATCAAATTATATAGAGAAAAGTATACTTTTCGTCTCTCAACTCTTCGCTGAGTTTAGTTTTCGTTCCTCAACTCTAAAACCGGACAGAGTGCACCCCGAACTTTCGAAAACGGTCACTTTTCGTCCCTGCTGCTGAGTCAACCCGGTTTTGACCAAGCATGAACAGTACATCCGATAAACAATAAATTCAAAAAAATAGCAAAAAATTTCAAAAAAATCTGAAATTTTATGGCAACAAAGATACTCAGGTGCGCCACGTGCGTGCAAATTTTTGTCATGTTTGGAAGTTCGAGGAGCACGCAGCAAAAAAAAACAAAAGTAAATGTACTCTGAAGTGAACAGTAAAATAAAAAAAATCAAAAAATTCTGAAATTTTTTGGCATCGAGGATGCTCAGATGGGCAAGGTGCGTGCAAATTTTTATGGTAAAATAAGATCCAAGGGTTTGGAAACCACCCAAAGCGGCACGCACACGTACGCTATTTTGTTTTTTTTTTGCACGACCTTCTAGGATGTCATTTTACCACGAAAATATGTACGCACCTTGCACACCCGAGCATCTTCGATACCAAAAAATTTCAGATTTTTTGATTTTTTTTCTATTTTTTTGATTTTACTGTTCACTTCAGAGTAGATTTACTTTTGTTTTTTTTGCTGCGAGCTCCTCAAACTTCCAAACATGACAAAAATTTACACGCATGTGGCGCACCTGAGTATCTTCGATGCCATAAAATTTCAGATTTTTTTGAATTTTTTTGCTATTTTTTTTCGAATTTACTGTTTATCGGATGTACTATTCACACATGGTCAAAACCAGGTTGACTCAGCAGCAGGGACGAAAAGTGACCGGTTTCGAGAGTTCGGGGTGCACTCTGTTCGGTTTTAAAGTTGAGGGACGAAAACTAAACTCAGCGAAGAGTTGAGGGACGAAAAGTATACTTTTCTCATATATTGATCATTTCAGGGAAGGCTCCCACGAAATTAAAACCCAGCGGCGAACTTGGACTTGAGAAGTTCCACGACCCCGGCCTCCACCCGGAGCGCCTTGGTGAGCACCGGCGTTGGGATGGGCGGGTTGGAGCCGAAGAGCGTGAGCGGCACAAAGACGATGCCGGGGTTTTGGCTGTTGAAGGAGACGACCATGGAGGCCTCGGTCTTACCGACGTTGAACTGGAAATGCATGAGGCCACGCGGGATGAGGAAGGTCTCTCCGGCGCGCACCACCCTCGAGTAGAGCTTGTTCCCGGAGTCGAGGCTGCCGAGGATTCCCACGAGCAGCTCACCTTTCATCACGATGCCGATCTCGGTGGCGCGGGGGTGGATGTGCGGCGGGTTGGTGCCCCCCGGCGCGAAGTCCACACGGTTCATGGACACGCCCAGCGTGTTTGTACCGGGCCACTCGGCCACGTCGAGCTCCGTCACGGCCGAGCCGTTCGGAGTGGACGTGTTGCCGGCCTTGGCCAGCTTGGATGAGAAGAGGAAATCGTCGCCAGCCTCCGACATGGGCTTGCACGTGTGCCCGTTCACCGAGACCGCCTTGCTGTCGAGGTCGGCGACGCAGAAGTCCTGGAGAGGATCAGGGTCAGTGGCTAGGACGGTTGAAGCTAGGAACAGCATGGCGAACAGGCCAGCTACTAGGGTTTTAGAGCACCCCATTGCTTGCTATGCAACTGATCGGCTAGAGTTTGTTGATCGAGAGTATGTAAGGCACTGGTGGTTAATGCTAAACTGTGGTGGATGAGTGAGTGGTGAGGCATATGGAGTCGTTTATATAGGGGATCGGCGCGGCAATGGATGCATGGAGCTAATTAAGCTATGCATGTGCATGTCGTCATTGCATGCATGTGCAAATGGACACACGATCGAGGCAAGGCTGAGAGTTTATCAAACATAGTATGTTACTTGCGTCGGGGTCAGGATGAGCTTGTGATGAAAATGGAGATGCTCAGGATCAGAGTCAACAGTCAAGGCCACTGCCGGCTGCTAAGGAAATGGGACCTACGAACAGAGACAATGAGGAGGTGTATCTCAATGGAGTGTTGCGCTTGGAAACGGGTTCATAATATTCGTGCACACCTCTACTCGTCAATCATGCAAATGTGATTCGGCCAGGCTTATCAAGTTCAGGGGTGTGCTAGCTGATGGTGAAATGCCAGTGTCTTCAACCACCAAGTCCTTTGCAACGTGCTGCAAGCTATTTGGTCGGCAAGGCAGCCGTTGGGTGGTCGCCGGTTTATCTGCAGTTGTGTACTCGCTGAAGGGAGGTCTGCATGCTAAAGTTTAGCGTGTAGCATGATGGTCAGAAATGGGAAGCTTCTCCGGTCTCAAATAGTTTCTTGTTTTGTTTCTCCTCTTGGTGGCTGCGATCGATCGACGACTTGCCAATAATAGCACGTTTCAGCAGAGAACGGATTCTCATTGGCTACTATACGTACGTACGTGCCTGATGAGCGAGCAAATCAATGGCGCGCCCTGCCCTCTTCCTGTCACCACACAGTTTAAATATTCGCGGGACGCCAGCGAAGCAACGAAAACATGCTTGTCAGTGACAATCAACGAGCCTTTTTTGTTGCAGGTCAGACTTTCTGACCGTGATCCATCCACGGCGGCCCGCCTCTCCCTTTCTCCGAGTCTCCGGAGTAGCCGGCCGGCTGGCCCCTCCCCCAGTTCGCGTCCCGGCAAGCACCCGACCCGCATGTCACCGACCCATCAATCATGCATCACCGATCGAGGCCTTCGGCTTCTCGCCATATCTCGATCGTGTCAACTCGAAAGGCAGAACATTTCTACCGAGTGCTGCAAGGCACCCTCATGTTTTACTAGCTCATACTTTGACTAGCAAAGGAATATTGTACAGAGGCTGCGTCAATTAATTCGGATCGCAGGGAGTGTTAAATTTGTGTTCAAAAGGAAAAAAAAATCTTATACTCTTATTACAAATTTGACTCGTACATTATTTTAGTAGCCAAAGTTCGACCCAAAATAGTGCAATGCCTTACAAACTATGATAGAGGCAGTATATATGTTGTGTAGACTGCATTTTACTCGCAAAATCGCTAAAAACTAAACTTTACACTGCCATTGCCAATGGCTATTACACATCTAACCTAAACGCCATCACGTTTGGTGTTTAGCAAATGCGCCGATCATGCTAAAATTTTGAACATAGTTTCCTGTTTACAAATTTTAGGCTACACATTGTTGTTGTCTCAAACACCAATGGCAAGCACTGATACAATTATCATCATTAAACATAATGGACTCACGCCCTGGTCCGTTGAGCTATCTCAATCTATTCTTACACCCTGGAACCAACACACGGTTGTATTTCTATTCCACCAGTGACCGCTTCGATAGCAAAGTCAAAGTACCAGTGTGTTGGGCTTTTGAAAACTCAAACTTCTTAATCTTTGTAAAAGTTTATTTTGATATTTTCTAAAATGTGTATTAATCTTTTGAAAAGTTAACAAAATATAAGGTGTATTTTTTTTTCTAAAAGTCAAACTTCTAAATCTTTCTTAAAAATAAAGTATCTTCAATATTTTGAAACGGAGGGAGTATGAATTAATAGTTGAGGGTACTGATGTGACATTTTTGTATGAGTACTTATATGAACTAAAATGCTGGTGGACTGGTGGGTAGTTGTGTTTATCCTTCTACCTTGCCATTTCTGCCTGAATTTTCGAAGCCTGGACGAAATCAAGATGATCGATCAATGAGTAGAGGTGTGCACGAATCTTGTGAACATCTGTTTCCAAGCGCAATACTCCATTGAGATACACCCCCTTGTTGTCTCCGTTGGCAGGTCCCATTTCCTTAGCAGCCGGTATGGCTTGACTTCTGACCTCGGGCCATCTCCATTTTCATCACAAGGTGAGATCTTCGACGCCAATAATATCAATAATATACTCTATCCTCTGCTTCCAGTGTTCCCACATGTGGCACATGCATGCGGTGAAGACATGCATAGCCAGCACCATGCATACACATACAGATGCATGCATGAATGCACTGATCCCGGCCCTATATAAAGGACTCCATATGCCTCATCGCTAACTCATCACCACAGCTTAGCAGCAACCACCAGTGCCTCAAAGACTCTTGATCAACAAACTCTAGCTGATCAGTGCTAGCTAAGCTTGCTACATAGCAAGCAATGGGTTACTCTAAAAACCTAGCGGCTGGCCTGTAATTGCCATGCTGCTCCTTGCTCCGGCCGTCCTGGCCTCCGACCCTGACCCTCTCCAGGACTTCTGCGTCGCCGACCTCGATGGCAACGCGGTCTCGGTGAACGGGCACACGTGTAAGCCCATGTCGGAGGCCGGTGACGACTTCCTCTTCTCATCCAAGCTGGCCAAGGCCGGCAACACGTCCACCTCGAACGGCTCGGCCGTGACGGAGCTCGACGTGGCCGAGTGGCCCGGTACCAACATGCTGGGCGTGTCCATGAATCGTGTGGACTTCGCGCCGGGGGGCACCAACCCGCCGCACATCCACCCCCGTGCCACCGAGATCGGCATCGTGATGAAAGGTGAGCTCCTCGTTGGAATTCTCGGCAGCCTCGACTCCGGGAACAAGGTCTACTCAAGGGTGGTGCGCGCCGGAGAGACCTTCCTCATCCCGCGCAGCCTCATGCACTTCCAGTTCAATGTTGGTAAGACGGAGGCCTCCATGGTCGTCTCCTTCAACAGCCAGAACCCAGGCATCGTGTTCGTGCCGCTCACACTCTTCGGTTCCAACCCGCCAATCCCCACGCCGGTGCTCACCAAGGCGCTATGGGTGGAGGCCGGGGTCGTGGAACTTCTCAAGTCCAAATTTGCTGGTGGGTTTTAATTCCTGGGAGCCTGCCATGTATGCTAGGGAAATTTAATAATTCTCAGCAGAAGACATGTATTCAAGCTTCTGGTTAAGCTCCCATCCAGTTGTAATAAGATTGAATAAGTTAGCCTCGCGGTTCAGCCTTCAGAACCAATGCAAGGAATTATGAAATATACTGTAATAAGATTTATAAATTATAGCATTTTTCGTATATTTGCTCCATTACCCATTTGTATTTGATTCTCTATCACCTTTTTGAGGGTGAATTGGGTGTTTTAAATTCAATCAGCCATTTTAGAGATACAAAGGTGATAAGCGCAAACCCAATATCTCGCCTACAGCGAGAGTACCTTCTTGTCTCGCCTGAACCTTTTTCAAGTGTTGTACTCCCTCCGTTCCATAATGTAAGACGTTTTACATTATGGGATGGAGGGAGCACATTACTGGGCCAGTCCGTTCTTAACGCTCGCTCCTTCGCTGGTAGTTGTGTACAATGTGTTCTTCTCTGTTTTTTGACATTTCATTTTTCATTTGTTCATTTGTTTTTTTGTTTCTCCACGGGTTTCTTCGGATTTTTTGTTTGACCATTGTTTTTTTTTCACCTTTTTCTTCGTCTGATTCCTGGTTCTTTCTCTTTTCTTGTTTTCTTCAGTTTTTTTGTTTCTTTCTCGGTTTTCTCTAGTTTTTCTTGTTTTCTTCATTATTGAGGAAATCGTTAACAGGTAGCAGCTCGGTTGGCTGGCGAGTAGGGGATTAATAGCCTAATTGGCCAATTAATTAATTAATCGGTTGATTTCTCAGTTTATCAGCTACTCAGTGACCCTATGAGTAGCGATTAATCGGCAAGTTAACTGGTTAATCGGATGAATTCTCAAACAAGGGTTTTCTATGATTCCTTTTGTTTATTTGCACTGTTTTTCTCATGTTTTCTTGTTCTATTCTTTGGTTTTATTTTATTTCTTAGCTGGTCTTTATTTTTTTTCTTTGATATGCTTCGGTTTTGTTTTGTTTTTTCTTGGTTTCCATTATGTCGCTTTCTCGGTTTTCATCATTTTTTATTTTTCTTTAGAACACTACACTACACACACACAACAAATTATATATATATATATATATATATATATATATATATATCTATATATATATATATATATATATATATATATAATTTCAGTATACAGGTGAAAGATTTTTATGGATACACGTTGTACATTTGTCAAATACATTATGTGATTTTCTTTCTTAAATACATCTTATTAATACTTTTTGGAATACATGGGCAGCATTTTTTTCAAATACAAGCTGAATATTTTTATGGTAATAAAATTTTGTCAAAACCATGCATACATTTTTATAATAGATAATACACATTTTTTTAAACATAGTTTTTGGTGTTTACTTACTTCATACACATTTGTATATTTTTTGTATACATAGGGAACATTTATATACACATTGAACATTTTTTAAATATGCGAACAACATTTTTTCATACACATTGTATATTATTTGTATACTTTTTTACGTGAAAGACATTTTCAAGTTCTTGATTAACATTTTTTAAATACCTAATCAACATTTTTTCAAATGATTCATTAAAAAAATTATACACATGATTAACTTTTATCATACACATTGTATTTTTGTATACATTTTTTCATATACATGAAAAATGTTTTTTCTATTCACTTTTTATTTTTTCAAATGCTTGATTTAACTTTTAAATTATTTTATCAGCATTTTTTCAAATACTTGATATTTTATTACAAATACTAGATCAATGTTTTCCATACACATTATATTTTTGTACATTTTTCGCATACATGAGAAATATTTTTTCTATACACATTTTACATTTTTCAAATGCTTGATTAACATTTTTGAAATGTTTTATCTAAATTATTGTTTTATAATATACACATCTATAATATTAAACGAAATTAAACTAACAAATAAAAGAACATAAACAAAAAATATTTTAAAAACAAGTTGTGGCATGTGGCCGCGCTTTGGGAATGCCCAGTCCAGTGTTCAGTTCAGGCGAGGTTGCCTACTTCCGCGTTGACAATATCGAGGAGCAATTAATCAAAATTAAAGAACGCTCCTTCGGGAGCCTCCTCAAGGGTCAGTTCGGGTGGGCTAAGAACGCTCTGGGCGTTCCCTTTGGATTTTATTTTTCTGCACACGTTTTCGGCTTTTAGATGATTTTTTTTCTTCTTTTTTTTTGGCTTTTTGGTTTTCCCCGGCTTTTCTTATGTTTTGGACAAAAAGAATTGACACGGAAAATGCATTTTTTTTTTCCTTTCGCGAGAGGCACGGAGAATTACTTCTCGTGGAGGCACGAATCCAAGGCACGGTCGTGTCTCTCGCAAAAGGGAAAAGACGTGTTTTCCTTTTCTTTCTACGACGAGAGGCACGGATTTGCTTTCGCGAGAGGCACGGCCCTATCTCTCGGAAAAGGGAAAATGCATTTTTTTTCTGCCATGAGAGCCACGGATTTACTTCTCATAGAGGCACAGTTTTGCATCTGCGAGAGGCACGGTACGACTGTGCCTCTCGGAAAGAAAAAAGATCTTTTCTTTTTTTCATTCCGCGAGGGGCACAGCTGTGCCTCTCGCAAAAGGAAAAAAATATTTTCTTTTTTTCATTCCGCGAGGGGCACGGCTGTGCCTCTCGCAAAAGGGAAAAAACGTGTTTTCTTATTTTTTTTTTCTACCACAAGAGGGTATGGATTTGCTTCCGCGAGAGGCACAGCCGAGCCTCTCGGAAAGGGAAAAACGTGCTCCCAGTTTGGGGTTTTTCGTCCCGTTTTTTTGTGAAAAAATTCGTTGAAACCTATCAACATAGGAACTAGTTATGAAAATCACGACACGAGAAATTGAACGGTGAAAATGGTTCGAGATTTGTACGCATGGTTTGGGAGATAAAACATTTTAAATCATGCGTCCAAATCTACGAAAAAAGGACTCTCAGGTTGTGACAAGTGGGGTGCATGCAGTGCGACACCTATGGGAAGGTGGGAGTGACATTTGCAAAGAGTGCTTCTTAACTAGGGATTTTGACAATATCGCGTTAGTTTTTTAAGATGTAACTCTATTCATACTCATAACAATTAATTACTGGTACACTGATTTGGATCTAAAATTCAAGAAAATACAAGTAACTCCTATGACTAAGAATTACAATGAAATCTCTTGAAAACACCTTCTTCGCGGTATCAATCTCTACTCGAAGAAATACTTCAAAGACTTCGGTAAAGAGGCTGGAATTGGACTGGAGCAACGATGTTGTCACTCTTTCACCCACACGAACACTATCCATAATGGTTTTGAAAGCGCCTTGAGTCGTCCATCCAAAAAGATGGGAAATCTTGATCGATGAACGTACTTGAGCCGGGGATGATCCTCTAGAAGTGCAGGCCGTTAAATCACTATATTTTCACCATGGTGTCGATGAAAGATTTCACCTTCACAAATAATCAAACCAACAAAAAAAAAATTTACAACAACATAAACTCACCAGATCCGAATAATTGGATCTGTGTGGACAAAAAGCTCTCTAGCGTCATGACAATATCTTGTTAGTGCGAGTACTCCTCCCGTCCTGCTGAAGGATTTCCTTCCACCTATATGGCCCATTTTCGCCCTTTTTTTCCTTAGGTCGATGTCAATCGGGTTCGGTATGTTTGCTCGCTGGGTTGGCTTCGCCCGGGTTTCTATTTCATTGTGCAGGGAATTGAGCATGGAAGCCTTCAGGTATACAAATTTGTTTTTTCATTTGAAAGTTTGACTAAAAAAATCATAAAATCCCGAATTTTATTCTTCGTTATAAGATAAAAATTCCCTCTTTTGTTTTATTTTGCCATGTGTTTTTTAAAATCCCAAAACTTGCCATGTCTTAGAGAACAAGTTTTTAAAAAACTTGCCATGTTTATGTAGGTAGCATGGCATTTTTTTAATTAATAACATGGCATTTTTATTATTTAGAGGATGGCAATCTTAATATGAAGAGGATGGCTATCATTGAGAGAATTATTTTTAATGGTATGCCATTTTTATTGAGAGGATGACAGTTTTATCATAGAGAGAAT
This sequence comes from Thinopyrum elongatum, assembly GCA_011799875.1. Lineage (NCBI taxonomy): Eukaryota > Viridiplantae > Streptophyta > Magnoliopsida > Poales > Poaceae > Thinopyrum > Thinopyrum elongatum. The sequence goes on along the minus strand of CM022300.1, from coordinate 29,580,252 downwards.
GGCATTTTTATTATTACTGGCATGTGATTTTTTTTAATTAGACCTGGTAGATTTAGTGTATGTAGCATGATAGTTTTACTTAGGTAGCGTGACATTTTTATTATTGTTGGCATGACATTTTTATTATAAAGAAGATGACATTTTTATTAATAAGAGGTTGGCAGTTTTATTATTAAGATCATGCCAATTTAATAATAAGGATTGCATTTTAATCAATAAGAGGAGACAATTTTATTACTAAGAGCATGGCATTTTAATAATTAAGAGGATGGCAATTTTATTTTCAGTGGCACGACATTTTTTTTATGAATTTTTGCACAGCAGACCAAAGAAAGGTAAGTTTTACAGCATGGTATTTTTGTTTTTTGGTCCATAGCAAAAACAAATATTCACTGTTTATACAGCACGGCAATTTCTTTTTTTTCAGATCATGGCATTTTAAATGATATCTATGGGCCAATCGGGGTCACCCTGGACCCCCACCACAGCAAACAATCGGGAAAGGATGAAACGTTCGCTCGATCAACCTTCATCGTTCGATGGCATCCTCCTCCTATTGGGGTCCAAAATCTAAGCCCTCAAACTTTATACTGAAGCAGCGACACTTATTTTAAGATGAAGAGAGTATTACCAGTACAACTTTGTTTCCGGAAGAAGAGGGTTCGTCTCCAGGACAGAAGTCAGAAAAAAAAACCCAGCAATCTGACGACTATGGTCATCTTGCTAATACAAATTGACAAAGGTACCCAAGATCACAAGTGAATGAAACCGAAACGTGCTGATTTGGAGTATATAGCAAAAAACTACCACATTACAGGCTATCGCTACAAAAAACTACCGCTTTTTTTAATTTTTCAAAATGCTATCACAAATTTGGTTGGTTGTTCCAAAAAACCCAAATTGCTGAAGCGTTAAGTTCTAACCGCGTTTATGACAGAGGGGGTCCACTCGTTAGGTCACCGTTATATTGGACTGTTAGTTGACCGTTATGACATGTGGAACCCACATGTCGGTCCCTCCAAAAAATAAAAAGCAAACTGGCCCCTGTAAGTTTTGTAAAAAAGCAATCGGGTCCCTGTTAGTTTCGAAAAAAACAATCGGGTCCCTGTGCTCCCGTCCGCCGTCGCCATGGCCGGAAGTTGCTGTGTGCTGCTGCCGCTCGCCGGCGCTGCTCCTCGCCGCCGCTGCGTGCCGCTCGCGGCTGCTACTCCACTCCGCCGCCGCGTGCCCGCCCGTTGAAGAGGACCACAGGCAGCCACCACAAGCTGCATGACGGCGCGCCGGCGAGTCTGCACGGAGTCGGCCACTTTGAGCGGCCCCGCGCGCACCTGCAGCATGCCCACTCCTGCAGCGCGCATGGCCGTTGCTGCATGCCGGCGGGGATGGCGGCGGCGGCGTTGCTGCATGCCAGCGGGGATGGCGTGGATGGCGGCGGCGGCTCGTCCATGGAGCAGGGAGGAGGAGGAGAGAGGAGGGCTGGAGGTGTGGGGCGCCTCTCGGGATGGCGGCGGCGTTCACCGGCGGGCACGCGACAGTGAGGCAGAGGTCAACCCGCTCTATCGGGGTACTCTCTTCCCACTGGTGGCTGGAGGTGGGAGGAGAGGTTGACCCTGACTTGTGGGCTCAACAGTAAACTTAACAGTCAACAAACGGTCAAATGATTTTTCTCTTGACACGTGGACCCTCCTTGTCATAAACCTGATCAAAACTTAACCATTGGGTCACTAGTGTTTTTTGGAACAGTCAACCAAAATTGTGGTAGCATTTTGAAAAATTAAAAAAAGCGATAGTTTTTTGTAGCGATAGCCTGTAATGTGGTAGTTTTTGCTATACACTCTGCTGATTTGCACATATTTCCCACGTTTTTCATAAGCAGAATGGCATAAATCCGATCCATGCATGGATAAACTCTTTGTCAATACAGGCCTTGTGTTTTCTAAAACAGAAAGGAGTTATTGGGATTAATGGTGCCAGAACGGAGCAATAAACCTCCTCCATTTTCACCACATATGCATATGCATGTTAGCCTTCGCATCGCATGTTTATAATCGGGCATACCTCCCTGATCCGATCCGCAGTAACATTGTCAATTTAGCATAAGGAGATTGCGCACCTTCTATATATTCTCCCTGCAGATACTAGCAAGCAACCAAGAAGCAACCATGGCCATGGCCAACGTCCTGCTCGTGCCCTACCCGTGCCAAAGCCACATAAACCCCATGCTACAGTTTGCCAAGAGGCTGGCGTCCAAGGGCGTGCCCGCCACCCTCGTCGTCACCCGCTTCATCGCCAGAACTGTCCGGTTCGACGCCGGCCCGGTGCGCGTCGAGTCCATCTCCGATGGCCACGATGAGGGCGGCCTCCCGTCGGCGGCAAGCGTCGACGAGTACGTGGAGAGGCTGGAGTCCAGTGGGTCGGCGTCCCTGGCCGCGCTCATCGAGGAAGGCCACTTCACGCACGTGGTGTACGACTCGTTCATGCACTGGGTGGCGCGCACGGCGCGGGGGCTGGGTCGGCCGGCCGTACCCCTCTCCACCCAGTCGTGCGCGGCGAGCGCTGTGTACTACTACGTCAACTCCGGGTTGCTGGACCCGCCGCCGCCGGGAAACGCGGGGGCCAGGAGCGAGCCGTTCGCCGGGTTGCCGGGGCTGGAGAGGTGGGAGTTCCCGTCCTTCGTGTTCCACGACGGGCCGTACCCGGCGCTCACCGCGCCCGCGCTCGCCCAGTTCGCTGATCGGGATGGGGGTGACTGGGTGCTCCTCAACTCGTTCGATGAGTTGGAGTACGAGGTAAGAATAAGATCGATCAACTTTTTGGTTTAAAAAATGCGGAGATGTTTTTATCCAAAATATATATATTCATTAGTTGCATATTCAAGTTCAGAAACATGATCAGCTTGATCCGTGAAAAATGAACTTTCTTTTTTATTTTTTGATATGGAAAAATGAACTTTCGATTTGTGAGACTTCATTTCTAGCCGAATAATCCTACACCTACGTAAACAACCTATGTTAAGTTACTTAAAGCTCCTAATCTAATCCTCTCGTGCCCCCTGATTTTCGTGGGGGGCAAATCTTTCTTCCAATCAAATCTTGACAAGCCAGCTTTTACGTAGGTTTACCTAGATTGTCTACGTAGATGTAGCAAAGCCCTTTCTAGCCTCATATTAAGTTGAGCCGCCCTGAAAAAGTTTCTGGAAAGAGCGAAACCTTCAGTAAGAAAGAAACTACACGTGGGGAAATTCCGAATGAAAATTTAGAAAGTTCTACAGGTTCCATCTTTTTATTTATTCTGGGTTTTCCTTTTTGGGATTTCCCCCCTTTTTTAGAAACTTTTGAGTTATTTTTCCCCTTTTTGAGATGGATCTTAGACATCTTTGATGGGCTTAAAATGGGTCACATGAGTTAGGCTTAAAGTGGGCCACATGATGAATTCGGTGTTTCTGTTCCAGGTCCTGGATGGGCTCAACCGCTCAAGTACCACTTCAAGGCCCGAGCCATCGGGCCGTGCGTTCCTCTGCCGGCCGCCGATGATTCCTGGGACGTCGACCGCTTCACATACGGCGCCAACCTGCTCGACCCGGAGGACACCTGCATCAAGTGGCTGGACGCCAAGTCCCCCCGCTCCGTCGCCTACGTCTCCTTCGGCAGCAACGCGTCCATCGGCGTCGCCCAGATGGAGGAGCTGGCCCGCGGCCTCCTCGCCGCCGGCAAGCCGTTCCTGTGGGTCGTCAGGGTCGGCGAGGAGGCGCAGCTCCCACGCCACCTCCTGGACGCGGCGACGGCGTCGGGGGACGCGCTCGTCGTGCGCTGGAGCCCGCAGCTGGACGTCCTGGCGCACCGCGCCGTGGGCTGCTTCGTCACGCACTGCGGCTGGAACTCCACGCTGGAGGCGCTCGGCTTCGGCGTGCCGATGGTGGCGCTGCCACTGTGGACCGACCAGCCGATCAACGCTCGCTTCATCGAGGAGGCGTGGGGCGCCGGCGTGCGCGCGCGCCGCGACGCGTCCGCGGGGGTGTTCCCGCGCGGCGAGATCGAGCAGTGCGTGCGCGCCGTCATGGAAGACGAGGACGGCAGGGCGGCTTCCACCCGCGCGGCGGCACGGCGCCTGAGAGACGCGGCGAGGGTGGTGCTCGCACCCGGCGGCGCCTCCGACAAGAAACTGGGGTATTTCTTGGAGTTCGCGTGCGCCGTCATGGACGATGGCGCCACCGGGTCCGAACCTTCCCCGCGCGAGGCGGCACGTCGGTGGAGCGAGGCTGCACGCGCCGCGGTCGCCCCCGGCGGCAGCTCCGACCAGAACCTGGACGAGTTCGTTGACTATCTGCGGGCTAGCGCCGGGGAGAAGTGAAGAAAGTCTCACTGTATCTGTCATTACTTAGTCGTGGTGTGGTTTCGCTGGAGCTTTTGCATGGAGTCCTTGCTTGCTTCTCGGCTTGATAGGCTTTTGTGCTGAGGTTATCGATCTAGGGTTGTGGCTTTTGAGCAGCTATCTTCTTGTTCTTCTAGTGCCGCGTCTCATATCACCTCTGTCGTGTGAGTCCGGCTGGTTGTCAGTCATGTGGTCGATCACTTGATCTGTAGCGTTGTAATCTGTGTCGTTTGTGCTGTGTGTCCGAAAACATGTTTTTGAGCATGTGCACCGGGGCCTTTCTCTGTCTAGCCATTCAATTTCTGCATCGCGATTTGTGCAAGTAATTTTTTTTTTGTTTCTCTCATATAGAACATCTCTTGAACTTCAGACTTTGCAGCACAACAAAGCCTTCTAACTAGAATGTGGGATATTTGAGATTTTTTCGTCCAACATAAATATACAAAATGAGATTTGTTTGATTAAAAAAATATCTTTGTTAGTATTTATGTTGGACCAAAAAATCTGAAAGTTTTATCCCACATTCTAGGTAGAAAGCTTTGTTGTGCTGCAAAGTTTGAAGTCCAAGACATGTTTTATATGAGAGAAACGGAAAAGAGAAATTTGCATGTAGTAAGTTAGTTATGTAGCACAGATCTCAAAGCAACATTGAGCAGCTAGGATAGCGAGGCCAGGGTGCATATGCTCAAAAAATCTGCATTCGTTGTGTGTCGCTATTATCTGTTGTAGCCTGGTTGTAAGCTCCAGCTTGTCAACTTAGCTCCTTGTATGGTCATGTTCTTTCATTTTCTGCTTCATGCTCTTTTCCTTCTTGGCTTCGGCCAGCATCGGGTGTGTTTTGTCTACCATGATGATGATCGTGCAATGCTGGAACAAGGTGGTGCTGCTGCTCTACAAAGGATCGTGTTTGAGCAACATGAGGATGGGCGGAGGGAGCAAGGAGAAGATGCTCTGATGATCACTGGAGCTGCTAGTTCTAACAATGAAGAAGATGCAAGAGACGTGATCCAGGAAATGGATGAAGGCTAAAACATGGTCGCCTTACTTCTGTGGAGCGGTGGTTTAGAGCTTTGTCTCTAGTCTTTCTTTTCTGAAAGGTTTGTCTCTAGTCTTTTGGCGATGATGTGCTTCCTGGCTTACAAGGAGACGGCAGCGCAACTCCTTGAATCTATTTTATATCCCATTTTAGTTCTATTTTGCTGACTCAATAATTCTACATCTACGTAAAGACCTACTTAATCTTATGTAAACTTCTTAATCTACTCCCCTCCCCCTGAGAATTTCGCGGGGTGGGGCCTTTACTAACCTTAGTAGGTGGCAGTTGGGATGTAATTTCTCATTTTTAATCCTTGTTTTGGCTAGAGCCTTTTGCACCTGGATGTTTTTTCGTTTTTGCTTTTTGTTCCGTTCTCTATGATAGTGGAACTCGATCCTATTTTAGGATTGTACACAAATAAAAATGGAAATTGCTAACTGGAATGTTTGTTGTTCGGGAGACTCAAGGAAACATTGCCTCACTTTTATGAGATAAATTCCAGCAGGCTATGGTGTATCAGAAAGTGGTAAATCTAATGGTGCCGCTACGTAACTACGAGGAATCCACCATCCGCCTCGGCATCAAGATTGGTGCGGTGAGTTCTCATATAAAGAGGTGAAACGTTTTCTTGGCTGACAACGCCCTGATATTTGGTTGACCATATGAATTAACGGATAAATAGTTGGAAGGAAAGGAAATTGTCGGCCAGTGGACAAGACTTCTCAAGTCGGTAGGAGTATCTGGAGCTGGTCTGAGGACGTTGACTAACAAACTTTAATTGCAGAGGGCGATTGGAAGATACAATGGCGGAAGCAATGGTGTTGCCTTATGGGGTTTCACTGGCGCAATCTTTGGGGTGCTACAAGCTCATAGTTTTGAAGGGACATCTTGCCCCTGATGAGGATTTTGGTCTTAATGGCATTATATTTAGAAGACTAAATATGTTTTGAGTGCTTACATAGGACATACGCTATTCAAAATGAAAAAAGGAAGTTGGTCGGCGACTCTCTAAGCAAAAGACTGAAAGAAGACATCACGTCAATTTTCAACTGATAATTTCTCGTTTCTGATTCATAGGCATGCTATACTATGAAAAGGGGATACATCGTGGATCTAGGTGTGGAAACTAGCAAACCAAAAACAAGCCAAAAACACCCAAAACATATGAAAAAAGAGCCTCAAAAGATGCTTGAGTGTTTCTCTCTAGTGAACCTTGGAGTAGCCTCGAACCCTGCAGGAGGCCTTCTAGACAAAATTAAAAGAGAATTAAAATGTTTCTATTTAATCTCATATGCCCCTCGGAGGTGAGAGACCCCCAAGATGTCTCTGAATGGAAACATAATATTTATGTTTTCGGTCGGATGCACCTTGAAGCTCCCCTGGATCCTCTGCGGCTTCTCGAACCCTCAGAACTTAACAGAAAGTGAGCATTCTAGGCATATTTTGGGTAAGCCTAAAAAGGCACCTTCTTCCCCATGAAGAAGGTGACAACTTCCACTCTCTCTCCACACTAGTAGAAAAAGGTCCATTTGTCCCGGTTCGCCTACGAACCGGGACAGATGGGGCTCCACGTGGCCGCTGCGGCTTGCCCAGGCAGGAGGGCCTTTTGTCCCGGTTGGTAGCACCAACCGGGACCAAAAAGCATCCACGCGTCAGCAGTTCAGGGGCTGGGTTTTTTGTTTTTTTTAAAGGGGGGGGGGGGGTTGGGGGTTTTGTAGGGTTAATTTAGGTGTTTCATATATTGTGTTAGCTAGCTAATAGAGAGAAGTGTCCTCTCTTATCTCCGTGCTTGGTCGACGCTACGTACTATACGTATAGAGAGGACTCGACACGCTAGCTAGTAAGCAAATGAAGGAAACCATTAAGTACACAAGATCGTCATGAACATATACAGAGAGAAGTGATCGACCTCTCCTTCTCCGAGAGATTGGTCGAACAACAAGTTTTCGTATATCTATCCGACGCTACTCGCTACATATATACAATATAAGATCTCTTACAATCCCTAACATCTGATGTCAAGTTCCACATGGTATTCTCCGGTTTTATTTATGACGTGGTCAAGAAAGAATCCCGCCAATTCCTCTTGAATTGCTCGTATGCGATCTTGTGGTAGGAGTTCATCCCGCATCTGCCACATCTAATTTGAAGAAGGGGGTCAATACATATATATGAATGAAACTCAACACAAATGATGGTAATAAAATAAAATTGTGAATATTATTGCTTACGCACTTCATATTGTTTTTTAGAGTAGCCCCGCTCACAGGTAGTGTGGCGGATGAACTCGCAAATGTAGTATCCATAAAAATCATTCCCGCCTTCCTGCCACAATCACTTTACAAGAAATAGAGGTCAATCAAACTGATAAGCAAGCATGCTAAATGGTATTGATGAAACTAGCTAGAATCAATGGGAGATGCGCGGAACTAGCTAGTAGTACTTACTTTTGGGTGTGTAAATCGCAGCTCCCCCGGCAGTCCCGGAGCTTCTGCGGTGAACTCTTTCCAAACCCTGCCAGACAAAAAAAAAACAATTACTTGATATCAGGAAATGAACAAAGTTGCTGATATGGTGCGATAATGATCGATCAAACTTACTTCTCGAGCATTTTAGTCATGGCCGCATACTCCTTGGGATCTTTTCGTCTCGAGTCTAAGACGGTTACTAGTCCCTGCTCAAGCTTAATCTCTAGGAGAATAAAGTGGAAGCAGCGCACGCATGCATAACTCATCAATTACATTACTATAACCTCGAGTAATAAGAGAAACCGAATATGTAGAAGATAGTAACACTCACTTGAAGTTGTAAGGAAAGAGTATTTTATCTTTGTTTTGATTTTTAAGCAATGATTGTAGCAAGTTGGCCTCGGTTTCTTTCGCATTATATTTAACCGTCCATTCATCTATGAGATTTGTGTAAATGAATCCAATATCATAGATTTGTGCTTTTCTGCATTCGACGATCTTCAATCTGCATAATATAGTGAGGATAATTATATATACATGCAATGAAAGAGTTGAGCTATATATAGAGACTTAATTATAGAAGTAGTACTTACAGACAGTAGCAAGTGAGGATTATTTTATCGAGGGCCTTTTGATTGAAAAACTGGAAGAACTCCTCAAATGGAACAGACAACAGATCAATTCCAACGAGGTCGTGCTCCTCTTTAACTCTCAGCGTCAAAGTATCCTTCCCAGACTCGCTGCAGGTGTCCATGTACCACTCATGGAATCTTCGCATCATCGTTGTTAGAGGAGGATGACCAGGTTTGATGAGAGGCTTCCCGTACCGGTATTTGTGTTCGTCCACCTCCATTGTATCAAAATGTGCATCGTCGAGCAGGTAATCTGCAGGATTGGTACCGGGCACCATCCCCGGATGATTAGCGACGATATCGCTAGACACCTTGAGCAGGGGGCACGATTGGTTCGGTTGTTCGCCGAGCTGGGGAATTTTTTTCCCACTTCTTCGTTCTGCTAACCTTCGATCACTGCAAGTACTTCCCGACCGCTCCGCTTCCTGATATGTCCTTTCAATAATGCGCTCATAGTTGGTTTGCGGCGGAGACGGTGGTGGTCGCTTCAGGGCATCGAGAGTGCGCTTCGCTTTCACCGGATCTATCGTATCCTTCGGAGGTGGAGGTTTCTTTGCAAAAAAGTCCCTCACTTGGGCACGAGAGATGTCCTCGTTTTCCTTGTCGGTCCTCTCATATGGTAACTTTTCCAGAGGCTTGAGAGATGGACCGTATCTAAATTGCCTCCTGCCTCTGCTTGTACTGCTAGCCCCCGGAGCGGCGGCGTCTCTCTTCCGCCGTTGCTTACGAGGCGGAGAAGGAGGCGGAGTGCTCCGACGCGCCGGAGGAGCCAGAGCGGCGGCGTCTGTCTTCCGCCGTTGCTGACGAGTCGGAGGAGGAGGCGGACTGCTCGGATGGGCCGGAGGAGGCGAAGGAGGAGGCGGAGTGGCCTCACGCGCCGGAGCAGCCGGAGAAGGAGGCAGAGTGCCCTGATCACTCGCCGGAGGAGGAGGAGAAGGAGGAGGAGGCGGAGTGCCCTGACTCGCCGGAGGAGGAGGAGGAGGCGGAGGCGTCCAGTTCGGAAGCTTGATGAGCTCCTTCCACCATAGACATGGAGTCTTCAGAGCGAGACATAGCTGAGTCTCCCCTTCACCGGTAGGGTGGTCAAGCTCGAGCTCCTCAAATCCCTCCGTTATTTCATCCACCATCACAACAGCATAGCCTTGTGGAATCGGACAGCAGTGAAAAGTTGCGTCGGGTTCAGGAGGTGCAACAGAGCCGACAGCCGCCTTGACTTTGAGGTCCTACCATTGCGTCATAAGGTGGCAATGTTGAGCCTCCGTGGTAGCATCCACGGGGTAGCTAGGAGCCGTGAAGTCAGGCTGCTGAAGGAGCTCGGTCGAAGCCACGCTGCTTCTCCGCTGAGATAGCGGGGTAGCTTCTGGGGTAGCTCTGGCAGGTCGCTGGCTGTCAACTGCTTGTTCCTCTAGCTTTCGTACCCTTTCATTCAGCTTCTGCAGTTCGCTCAGCTCCAGTTTCATCTTCCTCTCCCGGGTTTTGTAACCGCCTGCGCCGGGAAACCCAACCTTCCACGCAACGGAGCCTGCCGTGCCTCGTGTTCGTCCTGGGTGCTCAGGATTCCCGAGGGCCTGTGTGAGCTCGTCGTTCTCTCTGTCAGGAACGAACGTCCCTTGCTGCGCTGCAGCGATATACTTCTGAAGCTTCTTGACCGGTATTTCAAGTTGCTCGTTCGTCCAAACGCACTTCCCTGTTTCAGGGTCCAAGGTTCCCCCAACCCCGAAGAACTAAGTCCTTGAATGGTCTGGCCAGTGCAATGTCTCTGGTTCGACCCCTTTATCAAGCAGGTCATTCTCAGCCTTGTCCCACAACGGCCGGGCTTTGAGGTAGCCACCTGACCCCGTGCGATGGTGATGCTCCTTCTTTGCAGCATTTAACTTGTTTGTCGCTGACATCTTCTTACTCTTCTCCGATGTCTTGTAGGCCACAAATGCGGGCCAGTGATCTCTTATCTTCTCAAATCGGCCGGTGAATTCTGGAGTCTTCCCTTTGTCGACAAACGTTGATTTCAACTCATTCTTCCACCTCCTGAATAGATCTGCCATCTTCTTAAGAGCATGAGCCTTGACCAATGGCTCTATAACTGGCTTATCCGGATCCTCCTCTGGCGGTAGGGTGAAATTTGCCTTCAGCGCGGTCCAAAGATCATCTTTCTGTCTATCGTTGACATAAGACACTTGAGGGTCTTCCTTCTTAGGCTGATTCCATTGGTGGATGCTGATCGGGATCATGTCCCTAACAAGAACCCCGCACTGAGCAGAAAATGCTTCCTTGGTCCGGCTGGGTTCAATCGGTTGTCCATCGCCCTTGATTGTTGTGATCGTGAACCTTTCATCCTGGCGCAACCTTTTCTTCGGGCCTCGTCTCGTTACCGAAGTTTGGCTCGATCCGGAGGGCTAGATAAGAAGAAAGAAGAGAGTTAATATGTGTACATACCAAAACAATCAATGCATCAATTAGCTAGTCAGCACAGGCTTAATTAATATATATACCTCGCCGGACTTTGCAACAGCTCCTTCCTCCGTTCGGTCACCGGAGCCGTCATCACGGTCTCTTTCTTCCACCGGCATTCGGTCATCGGAGACATCATGATCATGTCCTTCCACCTCCATTGTTCGATCACCGAAGCCTGCTTCACCCTCTCCTTCCAGACCATCGGTGTCATTGAGATACGACATGACATCACCTCCTCCGCGGATGATGTCCCCCAACAACTCTTCTTCTTCGAAGTCTCTTTGATGATCCATAGTTTCTGCAAATATTACAACATGGCAATTAATATACAAACATGAGAGATGGATATATTAGTGGCAAACGTAGACCTAGCTAGCTCGAGGCTTATACGGTTTGGGGTGGCCCTCGACAACGCTTCTAGGGTTTGGGCCGGACCGCCTCTCTCATGAATGTCCGACGTCCGGACCGACAACGGATTTAACAAAAATGACGCCATTCTGGATGTGCAGAAAATGGCCCCTATTTTTCGTGATCTCATCTACCCTTCTATATGTCATGTTGTCTAGTGTCAAAGGATTCAAGAAAACCATGGCTTCATCATTAGCCGGAAGTAACAGGCGCATGATGGTATGAAGCTCTCCAAAATTATTTTGGAACGGAGTCCTGGTAGGATAATTCGCTTTTTGGTACGAAGTTCAGCAAGAGCCTTTCAAATATCGCTATTTTGATGGCCTTTGCTGAACTTTGTACCAAAAGGCGAATTATCCTATCAGGACTCCGTTCCAAAACAATTTAGGAGAGCTTCATACCATCATGCGCCTGTTACTTCCGGCCAATTATGAAACCATGGATTTCTTCAATACTTTGACACAAGAGAACGTGCAAATATAGAATGGTAGATGAGATCAGGAAAAATATGGATCAACTTAATTATGCACATCCATAACGGGGGCATTCTTGATAAATCTTGAGAGAGTTTGTCGGGTAGGAGCGGGAGGGGGTAGGAGACTGTAACACCCCCAGTGATTAACTACAGTAATCCCATTTTGATTATGCCACGTCAGCATGATTAACAGTGTCTGATCATCATTTGCATCATAATGCATTTCAGCTTCTAACTCAAAATCCAAATTTAAATGAAAGTGGAAAATAAAAGTTGTTCAAACTAGAAAACTAAAATGTGCCTCATGTTGCAAATATTCCCATAGCATTTATAAAAATGATTGCAACATTAGTTGGAATTGTAAAAGGACTCGAACAACTAGAAACAGCAGCAACATAGCACTATTCAATCCTTTTTCAATTTAAATAAAATCCAAACAAAAAGATATGGACCCCAAACCAATTTCTAGCAGTGACAGATAATGCACTGTAAATAATGGAGCAAGTCTCGTATTTTACAAAAGTCTTTTGGAATAAAAATAAAAGAGAAAACAGAAAAGGAAAATAAATAATATAAAAAAAAAAGGAAAATCCCCCCCCTCGGACCAACTGGGCCGTGGCCCAGCGGGCCACCAGGCCACCACCCGGCCGCCCATTCCCCCCCTGGCCGGCCCACCCCACTCTCCCTTAACCCCCTCCCCACCAAACCCTAATCCCCCCTCGCTCCTCTCCCCCCCCCCCCGCGATCCAGAAATTCTGGATCGGGATCGAACCCCGTCGCCCCGCCGCCTCGGCGCCCGTCGCCGGCCGCCTTCTCCGACG